>CAHIKZ030001368.1:300000-455000 GCA_903632075.3 Acanthosepion pharaonis | reverse complement strand
AAATCCTCTTATCACCAGATGCCCATTTTTGACGACGCTGTGACTGACGTCAACAGTATGAAAAAGTAATAATACTAATTTCCTCCACGATTTTCTTCCTGATGCCAAAATTCTAACACATACCAGATTATTTCCCTTTGTTGCACCCACGAATCAAAATTAGATGATATCTCTGAAAGATAACTAACATCGATTCTCTCTGTCTGTATCACGGTAGTCTCAAGCCGAAATTTTTTTATGTGTCGGCCGGCTTTGTTTTTCTTTCTGAATTCTGTTTCCCTTGGCGCATAATTCTCAATAAAATTTCTAGTTAATCCCAGAAGTTCTATTCCTATTAAATGCTGTAAACAATCAGTAAAACTATAAACATGAACTTGTAAACCAGATGAATGATGACACGAACGAATTGAAATATTTAACTGAATCATAAGAAAATTATTCAATGGAATATTGAAATCAACAAATGTTTTATAACCCTAACCATCAGTGAACTAAAGTGTCATACTGAATAATAGGCTACTCCATCATTTTCCATGTATGAGGATAGAGCAATTCAGATTTTAGAACCGAACAGCCAGACTACACGCACATATAATTTTAATATAATGATGAAGATTGTGCAGACCCAACCACACTTTTTAATTTGTAGGATACAGGGAACTGGCGCAACAAACGACCTGCCTTAGATTTCGAATTCAGAGTTGTCCATCTGGCACCTAAGCTAGGGAGAAAGAGTTGGAGTCATAAATTTTACAATGCTATGAATGTAACAATCTCAACTGGTTCCTTCGAGCCGCTATCGATAACACTAGCGTGCCTCCAACACGTTTAATATAACTAAAAGTGTCTCGTTAACATTAGTAATTACAATATTTCATTCATGGCCTGAACTAACGTACGTAATTATAGAATATGATAGCAGATATTTGTTGGATCGATATATGGCCATCCATTTTTCCAATATATTTTGCAATGTCCCGAATATAGAGGGTGTTTCACAATTTATGAAACAAAAAGACTACAAATAATAGAGTAATAGAAATTACATTTATTGAAAGGTAAAAGTATTAGATTTTAGAATCTGCACCATTTCGTCTCAAACATGAACCAAAATGTCAAGAGAAGCGCTAGAGTTATGCTCAAGATACCGGCCGTTCTGTTGAAGGTAATGCTCAATGCAAAGTTATTGATGTCCACATTTCTCCTAGGCTATATCTTGAAGTTTCTCAGTAATGGCTGCCTTTAAGGCAGCAATAATGCGAGAGTTACACTTAGAGATGTTGTCCTTACAGAATCTCCAGAGGAAGAAATCGGGTGGGGATCATATCGGGCGTGTGAGGTGCCGGTTCTAATTCAGCTTTGCGGCTGATGAAACGCTCCACAAAGATTTTACGGGGCTATGCCATGGTAATATTAGCAATGTGAAGAGGAGCATTATACAGATTAAACCACTGTTCCTCCTCATTAAGGCCCTCAAGCTCTCGAGTTCTCCCCATATGCGAGACCGCTGCTTTGGTTCAACAATTGTGGAACACCCTGTAAGTGTTCCATTTGTGGTTGGGAGAGATATTTAGCGTTCGAGGCAAGAGGATTCTTCGAGAATAAGACCTATCATCAGGATTAATGCAGGTTTAGGGTCTGCTCGGTGGTGAGGAAATGTTACCAGTTTAGTTTTGGATGTACTGAATAACTCAGCCAGTCTTTTCCCCATTGAGCTGTGAGAGTTAGATTAGAGGAAAGATCAGCTTCCAGTCAATAATCATCAACACAGTCGTATCGTGTAGATGGATGACACAAATATATGCAATTAATTTGACGTCGGGTTTGAGGCAAGGGCCCACCTTGGGAGCATGATCACTAATCAGGATTGCTGCATGTTTAGGATGGACATGGAAATGGTGAAATGTTATTAGTTTAGTTTTAGATGTACTGGCTAATACCAGCCATTCTTTTCCCCTGTGAGTATTAGGTTAATGTTGAGATCATTTGTCTGGCGCAGGTCAACAATATCTGGAGATGCACCGATATACTTTGATATCAACTGCGTATATACTTATTAAGGATCTGGGCAGATCGTTAATATAAATTAGAAAGATGATAGGATGAAGGATAAGGCCTTGGTGGGGGTGCCAGCAATGATTTCATGTGCCTCAGGTGACAACATATATGTACTAAGTTATCTTACTCGTAGAAAATATTATATTGAATTCTATATCCTAGAAATGGAGTTTATTCGAAACGGGACACGCTGAACGCAGCGCGAGAGTTTGTAAAACTTAATTTACTTTAAATATGCATAAAATCAAGGAAGACTGCTTACAATTATAAAAAGAACAAAAAGTTATTGTCCGCTGATTCAGATCAAGGACACTGGCAAAAAAGTACTCGTACAGAAACACTTTTTTTAAAAAAAAATCAACTTCTACAGCGTTCGGATTAAAGTGCTTCTTAATTTCACCGCAGAAAATTCTTACGCATGCGTGTTTATTGGCATCAATGTTAGATATAATTCCCATCTTGTTAACTACCTAGGTACATGAACTTTTTCTTTTTTTACTTTTCTTTTATATTTATCCTATCTATTTTTATTAGATTATTTTTGAGACATTGTTGTGACGATTGATTTTATATATTATTAATTTATAGCATTTTAACTAAATTATGAATTTATTTATTTTCTATGTTTCGTAAAATACATCTATTGAATGCTTTGGTACGCATCATTAGTGATGTTTCTAGCGGAGATTCATCAGGGGTTTCGGGACTTTCAACATAATACACCCTCTCCACAGTGACGCAGCCGATACTGGTCAAGTAGCGACTCGTGTAGATTCCGTTAGTTACATTTTTTCCATCTTCACATCTACACACTATGGGACTCCTCTTGTCATTTATTGTCCAATCACAGATGACTTCTGGCCCAACAGGAATGTGCGCTCTTCGATAAAAAAGGAAGTAAACGCAGCCACAAATTCTATTTTAAAATTTGTTTTTATTTGTTTTATTTTTCATTTTTAGTAGCAAAAGAGTCTATTAATTTATATTATGTGTATATATTTGCCTAATTATGTGATCATTGTTCCAAATTCTTAATGATTTATTTAATTTTTCTCTATCATTTAATATATAACGGATGTAACAGCGAAATTGTCGAAATCGTGTAACAGCATATTTGTCGATACCACAAAATATTTAACATCTAAAAACGTACTAAACTTATGGTCTTTTTCTAGAATTTCAGATAAGACGCTTATACATCTTGACACCATTTGAAGTAAGAATCTCTGAAAACGATTTTGTTCTATTCTGCTAGAAAGAGAACAGATTGAAATCGTTTTCTGTCTGTCTCACTATTCTCAACTGTGTAATGGTGAGAGGACAAAAATCATTCAAGCCTTCAGTAATGGTAGGAACATTCATACTCTGGTTTCCATCTTCAAAATTCATTCAAGAACCATCAAGAGAATGGTGAATAAGTTAAAAAAAAAACAGAAGAGTAGAAAGGAAAACTGGATCAGGTGGTCACAACAGGAAGAGAGATCAACCTTTCGACTTAGCGCTAAAAAAGATCCAACTCAATCCATAAGACGTTTGTCACGCGAGAGATGACTTTCTCAGATATGACCGTCAAAAGAGCAATGGAAAAAGATTTAAAAATGAAATCTTACATGAAAACTGTCAGTTACATTGTTACTCCAGGACAGAAGTATGTGTATATATATATTAATATGTATAGTTAATTAAATATGGATTTGCTTGTGGAAAATGTGTATGTGTGCGTATATATATATATATATATGTGTGTGTGTGTGTGTGTGTATGTGTGTTTGTGTTTGTGTGCGCGCGCGCCTGTGTATGTGTGTGTGTGTGTGTGTGTGTGCGCGCGTGTGTGTGTGCTAGGTTTTATATGGTTATATTTTGGGTTTCTTGATATACAGAAGTACATTTGTGAGAATATTGTATTTAGAGTGAAATACATGGATATATGTGTGTATATGTGTATCTGGACGGATAACAACTGATAGGTATTCATCTGTAATTTGTGCTATACTATATATATATATATATATATATATATATATATATATATATATATATATATATATATATATATATATATATATATATATATATATATATATATATATATATAGGGATGTATATATGGGATGTATATATGGAATATGCGAATATATGCTGCTAACTGAAATTATGTGTTAGCCATGCATGTTAAGCATTTATTATTATTATTTTACTATTTTTTATTATGTTGTTTACATCTTTATACTAATGATACGTCAGTTATGACTATCCTTGTTGCTGTATATGTATTATGGGTTAAGAAAATATATAAATATGTGGGCATATATGCATTTTGTGACAAAATTGGATGCTATGCGTTTATCGGGTTAAACGGGTCTCTTTTAAATTAATGTGGAATACATCTTTAACTAAATTTAATAAATATACTCTAGGGCATTAACCCTGATCTAACTTTACGTTAGGTTAAAATACACTTATATCCCTGCTAAATCTGAATAATCTAATACATTAACTTTCAGGACTGTAGGTATATAACCTTTATAAATATGTTTCTCTGACTATAATTAATATTCATTTAATTCAAATCTCTTAGGTTTTTTAACTTAAATTTCTTGGTTAATTATGCAAAAAGTTAATTCGAATTTCTAACGTATTTTAATATAAATTTATTCACATATTATTAAAATTAATTAATTTTCTTTATGTTTTTCAATGTTAAACATTCTTTTTCTTTCTGTGATAGTGACACAGATGTCTTTCTTGAACTGGCAGTGAAAAAGTTCTTCTGCTTGAAGGGTAATATAACAATTAAGATTGGTCCTAGAAAGTGTGAAGAAAGAAAATTGTATTCGTATCTTCTAAATACCCCTTTGTGTTCTTAGATCTATTTCCAGTTTTTGTAGTGTATGTTAGTATGCGTATGTATATATATATTCACTCTCCATACATATATAATGTCTTATTATACGGAATTAGGACACATACATACATACATACACACATACATTCTACAGATACACTCTCAAATATATATATATATATATATATATATATATATATATATATATATATATATATATATATATAGATAAAAATCTACATTAGACCCGATACTCATTTCCTTAGCTCCATACCACAAAAATTAGATCCGGGGACAGTTACGATAGCGTTTGATATGTGTAGCCTATATTCTGAATTGAAAAACACCCCAAAATACTAGATCCCAGATTCACTAAGGAATTCATTATCGACAGTATAGACCTAATTCTGAACTGTAACAGTTTGAAATGTGACAACAAAACCTATATCCAAATACTAGGTACCGTAATGAAATGAAAATGGAACCAACATATGCCATCCTAACCTTAGCTTACCTAGAGGAAAACCTCTATGAAAAGATAGAGTAAATATATGAGAAAAATATAAAAGCCACTTCACTAAATCTTGGAAGTGGTACTTAGATGATTGCTTCATCTTCTGGAAATTCTCATGGGGCGATATTAACCAATTACACAATCTACTCCAAAACTTACACCTGAAAATCAAATTCACCCAAGAACATCATTTTAACGAACTCCCATTTTTAGATATACTTATCAGAAATAGAAATAATTGCATTATCACTGATATCTACCACAAATCTACACCCCCCCAAAATATCACCCAAAGCACGGAGGATTTGCACTATGACGGCCGACAAAGAATCTCTGAAAACGCACCTAAAAGAATTATATAACACTTTCAAAAAATGTGGTTACCCTTCACCACTAATAAACAAATTCACCCAATAATATAATTTCAACGAATTACCATTTTTAGATATACTCATTAGAAATAAAACAACCACATTATCGCAGATATCTGCCACAAACATACAAAAACCCAACAATATCTTCATTTCAAGAGCCTTCTTCCAAAAATCTGCTTGAAATCCATCCCCTATTCTCTAGCCCGTGGGTTTTGTACTATAGTAACTGAAAAACACATCCGAAAATCCTCCTAGAAGAAGTAAATAGAACTCTAAAAAAGTGTCTACCCCACAACACAAATAGACACAGGTTTTGAACTCGCAAAAAAAATCCTTTCGACCAACTACGAAATCCAAAGAAACGTAACGTCGAACAAAATATAGCAGATATCTTAACATACAACAAGAACAATCCAGAACTATTTACAGAAATTACAAAAAAAGGATCTACTCAGCAAGAATGACAAACTGAAAAATATACTAAAAAGCACCAAAATATTTAAAAGCAAACGCCTCTCTAAAAACCTGAAACACACCTTAACCTCATCCATATTTAACCAACACAAAATACAGGGAGTCACAAATTACAACAAAAATGATGTGGAGATTGTAACATCATTACAGAAGGAAACTCCTACACTTAGAAAAAACCCCAAAAACATTCATAATAAATAAGAATTTAAATTGCAACTCCAAAAATATGATTTATGCACTGAAATGCACAAAATGCAAGAAGTCATATATAGGTATCAGTCAAGCAGTAAACAACAGAGTTTCCCTTCACAAAAGCAACATCATATTACCAGACAACAGAAAAAACTTTTTATCACAGCACATATATAAAAGTAAACAGGGTGAATTTAAAATTATGCCAATATATCAAGGGGGACAATTACTCTTATCTACAAATACAAGAAAAAAAAATTCAAAAACAAATTTAAACCAGCACTAAGCCATAACCCGACACACAAAAACATGCAATATGCACACATAATGGCCAAATGGAGTGGTCGAACCACTTAAATGCAGTCACATGCGGGTATCTGTGGTGCACAAATATACATAGACATATTGGCAAAAACAAATAGACTACTCAAAAGCACACACACAACCCCTTCACAACATAGTGTATGTATATTATATATATATATATATATGTGTGTGTGTGTGTTTATGTATGTATGTATGTATGTGTATACTAATTTCTTATAATAAGACAGTATATATATGTATGAAGATATATATATATATAAATATACATATACTCTAATAACAACACACATAATACAAAAAACAGAAATAAATCTAAGAAAAGTTAACATGTTACTACCATATATGCTCCGGTGTTCCTTCTATTTTCTTTATGAGCCTTGACAAAATCCAAAAAGAATCAAAAATATTGTTGTTCCTTGTCCGGTGCTTTAGCTCCAGTGACTTTTCCATAGCCTTAAGCTTGCCTTTCATGGTAATTATTCGGATGAGCTCTTCGTTGTGGTACCTAGAATTTGTTGAATTAAAGTGCAGCACTAGAGATCGAGATCTCATCAATTTACTTTTAAGCTACCTAGATGAAGCCGGGAATGCTATGCTAACATTTTATTCTCCCGTACGTATCGCTTGTGGAACCCCCTTTTCAGCCAACTTTAATCATGGTTACTCTCTTTTATCTGATCTGCTCATCATTATTGTTTCTGTTCCTAATTACATCCTGCAGCCCCTTGTGTTTTCGTGACATTACTGCCTTGCGTAGAGTGATAACGATTAAAATCTATCTATCTATCTATCTATCTATCTCTCTCTCTCTATATATATATATACTATTTATGCTCTCATTCGTCGATTGTGCACTATTCAGAAGAATAATTTTAAACAAAAATGCTTTTCTATAATTGTTTTTTACCCACTGCTCAAACAGTGAATAAACCAGTTTACAAAATAAAATGACTTCTTTCAATAAACAATTTGTTGTATCTTAGAATGATTCAAAATATAACATGATTCATATATATATATATATATATATATATATATATATATATATATATATATATATATCCAAGTGCATCCTATTAACAGAATATAAAATATTAAATATTAAAACAGATTAACGCATAGTGCTCAATGTGTTTTTTTTTTAATAAACAGCAATATATTTAATACAATCGGAATAAGGATACCATTATGTAAATTTTTATTTAAACTTTGTAAGATTAAAATTACGGGATTTTTCAAACAGTTTATGGATGATAGATTATTGAAATAAAAATTTTCCAAACAGCGGGAGGAAAGAAATAAGAATAAATGGAAAAAATAGGCGAAGAATAGAAAATTTTATTTTTAAGAGAGAAAGGAAACATGAAGTGGTGTAAATCTATTTTATGAAGTGATGGTCATCTTGGGAAAAAGAAGAGAAACAAAAAAAAAAGAGGAGAATAGATGAATTTTAATATAACCAGTATGGCGTCAATAAATTTATGATTAAGTCTAAACCTTAAGAATAACAGAGTAATAAATTAACCAATATATAGAAAAGAATATTAAATAAAAAAAAATGAGATATCAATATCTTGGAGTGAATGAATTAAATCAACATATATCAAATTAAAATTATATTAATTAATACTAATCCACAATAAAAAAAATATATATTTGAAATGTAATATATAATAGAAAAAATATAAAAATTAGATAAAAATGAAAGGTGCCATTAGAATAAAAGAATTAAAAGGTGCCTTTAGAATCTAGATAAAATACTGTAAAAATAACCAATATATAAATATATCAATTAATTAATTAATTAATAGTAGCGTAAAAATTAAATAAAAAATGATACAAAAATATCATTCACTGAAATTGAAATTGAAATATTAAATACAAAAACAAAACAAAATCCCCAAAAACAATAAAAAACACCTTAAAATTTATAATGAGAAAATCCTTAAATTGTCAACTTTTTTTTTTTTTTATTTCATACAATATATATATATATAAAAATATATATATATATATATATATATATATATATATATTTATCAAAAAAAATACAGTTTAATGCTACATATCTATATAATATATTAATATATGCATATTTAATATAATATAAGAAGCTTCATGGTATAATATTAAAATATACTAAACATTTAAAATTAATTATACTAATTGTTTCAGTATAAATTATATATATAAAAGATAAAAAAAAGATAAAAAAAAAATACCTGTTTTAAAGACCCTACATAAACATATGCTTTAATGTATTATTACATAATAAATAATTATTCTCAAATATTTAAATATTATATATATATTATATTATAATTAATATATAATATTGTAGTGAAAATATCATTCAACCTATTTACATATATTTACATTATAATTCAATATAAGACACAATAATATAATAAAAATATTCCAATAATTAATAACAACATAATAAATTTATTATTGATAGTTACCAAGAAATAATATTAATTTAAAGATAGTGAAAATGATATTTTTTTTTCAAAAATTTATAACAGAAGAGAAATTTGGGAAGATATATATAAAAAAAAAGAAGTTAAAGATACAGTGTAATTGTCAAAGATAGCAGTCCATGTAATTGTTAAGGAAAACAGTTAATTCAAACATTCGGTTAGGTCTGAAAAGGAATGAGAATTCATTCATTTAATTTCATATTACTCAATTTTTTATAAATCATGCATGTTCGTTAAGACTTCTATGGATAAGTTTAAATTATGATGTGGTGACGGCATTTAGAAATCAATTCCTTCATTTGGTTTAACAGTATATCTGAATTTCTAAATTTAATAAATAATAAATCATTTATATAAGATATCTAATCTATGTAAACCCACGGTAGAACAAACTCACATCAATCCATCTCTTCTATCTATATATATATATATATATATATATATATATATATATATATATATATATATGTGTGTGTGTGTGTGTGAAAATATATAGAAAATAGGAAGGAACTGGTTAGGTAAATAGTCCAAAGTTCCTTCGTATTTTTTAGTTATTATTTTTTTAAAATAGTGCTCGATACAAAAGTATATAGCATAAATATAATTATTTATTTAAAAATATGATTCCAAATCGCTACATAAGAGGTCTCATGTTTCAAAACAAGAGCCGAAAACTTCAATATAATCCTTTTAAATTAAATTGAGTTGAAAATAAAAATGGGCTCCGTTCCATCTTCAAGCGAAATTTTTTTTGGAATAACGTATATCTGAAATTTACTTGTTTTAAAAAATTGAAATCAAAATCACCATGGTAACAGCTAGGGCGAATTGTTAAATAAAATGGGTAGGCGAGTGTAGGGTGTTAATAATAAGTAGCGGTATAGAGATACTTTCAAGGTGTCAAGTCAGGGAAAGGTGAGGGTGTCAAAAATGAAACGAAGATGTATTAACCCATCGTCTAGTTTGCTTGTCTATGGAGATTTATTTATTTTTTTTTTATTTTTTTTTTTATTATGAAAGGAATTTGTGCATATAAAAAAAAAAACTTTCGTAACGTTTGTTTTTTGACGACTTCATAAAGGGTTATCTTTTATGTAAGGTATTTAAACTATTTAATTTGGGCTATGGATTATGAAGGGTGTTATATTGTATGCATGTTTTGGAGTTAATTATTCAAACTATGAATCTGATGATTGGGCTATTTGTTAAACAAGTTATTTAATTTTTTTTTTTTTTTTATTTCAAACCAAAAATCTGATGATGCCTACAAAAAACCGTTAACTCGTGTCTATTATTTAATAGATTATTATTATTTAGAAGTTTAATAATGTGCAATTTTTCATGGAGGCACAAAGGGCATGGGTCATCCCAAGCTTTACATATTCTAGCCTTTGTCAATAATTTTCCATTTAACTTTTGGTGTCTTATTTGTTTCCTTCAAGATGCCAAAAATATTTTGATAGTGAAGTCTGATTTCTTTTGTTTATATTATTAAAAAGAGCACTTATGCTGCCTCCATCTATCTTTAAAATTATTCTTCGTGGACCCAATGTATATCATATTAGTGCTAGGGCTCTCTGTTGATGAAATAGTGCATTGGTATACCACAGAATTAATAGAACATTTATTTTCTAATGGGCAGTCTTCTAGGTTTCTACAGTTACATAATTTTTCCCTTTTATCATCTGATTTTAGTGTAGAGTTTTTTATTAATACTGTTTTGGCATGGGGGTTTGTTCAAGATCTTATTATTGTGTTTTTTTATTATGCGTTCAAGATTATCAGAGCAGCTGTAACTCAATTTTAGGGTGTTCTTATTGAATATATTACTAAGCTTACTATTGGTGGGGAAGTGTTTATTAATTAGAGCTAAAAAATTTCTGTCCTAGTTTAATACTAACCCTTTGGTTGAACGGAGGGGTGTACCATATGATATTTCTTTTCCTGTTTTTTCCCATGTCCATTGCAATTTTCTCTGTAGTTAATGTTAGCATTTTTTATAACCACTATTTTTTAGGGCAGTGTTATAGAAGCTATTATGTTTTTGGAATATTTCCTTGTTTGCGGAGTTAAGGCTAATTCTATTTTCTATTGATGAGGGTATATGTTTAATTATTGATGGAGGATGGTTTTTGTTTCATTTCCTAACATATATGTATAAAGGGTTAGCATTTGGTTTTCTATAAAATTTGGTATGTATTGTCTGGTAAGTCTAGAGTTACGTCGAGGAAGTTAACCCTTTTCAAATTAGAAGAGACAGTTATCTTTAAGTTTAGTTTCTTAATTCACTAAATATAATTTTTCTGATTTTTTTCAATCTTAAAACTAGTAGAACTCCTCACCACCATGAGCCCGTCATCTCTATACAGCCCGATGTCCTTAATATCAATTTCGCGGTGTGCCGTTAAATTGTACAGTATTAAAAGACCAATCAGGTCAGAAGACTCTGCAGAGTCTAACGATCCCATAGTGATGTCAAACAGGTCGTTATTGTTTTTTATCCATTGGTCCCCATTGTGAACGAGGACCGATTTCTTTGCGAAAAAGGATTGTATCAATCCATTTCATCCTTTGTTAGGTTCGAATACACAGCAACAAAGTCCAGGTTTTCAGTTAAATCCTTCGAAATTGATAAAATAATATATCAACTGGGCAAATTAATTTATCATCAATTGCATTCAAAATTTTTAAATGATCTTTAGTATTTTTCCAAATTTTAATTCCATTTATTTTTTTTTGAAATTTTTTCTTACATTTTTTCTGATCTTTAATATTTTTTTGTTCTATAAAATTAAAAATTAGGGTTTTAGCTTCTAAATTTTGAAACATTTTTTTCAGAAAATAATTGTTTCTGCATAGAAAATAACCATATTTTAAATCATTTTAATTTATATATATATATATATATATATATATATGTTATGTCCAATAATAGTTCTCTTTTAAATTAAATTTATATGTTTACGGGATATTATTTTGTCATTACTTAATATATTATTTTAAATAGCGTATGTATATATATATATATATAATATACATTGATTGTCAACAAATAATATTTAATTAAATATTTACGGGATCATTCTATACATTTTAATTTTTCAATTTTTTCAAAACGATTGCGTCTAGCATGAAACTGAATGTTCACTTATTTTATTATTCTTTTCTATATATATATATATTAATCGAAAATATATATATATTGCTTTATATGATAAATTGAATTGAATGTTCATTTTGTGATATATATATATATATATATATATATATATATATATGTGTGTGTATTTATTTGTATATATATGTGTGTGTGTATGGGTGGGTGTGAAAAGTGTATATAAATATAAATAGATATATATATAATAATTATTTATATATTATATATGTTATATATATATATATCAATATCAGAGATAGAGCTAATATATTTGGTTGGATAGATGTGAGTTTGTGACCCTGGGTTTCACGCTTTAGCGATCGTCAGACAAACTGATTAATGTTTTAAAAATTTTGGGTTTATGTAGATTGCGTGTATTGGTGTTATTGTGGAAGTGGTGGGGAAATTTCGTCGTTTTGTCATTCATCGTACTAACGCAAACATCGATATATGCAGACACATATACATACTTGGTCGTCCGTCGGGACTCATACATATATAAACATATGTGGGCAGTTTCGGCTATGACATATGTATGTATACGGGTGGTGTTATGTCTATACATACGCATTTGTATGTTGAAATGTTGAAATTTAAACATTGGAAGTGTGGCGGAAATGTCTCGTTAATGTCTCGTGAATGTATACATGTCATATATATATTTTTCCGCTGAAAAATATTTCCTCGCATGTATGTATATACGTGTGGTGGGGTTTGTGTAAAATTATGATAGGTAAAAATTATTATTATTTATATTTATTTTAAATTTTTTTGAAAAAAAAAATTTTAAATTATTTGTTATATTTAAAGCTGGTTATTTGTTTTGATTTTGGTGACTGTGTATATGTAACAGGTAGAAATTTGTAATCCTTATTGGTTAATTTATATGGTGATGTTTAATATTCAATGTGCTGGGTGAGAGGGTAATTCAATTTAATAACGGGTTTATATGATATGATATGATAGTAATATTTATATATATTATATATATATATATATATATATATATATATTATAAATATATATTATTAATTTATGCATTTTAGTGAAATTCACCTACTGCCGGTTAAGAACTTGATGTCGGTTGGAAATTCTGAAAGAAATGGTCGAAAATTAACTAAAAAGTGGTTACATTTTTTACAAATAAAATTTTTACAGCCATACTTTTTTATGAAACTACGCTCATTTAGATATCCTCACCGTCAATGTTAATAACTGTCATAAACGTTCTCTCCTATTTCTACATATTTTTCTTTTAAATGACTCTGAATATAGTCGGAATATTACACGCAATTTACAAAATTTCACCCAACATCAAACGGTTTATATTTCAGGAAACACGCTTTAAGGAAATATTGCTAGCTAAATTCACTGTGTACTATATTCCATACACTGAAACCCACAAACAAGAAAGTTTAAAAGGAATAGCCCAAAATATCAGCTGAACAAAGTGTTTCGAGAATTGCTAAACCAACTTGACAATCAAGAAAATTATACGTTAGATGATTCCTACACTAAAAATATTAGATAAATCACTTGAGATAAATTTATAAATATGGGATATATATCATCAATGTATATAAAATAAAGAAATTGAATGAAAATGAATAGATGGATCCAATGGGAACTTTGACATTAAGCAGCATGAAAAAAGAAAAGAAGGAAAAATTAGAGAAAAAAAAAAGATTTTTATATGGATAAGAATACGCCGGGAATGAAATGTAAAACAGGCCGAGTTAAATCAAACATTTTAAATTGTAGATGAAAATTATAGTTGAAAAAAATTAATTGGGAAGAAATTAGAATGTCGTGATGTCGATTCGAAAATAGAATAAACGTTTTTCTATACGTTGTAAATGAGTGTTTTCTTTTCAAGTTACGAAATAGAAATTGAAATCACAAATAGTTCATATATATATATATATATATATATATATATATATATATATATATATATATATATATATATATATATTGAATTATATATATATATATCATATATATATATATATATATATTCATATATATATATTATATATATATATATATATATATATATATATATATATATATATATATATTTAAACATTTTTTTTAAATTTCAACGCAGATTTTGATCTCTCAAAATATGTCTCTGTCTTTGGGCAGATTTTTAAATAAAATCTCTGTCAAAGGAAATATATTTTTTGATTGAAATTTTAATGAAATTGCCCAAATGAAAATTGGCAAAAAGCCCAAATTTTTTCTTTTTATTTCATTGCACATGAATGAATCATCGGTTCTTCTAATTTTATCTAGGTGAAGACGGTTTTAAATATTGGTTTTTTATTTAATTTTTGTCCAAGGTGACAGGTTACGCGCTATTAGGTCCCCATAAGTTATATCGAAAATTGTATCATGATCTCGTTTATTATTGGGGAACAGTAAACACCGTTATATATATATATATATATATATATATATATATATATATATATATATATATTAGATATATTATGGATTATCACGTAAAAATATAGGTAGGCTAATATATGAATTCTACCCATAACAAAATTTTTTAATTATCCTACAAAATTAAACCTGTTTATTATTTAAATATTTTCCTAATTTTTGAAAAATGTTTATTATGCATAATATAAAAATATGCAAAATGGACATTCTATTCAACACCGAGTTAGACAGTCTGTTTCATGTTAAAAAATTATCAGGGTATTTCATTTATTTAAAATACCCTTAGCTCCACTCACAGTTTTTGTTAAGCCGCATTCCTCTTTTTTAATACATAATTTAAAAAATGTGCTGAAATGAACTACAAGAAATATTTTTCACCAGTTCTAAACTTCACGACTAGGACCCACTATTATCATTTGCATTGTTGCACAATTAAAGAGTTAATTAATGAAAATTTATATATTTTTTGGTATTTAGAATGTCAAATAAATTTTATCTTCCTTCTTCGAATGCGAACCAAATTTATTTTAACCGACTCCCCAGAGGATTTTTTAAATCATATTATATGGAATTTGTTTTTAATTTATAATGATGTTCTGGTTTTTAAAACGAATTATCTTCCCTGCATAATGGATTCGAATGGTGAGTCTTAGAATATAAATTTTTGGTTTTTTACCTAAAGTTACATAAATGGAAATCAATGTCAATAACACACACACACACATACACACATTACACAAATACACACATATATATATATATATCGCACATTGAGTGCAGGTGCTTTATGAAATATTGTTCGATGTATAAGAACAGAGCTATAATTCACATTAATAATTGATACATGTTGTTTTGGTTTACTTGTTTTCCTAAATGTATATTTATTAAAAAAATATTAATAAAATTGTATATGTTTTAATAACAATAATAAAAATTTAATATATATATATATATATATATATATATATATATATATATATATATATATATATATATATATGAAATATTTCAGCTCAGGTAATAATAGTAGTAGAATCACGAATAATTATATCGTATTATTATTATTTTTATTATCTTACTTGGAAATCCAAGGAAAATGATAAACATAATAATAATACGAATTGTTGCATAGACATTTCCTTACTTATCCCAACCAGAGATCTAAGCTAAGAAATGTAATTTTCTTCTTGTCATTTTATTTAAATAATATACAAATAACTAAGATCAAATACATTCTACGTAGATAAAGCTCTTCGTAATGTGTAAAATTGATGTCTTCAATAAAAAATTGTTGTATTTTATTTTTTTATGCTACAACTAAAGAATTATCATTTTTCTATTAATTTTGGATTATGTCCTTATGCGTCTATTTTTTTGAGAATTTCACTTCAAAACACATGCGATTTTAAACATTATATATATATATATATATATATATATATATATATATATATATATATTATATATATATATACAAATATCGATTTAATTCTAACAGAATGATATGGAAAAATTGTAAACATTGGGAGGCTTGGCATGTTTCATTTTTATTTAAGCTTCATCAGAAAATATATTATATATAAATGGGTAAAAATAAATTACCTGTATATATATATTTTTTTATTTTGTTGGTAATTTTTTTTTCAATTTTTTTATAGTTAAATAGATCTATTTGTCCTGTAACGTTCGTATGTATAATTCTTGTGCTTGTCTATCATAAATCTAGTTGTTGTCTGCAGGATTTGGTTGATAATGTGCATTCATGTATATAAGTAATCGCAAATCTACGTTCCTGGGCATCAGCAAACCAACGCGCATAATTAATGAAAAACAAACAACACAAAATTAAAAAAATTCAGTATCTATTCTTCCATATTTTATTTCCTCATGAAACTTAAATAAATTTATATTTATATAATTTTTTGTTCCTCATCCTATGATATAATTCTATCTATAAAATTCAGGATATGTGTGTGTGTGTGTGTGTGTGTGTGTGTGTGTGTGTGTGTGTGTGTGTAACGAATGCACGGCCACAATTTTCGAATTTTTTTTTCAAAATTTATTGCATGCACATGCTCCAAGTTAATGGGAAGGCCAAGACCGATTTTGCATTTCCCAACTCGCATCGATAGTGGAATAATCGATTTTTTCATGCTTCTACGGAAAATTTCATGTAGTTTGCGGCCATTTCTACTTGCCAGAATGAGAGCCTATAGCTGGCTGCCACGAATAGGTAGGAAGATTCTATTGGCAGCGTGAGAGATAGAAAAAAACTGACAAAAATGTTAATAGCATGCTAGCATGCAAAAAAAATAAATAGCTGCATCTCGTCATAAGTGGGAAAAATTTAAAACTGCATGTCATTTTACTCCAGTTGGCTCATTCGCTTGATTAAACTCAACGTTGATTCTGATTCCGCAGAACTGGATTGGGTGTGAAAAAAATTTGTTGTTAACATTCTTTTTTATTCGGTTTTTCAAGTTACAGAGTCCTTTTTTAAATTTGATCGTTTTGTGTTCATTTTGTTTTTTGTTTTTTTTTTCGTAAAAGATTTAATGTTTAGTATAGAACTTAGAAAAAATCGCAAATGTGAGATATGCAAGAAGTAAGGCATGTAATTACATCAGCACGCCAGAAGAAAAAAATGTTCTTTTAAAGGAAAGGAAGGGCAAAAATATTTTTAAGTCAAGTGATAGCGATTTTGTATGATTCGTATATATTTTTTTCAAGCACAAATTTTTGGACCATGCTGCTAAAACTAGATACAAGTTTTAGCAATAAAGACGACTGACAATGTAATGCGATGAAGATTTTTTTTCTTTCAATTCATTACAAAATTTAAATTTTCTGGACAAAAAAAAATGTAAAAAAATTTGAAATATTTTATATATCCGAGCGCATTCATAAAAAATCTTCAAAATATAATTATGTACCGAATGTCCAATATAAATTTAATAATAATTTTAACCAATTTATGTCCAGAAAGAAAATACTTAAACTTATTGATAATATACAGGTTTTCCATGAAGTTCATGTGGACTTTAAAAAATTTATAACTTTATTTGTATTTGCGATAGAAATAATTTGTAAAAAGGATTAAAAAGAAGTAAATCTATATTTTTTAATGTTTTATTGAAATTTTATTTAAGTTTCACATATTCTCCATCATTAGCAATACAAAGGGTAATACGATTTTGCCGTTCGCGGAAAATATTTGCCAAATGATTTACAGTAATGCCTGAAATCATATTAGTTATTTTAGCTTTAGTTAAAACTAGGTACATTAAACTTTATGACATTTTTTACATATTATTTCTATCGCAAATACAAATAAAGTTAACAATTTTTTAAGCGCACATGAACTTTATGGACACTCTTTATATATATATATATATATATATATAGTAAAGTTCACTCTATACAAAGCCCGGGAGCCACTCGAAGTAGAGAATTACATTAGGAAGTTTTTATGCGTATAGGAGAGGACAATGATTAACCGTTGGCTTGAACAGATTATGACTAATGATCGGAATAAATCGTCTTTGGAATCGCTCCCCCGTGTCAGTGGTTCGCGGGAAGAAGCTGTTTGAGGTTAACTTACTGCATACCAATGGAATACAAAGGGAATGTGATTGGTTTGCTACAATGTGAATGACAGGACAATTCCTAGCCGTGACGATTTGAACTAGAAGCACTAAAGAATGCATTAGTAGTAGTTCTTTTCATGGCAGTAGGAATAGAGCAGTGAAAGAATTGTCGCATCCAGCCTATCAGTGAGGTTGGACGGTGGAAAATTATTTGTCACCCAAAAAAAGTCGGTCAAATCCATTCTTGGTCTGATCTGGTTCTTGTAAACGTAGAGTATAGCATTTTGGAGCTATAGAGGAAGCCGACTATTTTCCTTGTACCTTTTGCGATTAGCCTTGAATAGCTTTTTTGCGCGAACCAATTCTCAAATGGCACCGACTTGAACGAGGATGTTTGCTCGATCACTACTAATTTAATTAATTAATATAAACCCTTGGCAGTTTTCTTCTGCATGTATTATATTATTGAAGATATCTGAATTTCGGTCTAGTTAATGCTGTACAGGGTTTGTAGGCTTTTTTGAATATGCCTAAATTCCTTTTTAATCCAAGAATAAGTTTATATATATATATATATATATATATATATTTATATATATATATATATAATATATATATATATATATATATATATATATATATATATATATATATATATATATATATATATTGTCATCCACAACAGCGTTTTCCTGTATCACAAATTCTTCAGTATGGCTAGACTTCCGATTGCTTGAAGCCGGGATCGAAAAGCCCGACCGCTTTGTTATCAATCAGAGATTCTACACTAGGCTATCGAGGCACAGCAGAGAGGAAGGGAAATTTTAACGTTTTCTATGCGAAATACGTCAGTGTCCCGTAAAGATCAAGTCAATTCAGTTGAATAACCATATATATTGAGTCACAGGCGTTGTTATTCAGAATAAATACGTAAAAAAACACCTTCCTTTCTGCCGAGAGTCGATAGCTTAGGGAGACAATCGGATGTCTAGTCACACGAATGACCTGTAATACAGCGAAACAGTCTGTCAGCGTATGACCATATATATATATATATCTGCTCCTGAAATTAATTTCAGTTGAGCACTCTGGGGGTGGAGGTGTGGGTTGGTAAACAGTGACTATTATAGCTATATAGCGAGACTCTTCACGAAAGCGAATTGAGTCACTGTCAGTCACTGGACATGTTTCTAAAAATAAATATGCTAAAAATCCACCTTCTCCCATACCGTGCGCCGACGGCTTAGTGGTTAGAAGCTCCGACTGACACCAATTCACTCGGGTTTCGATCTGGGGGTGGAGACCGGATGTCTAGCCACACTGATGAGCTGTAAACAGCGAAACAGTCTGTCTGTGGATGATGTTATATAAATCGGATGTACAGTAAACAAGAATTTTATGTCACATGGTTCCTGTTTTATTCGACAAAAGGTGTTGAACGTTGGCATCATTCCACTATAACCCTTTTAAAGTAAAGCAAATCTATTTTATCGTTCATTTCCACGCAGTGCATCTCATATGAGTGAGTTTCTGTAAGAGTTGTCTTGAAGAGACGAACACATTTTCATTTATTTGCATTATTTACATCATTTGGACTGTTTTCACAATCTTAATTGCCATTTTTATGACGTTTTGGCTGTTGTACACCCCAGCCCTCTTCAGGTGATATACGTTGAAATTTCCTCACATGACCCAGTGAATAAAAGCATTGACTGAATAATTCAAAAAGTGACTTAACCCAAAGAGTTGTGAGTTCAATACCTGGCCCCAAGAAAGTTAACAAATAACTTTGAGAGGTGTGTTACTAAATGGAATAAAGTAAAACTGAATATTCCTAATTTCATGGCACAGAGAATTAGAACAATCTACCCCCGTGGACCAAAGAAAAGGTTCGCTTTCAAATTCCGATGTGTATCACTTAAAGAAGGCTTATGATATAAATAGTGTAAATAGTTATAAATCTCTACCTCAGAAATAGAGACAGATGTTATGTTGAACTGAACACTTTATTTTACTCACTGAGGTAGACCGTTCTAGTTCCAGGTGCCATGTCTAATGGATGTCAGTTATCAGTTATCTCATGTTAATTACCCTCTCCAAGTTCTCCACCGCTTTAACCACTGTTCTTGAGGATATATATATATATATATATATATATATATATATATATATATATGGCAACAAAGATGAGGACAATAGTCCGAATAATGTAAATAGTGTACATAAAACCTCATCTCAGAAATATAGACAGATAAGGAAATTAGCATATTTGACTGCTAGCATAGAAAAAGAATATGTGAAGAGTAATGACTGTTTCCGTCCTGAACGCATTAAGATTAATCAAAAATAGCAACGCTCGTCCTCTCAATGGCTATATCTAGACTTTTACTGCATTTGGAAGCCTTTAGTTAATCAGATTTGGAATAAGACTTTCCCTCAGTTCAATCATTTAATCAATCTTTTAACAGGTTTTACTTTTCAACATCGTTAAGTAAAAAGAAATAGTTTAGTTCTCTTTCTCCGGTTTGCGTAAAGAAGGAAAATGAAAGATTACGTTTTTTGGGTCCTTCTGTGAATAACGCAAGAATGTAGGACATGTTAAATAGCAATTTTTTCTTTTTTCTACTTCAAATTTTCTTTTATCCTCTTTCGGAATATAAACATCAATGTCGTCTTTTCAGGGACTTCAGGAATTATATTTATATATTATGCACACCAAACATCCTTCACAAATAGTAAATATTCGAACAGCACAATGCTTTCTAAGTATAAACAAAACGCACATCCCACCAAAAATATTTTGGAAAATAAGGAAAAGATCACCACAACAACCAATCAAAACTTGCAAACTTTGCTTGGAAGAAAAAATAGCTATCATTACATTCCCAGACCAAAATAAATTATTAAATAAAAGATCCGAGTTCATCTCAAAATGCAGACATGAAAACAACGTTTTACTACGTTACTTAAAAATCGAAAACTAAAAAAAAATAAAATAAAATAATTAAGTAAACAAAATGACAATATATAAGCAAAATTAATTAACCCAAACAAATTACCAAATCACACACGTTAGAATAGACGAAATAGAATAAATAAATAAAAAATGAAAAACAAAATCAATGAACCAAAAATAAATAAAGTAAATAATAAACAAATTAACAAACCATTATGACCAAGATATTAGTTAGACTATGAAAATCAAACCAAAAATCGGACGAAAAAATAGCTATAACTGTTATATAACGATAAAAGAAAGAAAAATATTACGTTACTTAAAAATCTAAAACTGAAAAGAGTAAATAAAAATATACAATATAATAATAAATAAATAATAAAAAAACAAGTAAATTAAATTAATCTAAATTCATCCAAATATATAAATAAACTAACCGATCCCGATAAATTCACCGTTAGAAAAAACAAATAAAAGTATTCAATCCAAATAAATACATGAAGTAATAAATAAATTAAAAACTGCTCCCGCCAATATAATATTTAGAATAAACTACAAAAATTAACCCCCAAATTGAATAAATAGCTTTAATTATCTTCCCAAACCAAAATAAAATTATTAAATAAGCGATATAAAGAAATTTTTACTACGTTAATAACAACACCGATTAAAATAAAAAAAATAAAAATATAACATAAGAAATAAAAACAAAAATTAAAAAATAAATAAAAACAAGCAAAATAATTTAACCCAAATAAATAAATAAACAAATAAACAAATAAACAACTTCCGTTAAAATAACCACCAAAATAGACTACCCACAATACACCACTGACCCGTATATATAAATAGCCGAGAAAAATAACAGCACGCGTGGCCTGACGATTGCAGTCCGCCTTTCTTGACGTTTTGTCGTTATTTTTTTTTAACGTTTCTGACACCTCTTTATCGCCCGACTCTTTTCATTGGATTTTACCCTTTTGCGTTTGAACTTCATTTTGGTTAAGTTTATTTTATTATTACCTTTTTTACGACTGTATTGAAAAAGTTTTTTGATTTTTCTTTCTTTCCTTTATTTTATTTTTACACCCCCGTTAATTTTTGCTGTTTTTCTTTTTATTCTAGTTTTGCATTTTCATTTTTATTTTCATTTTTGCCCCCTTTAATTTTTTGCTCTTTTTCTTCTAGTTTTCCTTTTAAATTTTAATTTTTTCTTTTTGTTAGACTCGCTTTTTTTTAGTGTCGGCCATTTTGAATTAGTTTAACTAGCTTCGGCTATTATCCACGTTGCGTATTTTCTTTTTTTTATTGCTTCGACTTGCTTTTCTTAGTGTCAGCCATTTTGAATTTTTTTTTAATAGCTTCGGCTTTTGTCGATGTTTCGTATATTTTTTGTTTTCGTTTTTCATTTTCTAAAGTTTTGTTTTATTGTTTATTTTTTTATCGTGTTTTCTTTTATTGTTTCGCCTTCAGGCGATATTTGTCCTTTATTGTTTTTTCTAATATTTATAGTATTTTTTTTTAAATTTGTTATACGTATGAGTGAACCTTGTTTTATTCGTTCTCTCTTGTCAAGTAATTTTTTTGTGTGTGCATATTTATTTTATTTGTTCATTGTTGTTTCGGGTGAGCCTGTTTATTTTTTGACTGTTAATTTATTTATTTAATTTTTTTATTACTTTCACCTATAAGGCGAAACTTGTTTAACTATACCCCCCAACTTTTCACTTTTTCCCTCCTCCTTGGAAAATGGATAAGAAGGAAAAAATAACTTCTTTTTTAATTTTAAAGAAAAAACCTAAAATCGCTTCTTTCCATAGAACAGTTAGAAAGCACCTATTTAACCCAAAACAAGATCCGCCGCACAAGGTTATTAGTGAAGAATATCCCGCTTTTCCCACTGTTCCTACGAACGAAGAAATTGCAGAAGTACTCAAAAAAGCCTGCAAAAATACGGAGGCCGTAAAGAGCAAGAATGTAGACCAGAAAAATGACAAAACTGCTAATGCAAAGGCCGGAGAATTGCCCTCTTGTTGGAAGTCCTCTCCTAAATGCATTATCGATATCGCGGAGTTCTTGGAGCGTGCCAAGGGTTATGCAGACCTTGTTGTGAAAGGTGGGCTATTGCAGGATCCAATAGAACTGAAGAAAATCGAAAAAAGAATATTGTCAGTTTTTGTCGTCGACAAGCGTTCGCGCACGATTTGTCGTTCGACTAAAGTCACAGTGTTCAAACCACGGATGTCCCTGGGGTTTAAACCTCCAGAATTGTTAAAGGCAAGGGATTTTTCATGCGGGACGTGCTGTAACCCATCGCCGAAGAATGCATAAGAGCCACAACCATGGATCTTATAACGAAGGAATTCATCCTCCGTACAGATTACGAATGCCGCCCAAGGACCACAATAGCGGTATATGAGGTCACTCATCTAGTTATCGGAAAGCACCTGGCGGCATTCTTGTCCCAATACGGTGAGATTCTGGGTGCTTCTTGTGATAGCCTGACTAGGGGTTGGAGCTTTGATATGATGCTAGATAGTAACGCCTTCGGCTCTATCCCCAACTGTCTTGATGTTGGTGACCTGAAGCTGCCGGTCATTGTGACCGGCCGTAAACCGTTTTCCGTAAGTGTGGAGTGACTGGTCACTACTCCTCTTCCTGCCCAGAGAAGAAGGCCTCTGGATCTCGTGTCCCAATCGACCAAACTCCCCCTCCGACCGAATCTTCAAAAACCGCCACGCCTGTAATGGGCATGCCGGCTACCAGGACCAAACTAGATTAACAAAGAAAAGGAAAATCGTCTCCAACCAAGAACTCTCCCACCACGCAGTCTTCACTGCCCTCTACATCCCGTCTACCAAAGTCCCCCTCTACAAAGAAATCCACTCCTTCCACATCCTTCGCCCCATCACCTTCTTCCCGTCCCTCAACCCCACTTTGTAGAGGGATGTCTTCACTTGCTTCTCCTTCCAATTCTGTCCAGTTCCAAATCCCTCTCAGTAGAGACCCCAGCCCATTTAGACAACCATATACACCCCGCAATCCCCCCCAGTCCTTCTCCTATTAAATCTCCTGTAATGCCCTCTCCAGTTAACAAAAGACACAGAAGCCCCACACAAGATTTCACAGGAGAAAAAAAGAAAAAGCCAAAACACATCGATAATCCAGGTACTGATGTCTGTAAAATTTCTCCATTACAAGCGGATAAGGCCAAAGTCTATGGCAACAGAATTAAAAACTTGAAGTACCTGCTATCGATAAAGCAATTTGGCGATAAAGATATCGATGATTCTAATAATTTCCCAAACGCTCAAAGGATTTTAACAGTAATAAGATCAGAGACAGGGGCGAAACAGATTTGGGCCATGTTGGACGAAGCAATAACCTCGTTCAGCATGACTCCGCCCATTGCCATCGTTGAAAACTATAATTTTAGAGAAATGAAGCAATTTTGTGCAGGGAGGGTCCTGGTTTTCGTTCACCCCTCCCTTTATAGAGCACTAAAATTGACTTTCCCCTGGGATATCGGCGGAATCTCTCAAGACGGTACCATCAAAACTGAGATGGGCCATGGATCTATGGGAGAGGCTGTCGGTATCCTTACCCCGGCTATGTTCAATTCAAGTAAACAACCCTAATCGGAATTCTCTATGGCGTTCTGGTTAGCTAGTTGAAATGTCCGGGGCCTGAGGTTGGAGTCTCGCAGGGCAAGGCTTTCTCGCGACCTTCAGCGCCTCGGAGTAAATGTTTTTGTGTGCAAGAGACCCGTTTTTCTTTTCATGACCGTGAGGACGGGCTGTCTAGGGAGGGTTCTCCCTATATTCAGCATGTTTTGATGGTCGTTCGAAAGATGTCGCTTGCCTAGTGAGCAAGTTTTGGAGGCTGCATGTACTCTTGTCTTCGCAGATCCGGTGGGCAGGCTTTGTGTGCTGGACGTTACCATAAAGGATAAGGCTTTACGTCTCATTGGGGTTTAGCGAGCGACCTGCTTTGTTTTGGCGGATCGACCCGTTTTTGACGACATCTCGTCGGGTAGTTTTATCGGGAGATTGGAATGCCGTCCTTGACAGCGATATAGATCGGATAGGGCAAATACCGGGTACTAACAATCCTGATGTGAAGGCATTTCGGGACTTTATCGGCGGGTTTGATCTTACCGATAAGTAGCGGAATGAGGACACTCGGGAGGTAGCATGGACTTGGACAAATAGTGGCAACTCAGCATCTGGGACGCTTGCTTGCTACCTTGACCGAGTCTTAGTTAAGAGAGTCGATGTAGGGCTCTTAGGGTGTCCAAGTTTCCATTATATAGTGCGTGCAGAGGAAAATCGGAGCGCGTCTCGGCGACATATCGAGTGCGTCACATGGCCGGACTACATGACTACAAACGCGGGCATATGCGAGGCCTTTCGAGATTACTTTCAGGATCTTTTCACCAGGGAGCCCGGTCTGAGCTGTGCTCAGTTCGAGGCCTATTTAGCCGACTTTCCCTGCCCCGGAAATCGGAAGCGCTGAAGTGGGGCCGTTCAGGATAGTCTGATTGGCGAGCTCGGTCTTACGAGGCGGCAGGCTCGCTCAATATGGCCTTGGGCGCCTGGGTTGAAATGCCTCAATAACGATGAGGCATCACTCACCTGGCTGGTGATTTGTAGAGCCCTCTGGGTCGGCAAAAGACTTTGTTCAGCAGGATTGAAGAATTCTGCAAACTGCCGGCGCTGTGTTGGGGAAGTCGAGACCATTCCTTCAATGCAGGGTGGTAGTCCCGTTGTGCAAGTTTGTTGAAGGACTCATGGTGCGGGGAAAGTCCTTTGTCTTTGAGGCCGTTTCTGTTTGTAGCAATGTGTTGCCGCAGATGACGAAGGCTGAATATTATGTGTTATGATTTATTAGGTGTTATGAGAGTCGTGATTTGGACGGCGTCAGAAGGAATTCTATGGTGGCGAGAAGTTAACTTCTTCCCAACTGATCTTGTTATTTAAGCATCAGCTTAAAGTCAAGATTAGGACGGAAAGGCGGCGAATCACCTCATCAGAATTTGGCAAATGGTGGGTGAATCTTGCACGTTTGTGCCGAGTAAAGGATTTGTGGTTTAGGGTTTTATTACTAACATGATTTTGTTTAGTTTCATGTAAATAATTTTAAGTCATATTGTATATATTCATTGGGGTTATTTTACTTGTTATATTTATCCCCCCCCCCATAGACATTATTTGTACATATGTCGTTAATTAGGATTCTCATTGAGACAATGAGGTATTTTGGTGGATGTAGTAAGTAGGTTAATTATGAATGTGGTGTTTTGATGGTAGGATTATTGTTTTGTATGTTTGGGTCAGTGGTTGTGGCTAGCTAAGTTTAAAATTAAGACAAATGATGACCGTCCTTTTTCCCCAATCCCTCTTTTGGACTTGTGCCAAATTTTCTGTACATACAGTAATAAATATCTTGGCCTGACGATTGCGTCTAGCATGAAGCAGACTATCGCTTCTAAGTGTAGACTTGTATGTTCACTTTCGTATATATATATATATATATATATATATATATGTGTGTGTGTGTGTGTGTGTGTGTGTGTCTGTGTCTGTGTCTGTGTGTTTGTGTATCTTACTGGAGAGAAACGATATGAAATGGCGAAATAGAAGAAAGAAAAACGAATGAAAATATACATTTAGAATAGACAAGTAGTGAAATAAATAAAGACTTGTAGACACTATATAGCAACATCTTTAAAAAGAAATAAAGAATGAAAAATTGAACGAAAATGATTAGTGCGTTAAATGAAGTAAACGATGAAAGAAAGAATGCGTGTAAGAAGGAAAATAAAGAAGAATGATTGATCGATTCTATGGCTTATCAATTTTATAAACTTTTGCATGTTATTTAAATTCAGAAGATATATTTATATTGTTAGAATTCTTCAGAGATAATAATTATTTACTAATACAAGTCTTAGTAATTAAATCACAAGAGAAGAGATGGGTTCATACCATTCCCAAGATTATTTACACGAAAGTGGCCATAACGAACCCGACTGGAATTGGAACTCGGCTTTCTGATTTGCAGTTAAGTGACATTATCCATTACACCACCCTCTCATCCAAGTTTACAGCAACCGGTATTTCCAAGAGTTTCTACGTACTAACCAAAATGGACCTTGTTAAATTTCACTGATCGCAGGGGAACTGGTGTTTCAAAATGATACAGCCGGAAGCCCAAAAGAGAAACACAGGGATTAATAAAGAAATAAATAAATTGATGCGTCGATTAAAATGAGAGATGGAAGAAAGAAAGAAACAAAGAATGAAAGAAAGAAATAAAATTGATTGTTTAAATAATGAGAGGTGAATAAAATTAAGAAAAACACAAAGAAAATTGAAAGTTGCAAAAACAGAGAAAAAAATAGAAATAAAGTATGACAACAAAAACAAACTTAATTTGAACTTTGAGACAGGAACACCAAATCGGTCAACCGTTGAGAGACATTCCGCCCGTGTCTTTGAAGTAATAAAGTGTTAAGAAAGTAATATCTTTTTTAAACGCTATCGCATAACAAGTTCTATTTGTGATCTACTCTCAGATAACTGTATCACAACTGATCCCTGAACTGCAGCTTAATAACCTTTTCATCTATCGAAATGTCACGTAAACCCCCGTATGATACCCAAAAAATTTCTTGTATTATGTATCCAGTCAAAATAATTGATCATATGCTTAATATTTGAAGTGTAAGTCTAATTTCGCAAATACGCTTTTAAGTAGGTGCCCAAGGGGGTCGTCAGTAATGTTTTTGACTTGGTTCATCAGGGAGTTTCGGGTCTTTCAACATCATACTCCCCCATCACCAAATCGACCCAATCAGGAGAGATCAACCCCTGATTCCCCCTTCCAACTAAACGCTAACAGCTACTCTGACTCTTTTAAAGAATAAGAGGAAGTAAGACCACATATTCCGCACATCCGATTGGATGTTTGTAACAACCAATCCGGTTCGCGAAATATCTTTTAAATGGCCCGCGGTGGGGACTGGCTTCTTTTCTTATTTCGGTGGATTGTGGTTTCGATGGATAACCGAGGAGGTAATCTTAATGTTCCTAAATCTTACCCTTCTCCTTAAGTATTGTATGATTTAATTCTTTGCCGTTTTTATTTTATTTGTACTTTTTTCCTTTTGGCGGGGATACTTAAACTCAACCCTATTATCACATTTTATCATTTAGACTGTTTCTTAACATTATTGCATGTTAACTTTTATTGGATGTGTTCACAAAATTAAGATAATAATTGCCCATAAACATGGCGTATATATATATATATATATATATATATATATATATATATATATATATATATATTTATTTCCCGTACATAAAAAAATGAAATTAAAAATAAAATGAAATAAAAGTACAGTGAGCACTATAATATTCCTTAATATTGATTTAAACTATATACAAATTTGAAGTCGTTAAACATAATTGATGACGAAATGATCATGAAGTATATCAAGTATTAACGATGCTTCATATTATATTTATATATATGTATCGCTTAAAACCGCTGACATTTAAACTAATAAAATAAAAATAATATACAAACAAATATATATATGGTAATGATCGAGAGAAAAAACACTATAAATACACTATATATGTGGTTATGATTCCGATTTAAAATATAAAAATGCGACATGTTCGTATAAATGTGAAATTGAAAAAGACAAAAGGTCTTACTTTACGTTCGAAAAAGAAATAGACAAAAAGTTCTTACGTTCGAATAAAAAAAGAGAATAATGGACAATGTCTTAAGAGATGTGTCGCGCCGAAACCTCTAAAAAGTTAAATAGTAACTTAAAAATTAACTTCAAAAGAACCGCATATAACATGGGTTTAACATAAAAACAACATATTTACAAATAGCACAATTTAAAAATTGACGATATATATTCTTTGGCTGTACTTGTACATATCAATTCGTACATTTACACACATACTCAAAAATAAAATAAAATAAGTAATGAAATAAAAATAAATGAAAATAAAATAAACAAAAATTAATAAAAATGTTTGCAATATTGCCATGTTGCAATTATATTAATAATATTTACAAATTTGCCCCGTTTGATGATTATTTGTTACATTGATGTCCAAGGGCTATGACGCTTAATCCATAACCATTTTGCTGTCCTTTCTGCTGTATTAGTTATGGTCTGGATCGCCTTTCTTGTGTTAGCACCTACTACGGCAATGTCCGTTAGAGCTTTGCATAGGGACCTTCAAGCGAAACCCCTTACACCCACTTCTCTTGGCAAACAGCTTGATTTCCACCCGTTGTTTTTTGCAGCTCGCTATTAGTTCGTCATATTTTAACATCTTCCGTTCGTGGGCTTCTCCTACATGCTCTTCCCAAGGCACTGTCAGTTCCCACATTATTACTTTCTCTAATGCTATTAGAGAAGGATACTAAATCTGGGCGTAAAGATGTTTGCACGATGTGGTCCGGGAATTGTAGTCTTTTCCTTAATCGACCCTTAATTCCCAGTCTGTTGCCAGTGACAGAGTATTTGCTATATTCTTTTGCTTTTTTTTTTTTCTCACCAGCTCTGTGAAACTCTATGACTCTTTTATCCTTGTTTAAAGTATTGGTGCAGATGGCCATACTAACTATCTTTGGTATATCTTTTAGGATTTCATCATGCCTCCATCTATACCGGCCTTCTTCTAGTGCTGTCTGACAGCTACTTAAAATATGTTTTAGACCTCCTGGACGCAAACACAAATGGCATAGTGGTGATTCTGTTTCATACTATCGATGGAGGTTGGTAGGACTGGGAAGGGTGTCATATACAGCCTGGATCAGGAACTTTATGTTGATGTTATTGCTTCATATATCCGACCATTTGATTTTCCTGTAAATCATGGATTCCCAATTGGTACACGCACCTTGTTGCCGTAGTCCTACCATCTTTGCCACCCTTTTCTCCTCCTCACCCTTGCGTACTTCTTCTTGTATTAAAAGGTTCTTTTCTTTACCTTTGGCTCTGTCCACTCGGATGGTAGGAAAGAACCCTAGGCCAGCTCGTCCAGTAGCTACGGCGCCTAATATGGCCTTTTCGCGGAGCCTTTCTTTAGCGACACGCAATGCGTTCTCTGCTCTCCATTTTCTTCCTGAGTAGACTTCAATGCCTGGTCTAGCCACCTTTGGGTCTTTGGATAACTCATACTGCGTTATTGCTCTAATTTTGGTGACTTTGTATTCCTCTACTAGACTTCTGAAAGGAAGTTGCAGAGCATTTGTGTTGCCGTATAGAGCAGCACTGGTCAAATTCTTCGGTAGGCCTAACCATCTTCGTAGTCGTGTGCTAATTCTTTTTTTAATTGTTCTATATGAGATGTTGTAAATTCGTAAATAGACAATGGCCATAAAATTTTAGGGAGAATGGCATGCTGATAAATCCAAGCTGTAAATCGGCCTGGTAAGCCGGATTTGTCAACTCTCTTTAACCAAGTTTCTAGTTTGTGTTTGGTTTCTTGGATTGCTGTTGCGTCTTTTAGAGAGTGATCTATACGTTTTCCAAGGCTTTTTACGTCTTTTCCCTAATTGTTGATATGTTTCCTCCGGGTAGTCTGAATCGCTCCTTATCTACTATTTTACCTCTCCTTAGAACGGGTGACCTTGATTTCGTGGGGTTGAAACTCATTCGGGCCCATGTGATCTGCTTTTCAATCCCCTTTAGCAGCCATCTCGCGCCAATAACGGATGTAGTTGTTATTGTCATGTCATCCATGTAGGCTCTTATAGGAGGTTGCCTTAATCCTGATCTAGTGACCGGCCCTTTACATTCTGTTTCTGCCGCTTTAATTAATATGTTCATGGCTGATAGTGTACATCCCGTTATGATGCCTTTCTCTAATTTATGCCATGCCGACGCTGTATTTCCTGTTAACGTTCTCATTTGGAAGTTATTATAGTAATCAGCGATTAATTCAGTAATTTTACTTGGTACATAATGGCGATAGAGAGCTTCTTCCACTAGTTTATGTGGAATTGATCCGTAGGCGTTTTTAAGATCTAACCATACGATTGCTATATCGCCCCTATTTGCCTTCGCTTCTTTTAACAATTGCGATACGACCCCTATATGCTCCATACATCCCGGTATTCCTGGCTCTCCACCTTTTTGCACAGAGGTATCTATGTACTTATTTTTAAGGAGGAAATCTGCCAAGCGTCGGTTTAAGATGCTAAAAAATATTTTACCCTCTGTGTTCTATAGGGAGATGCATCTAAATTGGTTTATCCTTCTGGATTCCTCTTCTTTAGGGATCCAAATACCTTCAGAGTGTCTCCATTGTCCAGTTATTTTTCTTCTTCTCCAAATAACTTTCAGTAACTTCCATAACATCCGGCGAGGTTTTGGACAGCGTTTGTAAACTACATAAGGCACTCCGTTTGGACCTGGTTTGAAGGCAGTTCTGGCTGCCTTAATGACTGCATTAATCTCCATCCAAGTTGGTTCTTTCGAGTCAAAAGGCGTTAATGGTGCATTAGGGATTATCAGGGACGTGTTATCTACAAGTTCTAGCTGTCTGTTTGGATCACTCAAAGATTCTTGTAGGAAAACATTGATATTACTAGGGGTACTCTCCAACTGACCACTTCGATTTTCCCCTAACAGCTTCTTTGTGAAATTGAATGTATTTGAGGGAAATGCCATACGTTTCTTCGCCCTTTCTTTCCTCCTTCGTCTATGCCATTCTGCTCTGCGTAAAGACTTTATTTTTTCACGAATTAGGTCTCGAAGCTCCCTTAAGGGTTGTCTTTCTTCGGGTTTCGCGATTTTATATTGTTCCCGAAGAGATTTTAGCTCCGATCTAAATTGTGTAATTTTTAATTCCCTCCTATTTTCTTTGCTAATATCCTTCTTTTCCTTCCGCTCCTCATATCCAAATTTCCCTGCTGCATAACTAATGATGATTTTTGACATTGTCGCTAGTCGTTTATCCACCGAACCTCTTGATGTTATTTCGAGGATCTCGCCGATGTCCACGTCGTGCTAGGCGTGTTTGTTACTGGCTGGTGCCCATTTTATCTTTCTTCGAAATGGTGTCAGGCTCTGCTTGAACCTCTGCTTGGTGGGACTGGGCACTGTGGTGAGCTTCCCGACCTTGCACATCCTGCGTCTCACCAGGGAAAATTCCTGCGCGCTGCTGTTGGTTCGATTGCACCTGACACTTCATTTTTGCCTGATGGATTTTTAGGTCGCACTTATTTTTACACTTCATTCCACATGGGCATGTCAGTCTCGTTGTCCGTAGGTCAGTAGTTTGGTTCGTTTCCGTTTCATCCGGCCTAATGGGGATCTCATTCTCCCCCCTCACGGGATTCCCTGGAGGTATTTATTCGCATGAGTTTCTGTAGCGTTTCCTGAATAGCGTAAATCGGGTTGCTAGCCCAGAAATACACTTTTGTGGTCTCTCCACACCGTCAATTGTCTTTCCAATTTGTCAATCAGACTATACCTGGGTCGTCATCCGATCTGTTTCTGGATGTCACTGTTGCAACAATAGAAAGAATAATTCGCAAATACGCTTTTAAGTAGGCGCCTAAGGGGGTCGTCAGTGATGTTTTTGACTTGGTTCATCAGGGAGTTTCGGGTCTTTAAACATCATACTCCCCATCACCAAATCGATCCAATCAGGGGAGATCAACCCCTGATTCCCCCTTCCAACTAAACGCTAACAGCCACTCTGGCCCTTTTAAAGAATAAGAGGAAGAAAGACCACATATTCCGCACATCCGATTGGATGTTTGTAACAACCAATCCGGTGCGCGAAATATCTTTTAAATGGCCCGCGGTGGGGACTGGCTTCTTTTCTTATTTCGGTGGATTGCGGTTTCGATGGATAACCGAGGAGGTAATCTTAATGTTCTTAAACCTTACCCTTCTCCTTAAGTATTGTATGACTTAAATAAGTCAAATTTCCCCCAAGAAAAAATAATCGGAAAATGTTGTTAAAATGAACTAAATTATTATTTATTAGTCCCGGAAAACGTATTTATCCTTTTGCCTCGACTCGGAAAATACTGTTCTTCTCATATTTTTCTCATATTTCCCAAGATTTTTGCACCTTGTGGCTTTATTGCCTTGTTTGGTTGAAAATGATTAAAAAAGAACGCATTCATAGTTACTAAACTAGTATATTCTACATCACTTTTGTATTCAATGGAGAAACGGAAGATTGTTGAAATTTGAGTAAATTTTAAAAATAAAATTAAGTAAAAAATGTGTAAGTAGAGAAAACTTCTGTTAAATTATCAGAAAATTATCAGAATTCCAGTTTTTTCTTTCCTGTTCGAAAGAGGTATTTGTGTCTTTCGTTATCGGAAACTCAATTAAAATCAGGCAGTTAAAGATTAAATATCTGATAACTTTGAGTAGTTACGGTGCTTTCTTGCCAGGCTGCGTCGCATGATATTGCTACATCAGTGATTACAATTAGAACAGAATAACTGTTTTCACAATTAATGGTGTGTGTCATTCATATTTTCCTAATTTTATTTGCGATAAGAATAGTTGGAATTATTTTTTTTATAAGAATCAACATAGATAAGATTTGTATAACGTAAATCGAATAGAAAAATCCATTTTCATTCATCGATTGATGAATTTAAACGATTCTTTTTTTTTAACGCAAAAGCATATGCCGTTTAGTGTTGCTGTGTTTCTCAGCAAAACCCAGTCAGAAAAATATACTGGTTTGATAAGATAAAAGAACAAATAGGAAACGTTTATCAATTTAACAGGTTTCACTTTTATTAAAACTTCATCAAAGAATGAGATATGGAGAAAAAGAAGAAAGAAAACCTGTTATTTTTACTTTGTATTCTTCGATTTTCATTAGTTAATCAGGTTTCAGGTGTATTCGACAGGTTACACAAACGTTACTTTAATTTATAGAGTTCTGAATTCAAAGAGAGAAGACGAGCCATCCGAAGTTCCAAGGAAGTAAAAAATTCCAAACCTACCTGAAAAACTGTAAATATAGCTTTACGTACATACTTATATTGCTTTATACACACACAAACAGCACACACGCCCCCCACACACACTCATATATATATATATATATATATATATATATATATATATATATATATGATTTATTTTAGGATATTAAAACAAGAACATGTTAAAAATCGCTCTACGAATACAATCATGTTTGAACACCACAAATATGTCTCCTAGGTGGATGTTAAACCACTGGCGAGCGAAAGAATATTTTACTTTCAAAAACAGAATTTTAAAAAAAAAATGCATGTGGGTTTTGCCGTAACAACATGGTGTTTGAAGTGATCATTACAGATGACGAAGTCATTCCTCCATTCATCTTCCAACAGAGCCTCAGACTCAACATGGAGGCCTGCATCGAATGCCTTGCGAAGGTAGTGCCGGTTTAAGACGGTAGCTGCTGGAAAACCCTATGTCTGTCAGCAGGTCTCTACACCATGCCACATAAGCAGGAGTATCCAGACATAGCTGTCAGATAATTTCTACGACCACATCACTCCTTATATCGGGCCACCTAACTCTCAAACTGCAAGCCCCTTGTTTATTATGTGTTGGCGTATTTGAGAGAGAGAGAGAGAGAGAGAGAGAGAGAGAGAGAGTGAGAGAGAGAGAAATACCATTTTAACTCCAAAGAACTGAATGCAAGGAATAATAGTAGCATTCACCAACTTAAATATGCAGCCAGTCCAAAAGAGTTGCTAGAGATTCTGAAATCGTCTGGAGGCCGTGGTTTAATTCAATAACAATTGTATTGCATAGATTTCATTAGATAGATAAGTTTTTAATATCTTAAGATATTTTTTGTGTAATTTTGCTAAATACATCTGTTAAAGTTGAGATATTATCAATTTCATTTTTACGTTATTTAAACTACAATTTACTAATGAGATATGGATAATTCTGCTACTTAATTTCCACGCTAACACAATAACCAGGAGCGTGCGAGGAAATATTATTCAGCGAAAAAATAGAAAAATGCTCTGATTGCTGACATGTATACATTCACGAGAAGATTCGCGAGAACTTTTCGCTACACTTCCGATCTTTGTATTTCAACATACAAATGCGTATGTATATAGATAACAGCACATATACATACATATGTCAAGTCCCATACTGTCCACATATGTTTATGTTTGTATGAGCCCCGGCGGATGAGCGAGTGTTTATGTGTGTCTGCTTACCTCAACAGGTGTACGGACATGCATCTATGTTTGCGTTAGCATGAGTGGCATCACGACGACGATTCCCCCCACTTCCATAATAACACCAATACACGCAATCTACATGAATTCAAAATTAATTAGTTTGTCTGACGATCGCAAAAGCGTGAAACCCAGGGGCACAAACTTACATCAATCCAACCAAATATGTCAGCTCTAACTCTGATATTGAGCGCTTTCTAATAAGTACCGCGCATATAATATATAGATAATAATATATATATATTACATATATATATATATATATATATATATATATATATATATATATATATATATATATATATATATATATTTCACACACACACACACAAACACACACACATATATATATAAATGAAATTATATAACTTTTCGAAAGACTGTTGGTTGATATAAACCTTATCAAATATTTCTGGGTAGTTTAAATTCAACATATTTCCGACTGTATTTTGTTTCTGCTGTGTTTGTTCCTAAGTGGTTCTTCAGTTAATTATTTGTACTGCTTAAATTCGGAAATTTTTCATAAGAATCGTATTCTAAGGAACTAGTCACTGAAAGAATGTTACAAAACTTAACATAAATTTAAAAAAATCTAGGAAAAATATTATATAAATAACGGAAGAGATTGTAGATACGTAAAGACAGCGTTTGCATAAATATTGAATGCATCAAGTAATGGCCGGTGGGAATAAACCCCAAGGCTAGTTTATAAGTCAAGTGTAAACAATATTATCCAACATCCATTTGAAAGGAGACGAATAATGCACACTGCTACAAAAGAAAACATACTTAAATAACAATTTGACATTTCTATTCAGTGTCGTGCAATGGTCTGGTAGGGCCCGAGGCGAGGATTGTGACTGGCGCGCTGTACTACGTCTAAACAACATCGCAGCATCATTCTGATTTTCTTTTGGCTAGATCCATTGCTCACAAAGGATTAACACAAATTTAAATAAAATACATTAAAACATACAAATTTCGACAAAATTTATTACTTTGTCGATTATACATAAGGTTGACAACGGGCTTTGTTTGGGAAACATTTCTTCACCGTATTGTTTTAGTTCTAAAACTACAGAAAGTTGAACATAACGATTTAAAAGAAACTCAATAATTTATAGTTGATAAAAATGAAGGAAAAAGAAGTTCAACTCAGTAGTAAACAAAATTTTGCGTAAATATTTCTTGTCCAAAATCTTTTGAGAATTCTTTTGTAAATTTGTGAAATATGGCAACAAAAAGAGAAATTATATTATTGTGCTCTCAAAAAATAAGCTGAGAGATTAATTTCAAAAAATATTTCATATCAATTAAAATTAATTTTGTTTCGAAATTCTTGAATTTTTCTCTCTATCTTCTGTGACATTATTGGTAGTTAATAATTAATTAAAATCAGATTTAATGTATGTTTACTTTTACTATTAATAATAAATAGTGAAAAAGATTTAGATCTTGAATAGAATAGAATGCGCGGGAAATTAATGACCAAAAATCAATTTTTTTGTATTAAATGTTCCGTACTTACATAAATGTAAACAAATAAATAAGTTTACTTATTTTAGTGGTGGACATTGCCTTCCAGATATTCTGATGTCTTGTTTACTGTTTTCCTTTATATGACGACACCTAACTTTGTGGGAAATTAGAACAACAATGATTTAAAACAAGTCCCCCATCTTTTTTTGCATAAAAATGGCCACCACATTAACACCGCAAATTTACATGATGATTGTATAATATAATTATGCATACTACCAAAGAAATTTCAAGTTTTATTCAAATTATAGAGATTTGTCCGTTTATTGCTATGTTGTTGGTCCTTTCAATAAAATGTATTTAATATTTACTTATTTTTAATATCTAATTTTATGTATATTTGCTAAATAAAAACACAATTTATATTTCTTTTTCCTTATCGCTGTCTTTGTTGCAACAAAAATAACATACTCAATCGGAATTCCCCCTCCAGGAAGTGCCGCCAGGGGACTTTGCCCCATCGTTCCCTCTCCCTTTTCCCTCGACTGTTTCTATTCATTGGTTGTTTGCCGTGTTTCAAACAATCAGATGTCTTTGATTGGGAGTAAAAATACGGAAATAAATATGGGAACCATATGAATTGCCAAAAATATGAGATATCAGATCCGAAGATCGATACAAAAATCAATTGTGCTGATAGCATCTTCAATATAATAAGTCAAATCAATAACACATCCGCAAACCTAATAAGACGAGGTGCTGAAAAGATCTCGGCGCAACCAGGAAATTATTATTTTTTTTTTTTTTGTCTTTAAAGAAACTTTTCTCAGATTCTGGGAAGTGGGTCAGACAAAGAACATATCAATACCCCTTCGCCGATCGAATCATTTCCATTTTCGGTATGGACAGTCCAAGTTTCGAACTTTAGCTTTTCTCTGTTCCTTGTCAAGTAATTCTTGGATTGATTATGGGGGAAAACATTTCGAAAATGAATCAGTACACAAAATAGGAAGAGAAAGAAAATATGCAACAATATTCTTAAAATGTATATTCTCTAATCAATATTTCCGTCTGGTTGCGTTTGTACAAAGAAGGTCATGACTGCTGATTGAAATTGTGTGAGGTGCCTGTATTCGCACAGTTCAGGATTCACAAGATTTCTTTTAGATTTCATTCTATGTTTTGCCTCTATTTTAATGCTTATTACGTTCTTTCTTCAGGGAAATTCACAGAGACAAGAGCGGATACGTAACGGAAGTAGTAAGAGCAATTCTTTTCTATTCGTGGGAACGCAAAAAATCCGAATTACATTTCCGATTCTGACAAAAGCAGGTTCACAGATGCACGGAAGTTTGATGCTAAATCGATATTTTGAACTGCGGAAAAATTAAAAACAAACATTAATTTCCTTAAAACACACACACACACACACACACACACATATATATATATTTATATTTATATTTATATATATAATGACAAAAGGAAAACTTATCTTAGCCGCCGCATTTCGGCATCTGATGGACTTTATCGAGGCAAATGTAAGGATTTTATTTTGGAAAGGGTATCTATAAACAAAAATAAATATGTTAGTTTTAAAAACATTCTGAGGCTTCTACTTATTCATCAAGTTAACAGAAAAGTGTAGGTAAAATATAGCTGATGCTAAATGCCATAATCGTATATCGAATAAACGAAAGTGAGTAAATGATTTTCTTGAATATTTATGCAATTAATATTCAAATTATTTCAGTAAATTATCACCAAGCTTCAGAATCTCCAACAGCTGATTGAAAACGTTCAGATAGCCATCTAAGTATAGAGCCTGACACAGTGAGATGTCTGTGATGGAAAATGCCTTACAAAGCGCATATTCGTACAATGTTTATAATGAACGCAAATTAAAAGATGTTATAATATAGCCTATCTATCTATCTATCTATCTATCTATCTATCTCTCTCTCTCTCTCTCTCTCTCTCTCTATATATATATATATATATATATATATATATATATATATATATGTATGTATCGTCAAGCACTTTAACCAAAACAACCCTTTAAAAACTTTAACAGAAAAAAAAACAAAATTAGCTACTCCTGCATCAGAAACACGCAGAACATTATTAGTACACACAACAGCCAAATATTAAAAGCATCCTAAGACTGTAAATCAGCAAGGGGAAAACCATTTGCCCAGTCGAAAGCACTTGTAATTCGGAAAACGTGGTATACCAGGTTAACATTTTCCCGAGAGAGAAAACCAAGGAGATAAAGACATACATAGGAATATTCACAGGAAATTTGAAATATAGGCTATACACCCAGCGACATTCCTTCTCAAATATTTAACTGAGAAACCAAACCGCTCTATCCAAATATTATTGGAAAATTAAGGATAATAACCTCCCCCCAATAATCAAGTGGGAAATTATCCATCGGTTCAGAACTTATTATTAAACCAAAGAAACGAGCTTATATTCAAATGTATGCATAAAGACAAACTTAAAATCACCGAAAAATTCTTATTGCATGGATTTGGGGTGGGGGAATTACACGAGAAGTGGTTGTCCATTTGGTAAGGATAGTAGCACATATGGGAGTACAATCATGTTTGGACAGGTAGATTTGGACACGTATATGTATGTGCGTTCGGGATAGTAAACATTACACGACCTGGTTATGAAATTCTACAAACATGGTGGGACCTAAGACTCTCTTGTCATGGTACATTTTCTTTTGATTTTACGATATCGTTGTGTATGTTTGTTTGGGAGAGCAGTAATTTTGTTAAGAAAGGTGAAATAGGGAAAAAGCCTGGGCGTAGATTAATCTTTGGGTAATATTCTATGGCGGCACTGTCTAGAATTTTCCTTCTGAGTGAGTTATTTTCGTTTTTATGTGTGTAGCATTTTTAAAATCAAAATTATGGTTGAATTTATTTCTGTGCATTAGCTAAGTTGTTTGTTGTGAGGTTTCTTTTGTGATCATAAATGCGCCATGAGTCCGTCAACACAGTTACTATGACAATATTCTCCATACGTGACAATAACTGATGTTATTTTCAGTTAACAATATGAAAATAGCGTTCTCTACATTCCTCCAGTTGCTAAGAACATTCTGTTTTTTGTTATTATTAGTTACGTTTTTTAATTAAATTCATTTCGTTTTTTGCTTTGAGAAAGTCCACATTGGACGAAACGCGTCAGCAATAACTAGTTTTCCTATTGTCATTTATATTTATAAATATTGTTTTTCTACAGGTTAACTTTGAGAAATTTACATATATATATATATATGTATGTATGCAGGGTGTGATGCCGACTAAATTACGTAACAATGAAAATAACCCTGATATTTTAATAGACATATTTAATAAAATTCCACAAATATCATAAAATGCTACGGAGTAAACTTATTCCATAAAATCGCCATTTAATTCAGTCACGGCCTCCAGACAACCTCGAAATATCCTTCAACTCTTCTGGACAGTCTCCTTGTTTCAACTGATGAATACTGCCATAATCCTTCAATTTAATTCATCTTTAGCGTTATAAAGACTTTTGTTGGTATTTCGCCCAACTGATCCTCACACATAATAAGGAAAGGGATGCCCTATGGCGAGTTAGGTTGCCACATGTATGAGGTAATGCGGTCGCAGAAATTGATGACAGTTATAACTGGGTTCTGCTCGTGGACATGGTGCAAAGTCACATTGCAAGATATAGGACATTTCAGTATCCACACTTGACCCAGGGTAACACTATATCCTTAAGACACTTAATGTAGGCCTTTTCCGTGTTGGGCCTGAAGCCCTGCGTGTAGATGAATGGAGGCAACAGATGTGATCACCCAAAACACAATGATGTTGACAGGATATATAATTTAATTCTTTCCGAATCCTTTTCACTGTCCTCAGATTGACACCCAAACACTCTTAAATGAATTTTAATATATTGCATAGTCTTAATAAAGTGCCGTCTTTGTTAATTTTATATAAGACAACTATATTTAAGTTTTTTTTTAAGTTTTTGTGTGACGCGTTTCGATCTTCAGGACTTCATCGGACTAAACGGCGCGGCGCATCTTGAACGTGTAGCGCGGCGCATCTTGGGCGTGTAGCGCGGCGCACCTTGGACGTGAGGCGAAATGATTGAAAAACAATCAAAGATTTAGAAACAGTTTCAAAATTTTACATACCAAAATAAATATGGTTTCAGAATTAAAAATATTATTGATTACTTGTCATTCTCTGCATGAATCCCAGTGTATTCATAAATAAAATGACCGATCATCATATTGATATTTTTGCATTATAGCAATATAGGAACCAAGTCCCGCAAATTGGAGCAGAGAATTATCAATGATAATACTCTGACTTCGAATCCGTGGTTATCTTTCTTTAACCCTCTCTGCTTTTTTTTTATTTTTAAATGTACATTTTCCCAGATAAAATTTGGTGAGATAGCTCACCAAATGTAGCCCAGAGAATAAAGTTTAGGAACCACTGGACTAGTGATGTTTAATTTTAATCACTAGTTCATCTACAGTAAATTGAATCACTAGAGCATCCACAATAAATTTACGTCCAGACTCTGACAACATGTCACCTTTACTAGCAGAACTTCTATTATCAAATTGAAACATGATGGAAGCATGAACAAAATGAAAACTAAACTAAATTAAATCAGCTAGCCTATATACCAAAAACTTATATTTAAAAAATTAAATTTAAAATTATCAGTGCCTGTCCTCTTAAATGTGTTGTTACATCAACGTAAACATTCATTTAATTTTATGTCAATTTGTTACAGAAGTAACCTTAAAATATTACATAACCCTCATCTTGAATATAAGAATGGATTCGCTTACTTTTTTGGCATCAATTCAGTGATGTTCTTAATAATACTCAAACTCCGACCAGCATTAACAGAGCATGACGGGAAGATTCCACTTGGGATCGGACCGTAGATCACTGTTTTCTGAAGTTCCGCAGTGGAGATACGAGTCTTGAAGTTCAAGGTGGTAGAGGATGTCCACCTGCAATTAACAATCAACATCTAAAACATTTATGAAATAAAACACAAGCAAAATTGACAGATAATAGATGTTAGCATTTCAACAATATCGGACCATCTCAAGGTTGTTTTATAAACGTGGCTTAGATGTGTGACAAGGTTGAAAGTAAGGGGAGACCTAGTGAAGATCGAACTCACTACTCAGTAGTAATTGTTCGAGCGAGACCCGCATGCTAACCATTACATCACGTCGATGTGGTGATATCGGACCATCTCAAGAATATTGGCATAGTGAAGATACTCGATAAACGACATTCGCGAATAAACACAAGCGCTTCTAGAACTATCAAATATTGAAATGGAAATGCAACCAGATGAGATCCTGCAATGAGTTCGGTAAATGTCAATCGTGCAGCATAGGAAGGGGAAATTAATATCCACCAATCCAGTAATTTACATCTGATCAATGTAACAGAGTATATCTCTCTCTTTCTCTCTCTCTTTCTCTCTCTCTCTCTCTCTCTCTTGTATGATGGCCTCTTTCGCCTTTTTCGCCACAAGATGTGTTCTGAGTTATATTGGTAGACATTTATGAAATTACGATTTGAATTGTCCTCGGAATAATTTAATATAAAACGCCAAGGGCGAACTGAAAAGCGTTTGCAAGAACAGGCGAGCTCCTGCACAGAACAATTTAGTTTGCCACATCTGCAATAAGCAGTGTATGCCACGTGCTATCATTAAGAGCCATTGTCGTTCCGCCGAAAATTAAAACCATGGATTAAATTTGTCAGTGATGGTTAATTTTTTTTCCTCTTATGTGAAACCTTGGTATGTTTAACTAGGTCTGCTCTACTCACTGTACTGAGCACTTTATTTAGTTATTTTGCGTACTCGCATTGGTATTTTTTTTCCTTTGGGCCTTGGACTTGCATGCTGGACGATTATTTTCGGCTAACGTACATGTTCTTGGTTCTTTCTTTTTTTATAGTTTTATTTTCCCTTTGGTATTGGCTTCTTTATTTGCAAATCAAGACACCGAAGGTTTTCCGAGCGAGTATAGTTTCTTATACTTATAAGATTTCTATTAATAATAATAATAATAATAATAATAATATATATATATATATATATATATATATATATATATATATATATATATATATTATCAAGGCAAATACTGGGTTTATTTTGTTGTGCTTAAAGACAGTAATATTCTAGAAGCTGTTTTAGATGGCTTTAAAGATTTTCTTTTGAAATGTTGAAGAATCAACTGATGAATATTTACTGTCGATAAAACGTTTTGTTGAAGTAATCTAAAAGTAACTTGACTGAGACCACAGAAGCGACGAACAAAACAATTTGAGATACTAAAGAGAATTGACTGAAAACTGAAACATCCAGAAGAGGCATGGCACATGGATCTCGAACAATCTAACCCCATGGATTAAATAAAGGGTTTGTTTCGAAATTCTAACGTGTATCAACTGAAGAAAGCCGGAGCGTTCACAGGGCGAAACATCATGAATATGATAATAAACATGAAGAAAAAGTCCGAACAAGGAAAATACTGTAAATAGTAAATACTGTTACTTTAATCAAAATATATTTTAATTGATTAATTTAAACAAGCATTCAAAAAAAGGATTTTTTTTGGTTGGTCGGTTGGTCATAAATGTGTGAAAAAAAAATTACTTGACAAAAAAATTGAAGTGTGAAACTGGACCAGTGTACTTCTGGGACTTTGATATGAAGTTAGTTCTGTCGTTCACTAGTGGAAACCAGTTCAAGTCAAAGTATTTGGGAATTAGCAAAGACGTTAAACACATCTCAGTCTACCATATGCCAACAATTACAAAAATATAGGGAAAGATAGCAAACTGAGTAATTGTGTTCCACGCGCTCTTTGAATAACGAACAAAGCAGATCGTTGAAAAGAAACAAGGGACATATATATGAATCAAACTATTTATATATATATATATATATATATATATATATATATATATATATATATATATATATATATATATATGTTTAGATGATATACGAGCCAAATATCAATAAAGTTGGTTTTATTTGAATTGTTTTTCTTATATCTCCATTAAAATTACTATATTTTCTGACAAATAAACAAATATTTTTTTACACATTCTATAGAAAACAGATTAACAAATCAAGCCATGATTTTTTTATTCACTGATGCCGAAGTCATATAGGTACTTTATTACTGAACACTTTTGTTTCTTAATTTTGTTTAATTTTTATTCTGTGCCAGAGGAAAATATACATTTCTTTCATCTTGGCGTGATATTTTTGTTTGACTGCTTAAATAAAAATTAAAACTTTTGTCTCGTTTCTTCATACAAAACTTAATGATACATTCGTACACATCTATCTATCTATCTATCTATCTATCTATATATATATATATATATATATATATATATATATATATATATAATGTGTGTGTGCATATAATGCAAACATTTTAAAGATGGCAGTCGACAGATCCAACGTTAACTAACTCATTCTTCTAATTGCAAATAACCTTATTTAAAGAAAATTTACATTTACGCTTCAGATTTTGCAAGATGCAAACAAGTACAAATATTTTCTAGAATATGAATGTTGCCCGGTCTACCGCTGACGTGCTTACGGCCATCACTGAATATGTACATCAAGCTCTTTGTTATAACGGCCAAGTTCGATCCGTGGCTCTAGATGTCTCAGGGTTTGGCATGCTGGTCTACTATTCTTCCGTGCACTGAATGCTGTTGCCATATCTGGTCTTGTTCACCTGCTGTTCATTTCGAGGTTCTTAAAAATATCCGGAGAAGGAACTGCAATGTAATCGATCCTGAGTTGGAATTTGAACTTCATTCACTTTCTACCATAAGTGATGTGGCTTCCTTCTGTCGTTTTTACAAATATTTCCATGGTAACTAATCTGACGAGCTTTTTTCCCCTCGTGGCTCGATTAGATAAAGTCAAGCGTGCTACCAGATTGGCATCAAAGTCCCAACCTAATGTGGAAAGAATTAAATGCAACCGCCATTTCTACTCCAACTCCTATCTTCAAAAATTTAAATAAACATTAATCGTCATCTAATGTTGCCTTGAACGAAGTCCATCTTTCCTTCTTTCCTCAATCCCACCTAAATTCAGTCTTTTCTCTCACTTTCAATTTCTTTAACACACTGCTTACTAGTAGGGTGAAATGCTTAAAAACGTGCCAGGATATACCAATGATCGTTTCGGTCAGTAAATTAACTGTTAGAAGTTTCTCAATGTATCGACGAATAATTTCAGTTGATATTCAGTTTTTGTAAACAGATTTTGTGGAAAATACAATGAGAATTGCAAGGGTATTAGAAAAGCTGTTCAATAGAAATCATGCATTGAACATACAACGCCATCATTTGACTGTTTCTTATCTTCGTAAATGCGTTAATGTCTGCATGTCATTGAAGAACAGACTTGTTACCGAAAAAGTAGAAAATTTACTTTTCAGTGAGAAGTAGAAACCTGGTTAAAATCCTTACCAGTGATGAAAACTGAGTTCCTTATAAACTAATTCAAAGAATGCAAAAATATGTAGAACTCGATGGGGAAGTAAAATCTATCTTCGCACAGCACTACTGCCGAAAAAAATTATAAACTGTGTTGATAGGATATGAAATACATAAACATATAAATTGCTAGACAAAACGAAATAGTTAATGCGGATAATTATTGTATTTCATTAACTTACACGATATGCCATGCCCTACGACATCTCTTGGTACTTGTTATGCTATTTTATAAAACATTTCATGTAGTTTTATCGCTTTTCTCTTCTGCTTCTCTTGTCTTCTTATTGTGAGACCGTAACATACCTACAACATGGACTCTTCCAGAACTATATAAAGTATGCGACATAACACTCTAGAGAGAAGAAGAAGAAGAGGAGGAGAGAGAGTATTCTAATACCGGAGTATCAACCGCGTACGACTACCAATATTGGACACTAGCACATAGTAAGCTCCGCTTACACTTACACTATCTTTGTAACCTTTTTGTTTAATATATCTTTCTTACCTCTAATCCGTGTTCCGTGTTTTCCTTCCGTGGTCCCAACTTTGGGTCCACATCACTTCTGTATGTCCTTCATGTGCTAAATTTTCCAGGCGAACTTTTCATATTACATCTTCTATCTCTTTTTGATTGTTTAGCATTTTCCCGTCCCGTCTTTTCCTGACATCCTCTCAATGATGTTCCTACTTTTCGCGATCAATTAAAGTTTTAACTTAATCCACAAGGAGATTTTTAGCATTTGCTATCGTCATTTTCATATCTGTTAATAATTTATTTTTCTGATATATAATTTTCACTCAATTCAAACGCAAGAGCCACTGAATGTAGAGGTATACTGTGTGGTTTTGTATGAGCGTAAGAAAAGGCAAGAAGTGTAATTTATGAGGTTATGTCGAAACCATATCTGTTAACCCGAGACTTAAAGACGTCTAAATTGTAGTCATCTCGAAAACATTCTGAGGTGAATCTGTGTCACAAAGCAGTAGTTCTTGAGATGAAGCTGTTTAAATGAAACGAGAATGAGGACGATTCATGCTTGTGTTTGTGGTATGGCGGGTTCCAGCTTAAATGGTCTTTTGCCATGGCGATAGTGTTAGAAAAGCGGGAGCCTTGTGACGTTTTGTGTTTGGGAAAGACGTTTTTATTCCGTAGGGTAGAAAATATTTCACCACCCAGAAGTCAATCAGGCAGTTGAGGACTTGGGTGCTCCAACACAGTTATGACAGAAACACTCCATTTTTTTAAAATTTAATCTCTGTTTTGTAAATACAGAACATATCAGGAGGATTTTGATACTTACCGTAGGGGTACAATGAAGCGAATATTTTTCCAGCATTTTTAAAAATAGACCGTCAAGCTGATATTCACTTAAGGTCTGAGGTGAACTTGAGTCCGAATAAACATTGAAGGTAAGGAGACTCCTTAATTGAACACCCATCCATTATGATAACTTAAAGTTCAGTGTCTGCTTGGTGATGATGAAAGGTTACAAGTTTCCTTTTATCCACATTAAATTTAACAGCCATTCCTCCACCATTGAGGCAACCGAATGAAGTTCTAAACACTCCTTCCGTTATTGCTATTCGCCTTGAAATTTATCCCTTGTTTTTATGACTGAACACAAATATTTATCAGTAACTGCCACGCTTCGAGATAATTTCACATTAATGCGAGGGTGCCAAAACGGCTCTATCTTTGGACCTACGTTGGTTATCAACGTTTCTTCTCAATATCATCACCTCCAAATTAGGTATTTATGCTGATGGAACAATTCCGGTCTAAATCGTAAGTTAGAATGGTCCAACAAAGTAAAACTTGCAACCACCAATCAGTTGTTAACTTGGGCAAGAACTGACTTATAAATTTTCATATAACAGTTATACTTTAGTCCTCGGAAAGAATCATTTTCGCCTGCCATCACAAAATTGTTGATGCTAACATCCACTAGATTAACCCATTGCGCCTTCTCACGTTTCCTATTGATATGAAGTCGAGCGAATATATTGACTCAATTGATAGCTCTGTTGTTTTGAATGTTGTTTGACTGTTTCGTACCAGACATTTTTTTCTTGTCAGAATCCAGCTTGCACATATATAAATAAGTCCGTTCATTGAATATTGCTGCCATTTCTGGTTAGGTCTCGCGATATATCTCGAGATTCTAGCCCATATCCCTAATGTTATCGGTCCTGACATTGCATATCGACGTCAGTCATTTCACTACTGTCCTGACGTGTCTTCCCTTTCTAATTTTTATGAATATTGTTCGAGTTAGCTCTCCTCGTGTAGCTTGACCGTATGAATTTAATAGTGCGCTAATTTGGCTACAAGGTCTTACTAATGGAATAGATAAACGTGTACCTAAGTTATATTCTAATAGTTTATTCTCTTTCACTTAGCACCTGTGGAAATCTCTTCCGATTTCATCCTTCCTAAATACCTACAACTTTCAAGAATTTAGATGCCAAATCAATCGCTAACTTCTGTCTTCCTGAAACATGTTGATTTATTATCCTTTCTCCTCATTAAAGTTTTTATATTCTCTTTCACTCCCAATAACCACTATAGTCTTAGTAGTATTATCGCCTTTCTTGGGGTGAAATGATTAATTTAAAAAAAAAACTTGCTTTCGACGTTGCCATTATGTAGCCCATCCTTGGAGCTAACTTTTTCTAACCAATGTATTTTCTGTTTTATTTAATGCCATGAAAAACCTTCTCCTTTCTGCTTCCGTTCATTACTTTGTCTAACGTACAGAGTTGGACAGAAATATATCCCACTTTTTAAACTGTCACCTGTTCGGTGCTAATCAATTGGTAATGGCGTCTTAATCTACCTGAAGTCTTAACATTTTCAGCCGTCAGTTACCAATATGACTTGAACCGGATCACAAATTGCGGTTTTACTAGTGAAATGTTTTCTTTAAGACTGGTGAATCTGTGATGGAAACAGAGACTTTTTTCGTCCTCATTTCATGTTACGTTAGAATCATGTTGTTCTGAATAAGAAATCGATACTGCTATAGTTTCGATATTTCAGGGTTACAGGTTCGGCGCTTAAACAAAAGCCACCTGGAATACATCGGTTAGCTCGAAGATTCAGATGATGGAAAAATTCTGAAAATGTTCTACAAAACTGCATAGCGAATAATGGCCACCATTTAAAGGGTGTCATTTTTAAAAATTAATGAATAAATATTGTAGCCCTTTCTTTAAACAACAGTGGAATAACTTTTTTTAATAATAGCTACCGTGTTCATTTTATGTGTGTGGTATGTCTGCCAGACCCTGTATAATAAACATATATGAAGAATATCTATCTCTATTTCCGAAGTGATCCGGCCTTCTTCAGATTATTTGAATTTCGAACTGAACCCTTTTATTTCGTCCACCGAGGTAGATTGTTCTAGCTCAACGTGTTATACCTCTTTCGCATGTCTCAGTTATCTCCCTTTAACCAACGCTTCCAAGTATTTTGTTCACCACCTGTAGTAGCCAGGTAATGGACTCACAAATCCTTGAGTCAAGTCACTGGATCCAACCAACTTTTTTATCCACTGAGCCATGTGTCCTTTACGACATCGGTTTATGAATTTTGGGGACTTGTAAATTAATATCTCAGTAAACTTTTTTAACAGAATTCATATTGCAAGTTTGTTGTTATTATTGCTTTTCTCTGACACACCTGAAGAAGTCTGGAGCGTACAACGGCCGAAACGTCGTGAATATGCCAATAAACTTGAGAACAATGTAAATAATGTATATATAAAGAACTGGAATAAATAGTCAGATGCTGACAAAAATGTAGTATTGCTGTCACCTCTTGGATTGAGCTGCTCAATCCTCCCTTTTCAGTCCCAACAGAATTTTCAACCCTACATCGCCTTTACTACAGACGAAGGGCCGTTAGCCTTTCACTGATGTAACATTATATTCATGTAAACGAATTTACAAGAAACACACCGCAGAGCCAAGTCACTCCAGGTTCCGATCACTCGAAGCTGGGGCAGTGTAACCCGAAATTGTATTAAATGAGCCGCACTGCATCCCAGAAGAATGAATGGCAACACTTCGATCAGGATGTGAGCGATATTTTACTAACAGATTACATACAGTGGGGACTAAAATACGTTTGCTTCATATTTTTGTGGAATAGAGTAAAAGCTGGCGAACCGGAAGTTGTTCGTGATTGGACTATAAAATGTTGTGTGAGAAAAGCTGTAGCTTACTGCTGGCACACGTCGATATCTGATCAGTATCGATTCGATCACATTGGAAAGGGGATATAATGTTGAAAGACTCTAAACGTCTAATGCACGTCGGCTCATTTCATTAAGTGTAATATGTGACAAAGCACCAAACCGATGTGCTTCACGAAATCATGACAGATGTTCCAGTGAACCATTCTTTGGTTCCACAAGTTCAGATGTTCACAGCTAGGACCATTATCCCCTTCATATTACAACGGCAAGGAACAAACACAACTCAGAAATCTTCTACCTCGGAACTATTTGAATGTGGAATGGATTCTAGAGTGGATGTTTCCATGACCCACTATAATCTTAACCACTTCAGTCGAATCAACCCTTATCTATCCTACATAGCATACATATCCTTCGCCCTTACACGATCTCCATTTATAAGCCTTTTAACTTGAATGACACATAGGCGTTGTACTGAGTAAACAATTTTCAAATGTGAGATAACATTTTGAAAAAAACTGAGAAATGAGATAACGCGACATGTGAATAGGAAAGTATTTAATAAAAAAAAAAAAGAATGCATAATAAAAAGCGCTTTTCCAATTTGCTTAAATTCTAAAGTATACAATGAATGTATATTGCTGGCTGAAACCTAGCGGTAGAGAACATAGAAGTTAAAAAAAATTCCTCAAGCAAAATAAAAAAAATGCAAGCAGAAAAAAAGGGTAAAGCTAACATTCGGGTTTGATGGACTGAAGATTAAACGGAAAAGTGAATTCAAATTCCGAATGAGCTTGTTACGATCACTTGCGCACAAACGACCTTGAAAAAGACAGGAATCCGATTCTTTTTCTCGCCCCACATACATCTATGGGTTAAATAGCACCGTAGACTGGGGTATATCGGCTTTTCCAAGAAAAGAAAACTGCACCTTCTCGGTAAGTCTGTTAATTAATATAAATAGGATTTTATATATAAATATAGACTGCCAAAGTCTTTGACATCCTGTTATAATCACTGTATCTATCTAAATGAAATGCAAAATATGGAATCTGTTTCGAGTTCAAATTCCAGCTGAGGCCTTACCTTTCATTTCCGCACGAGTGCCTTTCTATGAATCAATTATAACCTCTAGCAGCGTGGGAAAATAGACTGGTACAAAGGGTCGATTGAAAAATGAAAATTCATTCGGTTGATTAGTACTTTATGGTTTTTGCTTCTAATATTTAGTGTGAATTTTAAAGATTTATGCAGTAACTTATTTTTGTTTTTTATAGTAAAGAGTTTTTCAGGTTTCTTGGGGTTCATTGTTCCATTGATCGACGATATGTGAGTTAACTGACATCTGATCTGATAAATGGATTTAATTTGACGTCATAATGTAGACACTAATTACGCAATGTATTTGTTGTTTGACTTGGATTTAGTTAAGAGATATTTTCTAAGTGGGCAAGCGAATTCACAGAAACATCGGTTTGTTGAAACGATGAAACTGAAGTACAATTAAATAAAATATCTTTAAAAAACGTTCGATGATATGCAGCCAAATCCACACAAGTGGCTTAGGTATATTGGGTTTGCAATTTTACAAGTCTATCGGTGGAAGAAAAGCATACTTAAAGAAAATTTATAATTTTGAGTTTATTTTTATTTTGGAAATATATTCTATTTATATCTGTTTTTGTCATACGCACACTCATAGCAATATCCGGATTGTTGCTATGGTTACGAGGCTAAAGTACGCAGAAATTGACCTTGAATATTCTTATTCCTGTACACTACTTGGTTGTAGCCATTAGCGATTTTATTGAATAAATTTATTCTTTATAATTTATGCATTGCACTCTGCACACACACACACGCACGCACGCACACACACACATATACACACACATATATATATATATATATATTGCATGTGTGTATAACTTTTTTCTATTTTTTCTCGCAAATCTTCATTTCTGGTGCTTTAGGAATCATCATTATTTAATGGTAAATCTTATTTTTTCGTTTTAATGTTCACGAATTATTGAATTATTGCACGAAAATGCAGTTAAATATAAGACTTTGATATTTTCTATGTGATGTTAAGTCTAATATGTTATGGGGCAGGTGAAAACGTTTTGTTCAAGCACTGTCAGGCTTTGTTTCAGGGAGAAATTAACACGTCATGATAGATTTCACAGAATGCGTTCTATTGTCTTTGAAGTAATTTGTCGCACAGTTGCGATGCTTAGACACGGTAGGAAGCTTTGATGGCATCATCAGTAGCAGGTTTGCTTTAATTCAAGTTTGTCGGCGTTCATTTACGCCGAATGATTGCGGCAATTCTTGCCAAAACGCTCAAGGTTTGTGTACAAAATCTTCTGTAAAAACTACACCTTAGGCCATATTTCATTGCATTTTTTAGATACCTCTAAATCTCTGAAATGCGTATTTCATTCTCAAAATATTGATAAACGAGTTTGCCTGGAGGAACATTCACGTCAGTAACGTTTATGTAACGCATCGTCTTTCGGGAAATATTTATTAAACAAATGAGACAATAGTTTTACTCCAGCTAATGATTACATTGGCATCGAAAATTTTCACTGCATTTCAACCGTGCATACATTAGCTGAGTCTCAGTGTTTCTCATTGGCATTATCTTTACACCAATACTATCATTGCAAACTTTTCATGAGGAGATTTCTTCCGATGAAATATATTCAGAGCGGCAAGTAGTCAATTCCTTTATAACGTAGATAGTCTTGTAAGCTAAAATTCGTATCAGAACTCAATCAGTTGTAGAAAATATATCCAGAAAAAAGAAATTTTTTCTCATAAATTGAACTTAATGCCAGAGTAACTGGCAAACAAAAAAATGATAATTCTTGGCTGAATTCTGTTAAACAGGGTGTTTTAACCACTTAAATGTGCGGATGATTTACTGGTTAGCAGCTTCTAGCTAGAATTGGCGATCAAATTTGTGTTACATTTTCTTTCACGCAAATATCATTGGAACGGAACGAATCCATTTTCCTCGGAACTAGGAGTTTTGTTTTATGCTCCCTTCAAAATCGTTTTATGTCAAATTCTAGAACAAAGCAAATACAGAAACCTCGCAAAAGACCTTAATGACACGAGGCACCAGGAAGACTGCATAATCATTACAAGAGGTTCATATGACAATGTAAAAAATATTCAAGCAATGTAACAAAAAGAAAAAAAATGCTGCTGCTAAATTGCTTATGTTAAGGTTGAGGCATCAAACAAATTGTTATGGGACCTTACCCATAATAACATAATGGACTATTCCTTACGTAATAAATACTGCGCCTCAAGAGGAAGCAGGGGGTTCAGTCCGAAGTCGGACGACCGGCTGACCGGCTGATCGGTTGAACTCTCTGCCTTCGGGCGGGGAGGAACCCGAACGAGGCTACGCCGAAGGGCGGAGTCTCTTTCGGGGAGGTAAACCGACCCTGAACCCGTTTATACGGGTTCAAAGGGCATATTTTTGGCCGAGCCCAGGGCCTCGCAGATCCCACGTCAAACCGGCCTTGTGCCACATGATGCCATCGTGGGGGGTGACTAAATACTGTTCAGTCTGAAGTCTGGAGTGAAGTCCGTCAGGAGTCAATAAGTCGAGTCAGAGGCAGTCCAAAACAGAGTCGTGTTCAAACAATTACTACTAAACCTGATTGTTCGTACTAACACTTTCTTCTTCTCTGTATATATTCCTGCTTGTAATATATCTGTGTTATTCCATATACGTGTTCGAGTTCTTCTTCTTTGGTTCTACCTTGGACTATCACCGTGGTACAAGGAACCAGACCATAACACAAATTAATAAAATAAATCAATAAAAAAAGGATTAAATTTATTGAGTGTTAACGAGCATATATATTAACGAGGAAATTCGTAGAAAATAGCCTATAAGAAACCGGGACATTTCATGAGCGACAAAGTTAGACGAGGAGGTTGTAATGAAAGAGAAACAAAAAGGACACTTAGAATCAGAAAGAGACAGTTCAAAATTCAAGGATACTTTATGTGGAAAGGAAACTTGGAGAATTTGATACTCAAAATCTATACTGAAGAAAAGCGTGATAGAAGTAACATCCAGTAATCTAACGACCTTGTGTGATGGATGGCAGGTTAGAAAATAGGAAGTATAGTAAGCGGATGAATATTGCTCAGAGCTTACTCGTAGTTAGAAAGTTGTGGAGGACATTGATTGCCCACATTCTGAAGAAAAATAGAAATTATGTTAAAAAGTAAATGTAAATAGGATCCATATGCTTAAGATTTTGAGACAAATAATTATTCATGTTTGTTTGCATACCCTTATTACTCATAAAGGTTCCCATCAACATTTACAGGGATGGATATGTTTATCCTTTCATCCCAAGAAAGGCAACGAAGCCACTAAGACGCTAATGGTTACTGAGACTTGAGGAAATTGAGAAAATATCATTGAGGAATGAGGACATCAACAGTTTTCAAGGAGACAGAAGATGACGTCTAACGTCCATCGTAGATAATCGCTGAATATATTTTTTCTAATCCTTTCACACCAAACAAAGCCATAAAGCGACTAGGATACAGGGGGTTATTGAAGTAAAGGAGACAGAGATGATAAGATAAGAATAGGTTTCAATGAGACAGAAGATGGCGATTGTCGTTGCATTTAAATTTTTGAAAAACCTAGTTGACAGGAAAGCCGGAAGAAAATTCAACAATCAAGGAGTACGTGAGAAGAAACTTTTAGCATACAACCTACAGTTACATCTAACAATTTTCATAATAAAATGATGAGACCTCACTGCTAATCTAGTATTGTGCTTGAATTCGTGAAATCGAGGTACCAACGAGAAAAGCTCATCAAAATTATTAATCTGGAAATATTTATAGAAAAAGTAAAGGAAAGTTACGTTACGACAGTAGCAAATTCAAAAGTTGGTATGTTAGATCTGGACGAATAATTCTAACCTGAATCTCACAAGATATGCATACTTTCCAGTTTTATTTGTGTGAAAACTTGTCATAAATGTGTGTGTGTGTGTGTGTGTGTGTGTGTGTGTGTGTGTGTGTGTGTGTGTGTGCCAGTGTGTTTATGCGCCTTTCCCAACCGAGTGACTTTGGCAACTTCCATCTATTTCAACGTTGCAAGTATTTTGTATCCGGGGTTAGTGCCAAATGTTAATATATCGAATTTTCAAGGCAGAAATGATTTTTATCCGGAAAGCCGAGCCCAGCACAATCTTCGCACAGGCATTGTCCAATATTTGGATTTTTGCCGGATATGTGAAATGAGGTTCAGTAAATATCCGTGTTTATATGAAAATTTCCAAATCTGATCATCATATTTCTAGAACTGTTCAGATGTTTTATCAGATGCTAAGGATCAGAAAAGTCAGTTTGATAAATTCAAGAAAATATTTCGGACCAATTATTGTCTATCAACCGTAATCAATTTAATAAATATGGATTTATACAAACACTTATACGGTTTATCCGGCTTAAAAGTCGATTATAATTTGATTGGTTTCATGCAAAGACGACTTAGAATAATCGTTACAGAGTGACACCTCATGACTTAAATCAATGGATCGGCTTGTAAAACACGGGAGATTTTTCGGAGGAATATTTATTGTAGACATTTCATTAGACCTCCTTATCTTCATGAAATATGTCAGAATCAGTTTTATAAAGTGGGTCCTGTTCATTATATAAACAGTCTCATATCGATACCTGATTTCATAAAGAGATATTCGTTACTTATTGTTATTTACAAATGTCATATTTTAAACTGTGTTTACATTATTGATGACTTCGTGCTACTGACGGTTTTTGTCGATTTTATTAATTGTATGCATTTATCAATTCAAACAGATGAACAGCAGATAAATTTCCCGCCGCCGGCCACTCCTGTCAGATAAGTAATATCAAACTGGGATTAAAAGGATCATCAAAAAACTGGACAAGAGGGTTTTTTTATCATTTTAGAAAGACATCCTATACATATTATAACACAGTGTGGAATCGATAACTGAATTACATTGAGTAGAAATATTCAAGTAAATATTAGTTATTAATTTTTGTGCATCTACCATGTTTTTGTTCAATTCACAAGGATTTATTAAAAACAGTACGCGAATGAAGATCATAATTTGATTGGATTGATAAAAACGATGACCAAGAGAATGTCAGACTAACGGACTTTAATATAAATAACAGATATTCTGTAATATTAAATGCACATAAAAATATAATATCAATCATCCTTTATGACAGTGAATGCTGAACGATCTCTTCATAGATAAAGAAGTTAGTCTTGAGGCAACAGAAATGTGATTCTACAGAAGGAGGCAAAGAAGTCCATGGATGGAGCTTGTAAGCAACAAAGAAGCCTTAAGGGGAATGAAAACAAAAAGAACATTTAAACAGAGTATCAGAATTGGGTAAGTGAAATTTATTAGTGACATAATGAGGAAAGGGGGGTCTGGTTAATCTGGCAATCACAGGGAATATTGAAGACAAAAGCTCGGAAGAAAGAAGCGCATGCTTAGTAAAACAGGGATTAGGAGAGGTAGCAAAAAAACAAATCTTACTAAGGGCTACAAAAAAGAAGAAACTGTGGAGAGCCATATTCATACAAGTCCTAACGGGACACGGCATATAGAAGAAGACGATTAAAAGATTACCGTAATCCTAACGAAGATCCTACAGGAATTGCCTCGTTGTGCCTCTGTATCTGGGTATTTATATGTTTTTTTTGTGCGTTTGTGTGTATCTGCGTCTGTTTGTATTCGTGTTTGTTTGCCTGTATGCTTTTGAGCATTTTTGTGTGTAAACATGTATATTTATGTCTATGTGTGGATGTTTTTGTACGTTTGTGTATCTCTGTGCATGCATGCGTGTATTTGCGCTTGTATGTTTGTTTTTCTATTTTCGCATGTATTTGTGTGTGCACATCGGTATTTGTGTTTGCGTGAGTTTGCATATGTGTTTTTGTGCGTATGCATGCGTGTTCTGTTCGTCTGTTTGCGTATGAATGTATGTATTTGTATTTGTACATGTGTGCTTTTGTGTGTATAGTTGTATGCATGTGTGTACTTGTGTTTGTGTCTATTTGTATGCTTGCTTTTGTGTCAATAATTGTAGCTGAGTGTATATGTGTGCATTTGCATTTGCATGTTTGTATGTGTGTTTTTATGTATATTTGTGTCAGTGGCTACTTTTGTGCATTTGTGCTTGTGCGTGTTTGTATTAGTGTTTTGTATGTTTACATGTGTATTTGTGTGTATGTATATTTTTGCATGCGCGTGTATGTGTGCATTTGTATTTAATGGTGTGTGTATTTAGGTGGGTGTTTTATGTGTGTGTGTATCTGTGGGTGCATGTGTGTATTTTTGCTTTTGTGTGCATGTGTATATTTGTGTTTATCTGTGTGTTTTTTTGTGTTTCTGTGTATTTGTGTGTTGTATATGTCTGTCCATGTGTGTATTTGTGTATATTTGTATGTTTGTTTTTCTTCGAGTTACTGAATGTGCTTTGTGTGTCTGTGTGCGCATATCTATATTTGCATTTACATGAGTGTGTTTTCGCTTACTATTTGAGTGTAGATGTGTATGTCTTATTTTGTGATAATGTGTGATTGCGTCTGTGTGTGCCTTTTGTGCATTTGAATGTGCGTGTAAGTTTCGTAGGTTTGTGCATGTGCATATGTTTATTGCGATATTTGTTTTTGTTGATGATGTGTCTGTATATGTTCAGATGCTATATTTGTACGTGCGTATCTGTTTATGCGCCTGTGTTTCTCTCTGTTGTACGTGCATATATCTAATCTAACTCTACTATATACTTGACAACATCCTGAGAATGGTGTTATTTAGTCTGTGCTGACCTGACATCTTGGCTTCAATCACTTTCCCACAACCGTAACGTTGATTCCTTGTGACATATATATATATATATATATATATATATATATATGTGTGTGTGTGTGTGTGTGTGTGTGTGTGTGTGTGTGTGTGTGTGTTTGTGTGTGTGTGTTTGTATATGTATATATTCAGAACAATTTTTCTAATGAGCATTCTCCATTGATTCCTCGACGTAAGGAAGTTAAGTTTAATACAAGATTGCCAGGTAGCTCTCATTATCTTACTGCTGAAATAGCTAAATGTAATCGTAAGTTCTATTCTATTCACCCGCACTTCTAGCATGCTGATCTCTTTTCTGGCTTCTTGCCTTGCTTGCAACTACAATGTAAAAAAAAATCTTTTGAAATCGACTCTCTACCTTAAACCATTCCTTTTATTGCCCTTTTGCGTCACAATCATATTCTTATTTTCTTTCATTCTCAGTAACGCTTTGCGTTTTAGTGGCTTTATCTCCTTGCTTAAGGTGAAATGACTTTAAACATGTATCTACGTTTATGTGTCTGTGACTTTTATGTTCGGATGTGCAATCCTGTTTTTGATTGTCAGTTTATTTTTCTGTGTTTTAGAGCTTGTCTGCTTGCGTAGGCTAGTACGAATATTGCAGAAATTTGCTGCATGTGCGTGTGATTGTTTATATGGCTTTTTGCGCGTATACGTATCCTAAAATCGGAGCAAATGAGCCCGATGTCTAATATTTAACAAACGTTCCGGCATATATAAACGAGAGAAATAAACTTTTCGGATGCTGTAGATATAAGGTCGCCTGGGAACTGAGACAACTTTTAATTCATGACCTGTCCGCAGATAAGAGACGTTGGTAAACAGTTAAATATTTATCCCGCAGAGCCTTGACTCAAGAGCGATTGGAAGGTTGACGTTCGGTGAGGAAAATGGCAGTGAAAGTGTTTATCTACTTTTCCTTATAATAACTGAGACTTGATCATACAATATTCTCATATCAGCCATATCAACACTCCCTGACAAACGACCGTTGCTTCTTGTTCCGTTGGGATAAATAAAACAAATTAGGATACCAAAATGACAAGAAAAATTACTTCAGAAGAAAAGAAATAACAGACAGTGACAAACAGACAAAGGGCTCTTGAATGATGTATTTGAAATAACAGACATATGTAAATGAATTTTCCATGGCAGCTAATACAAACCTTAAATATTTCCTAAGTAGATTTTAAGTATACAGGACTTTTTTCTTTTATATACCGTCTTCTTTCAGATAAACAAACATAGCTTTCAACAACTTCCTATCTTTTGTAACTCTAATCAATTTTCCGTCTCAGTTCCTCATTTATTTACGCAAGTTCGTTATATAGGTCACTCGAGGATTCAGTATATACTGTATCAGATGGTCCAAGCCCTATTTCCTCGTTATGCGCCCCACAAATTTCAACAGTTTCATTTTGATGCTAAGTACAAGTGTCTTTTTCCACTTCGTCTTTTTTGTATTCACTACATTCTTCAACAGAACCGCATCTCTCACTGCTCAGTTTTTCATTGTGAGCAAATTACCAACCGTTTACATCCATATAAGGTTTTGGTATCACTCTTAGAAACAACCATATATTCTATATTCTCGTAGTTGATAGTAATTTTTTCCTGTTCCCCTTCACTAGTTTGTCGTGGAGTTCTTGCTGTTTTTTTCAGTATCTACCATAATCCTAATATTTATATATCTAGTGCAATATCAGACGACGAAAAGTCTGACATAAATCCGAACGTACATGAAACTGGCAATGATAATAATTAAACGTTTCTCTACAAGAATACACTTGGCATTAATTTACCCAGCAGCCAGTACCACTGTCGTTTAAAATTTATAAAATCTTTCTCTTAAAAGAATCTTTCAAAAAAATAGTTTTCACAAGTCCACTAACGCAATTCTGTAACGCCATTTCGCAAGGTTCAAAGAAAGATGATCTTTGCCAAGAACCTCAGACTTCCCTAAAACAAAGTCATCTTCGGCATTAATCTCAGAATACAGATGTATACAGGTGACAATTTGGATATTTCTGAATTTAAGCTAAATATGCCTTTCAGTAGCTAAGCAATTTATTAAGCGATAGGAAGAGAGTAATGAACTGCTATGTAATATCTAATATTATATATGTTAGTGAATCTGAAAAATATTGTTATTTACAAGTATATATATATATATATATATATATATATATATATATATATATATATATATAGGGATCATATTTTCATTCAAGCCTGATTGGTTGAATAATCTAGACATATGTCTATTTTATTTCAATCCTCTAAAATTCACCAATCAATTTCTTAATAGTACTTATCCAAGTTCATCTTCACAGTTGAATTGCCAAGACAAAAATTAATATAATTGATAGTTGTGATTTTTTTTTTTTGTAAATGCGCATGAACACGTTCCATTATAGTCAGTTTACGATAGGAATATGTAAAGGAGTTTAAATTTTTAATTGTTAATACTTTAAAAATACTCAAAAACATTTTATATAATTTTTTTTACAATTCGTGCCTTTATTACATTGTTGCTGGAATCATAATTAATTTTACTTAGTGTTGTTTTTTTGTTTTTTGTTTTTAAATATATATAGAGCTTTTGGAGAATTTGAAATTTTTATTTTTATTTTCATGAGGCAGTACACTTTTATCGTCAGTTATTATTTCTGTAAAATGTGAGTATGGACAGGAATGTTCTTTTAAATATATATATATATATATATATATATATATATATATATATATATATATATATATATATATATATATATATATATATATATATATATATATATATATATATATATATATATATATATATATATATATATATATGTAATTTGTGTTTGTTTCCTTTTTGTTTAACTGTTTGTTTCCCTGTTTCCAATGCAACACCGGAAATTTTGTATCTTCTGATACTTTCTATCGTTTTTTTAAAGACATCTTTCGCTATTCCGATATGCCTTCGATCGTGTCGATCGTGTCGGTGATCTTTCTTTCATTTTGCAACTCCTGTGTAGATCTAGATACAGTGAAAAGAATGAAATTGTGTCTGTATCTTTTTAATTAACCCTAACCGCCATATCATGCTTTATGTAAATATTTTTGAAAATTACCTTTCACTTAAATACATTTTTAGAGTTACTGTCTTGTCAGATTTGTTCAGTCGATGTCCAGGTAAAAGTTTAGCAACTGGGTTAAATAAGAAGTACGTCTTTGGGCAAATAAACCAAAACTTCCGGTACAGTACTAATCTGGATAAAAATATATTCACTTGTAACAAGTGGGTCCAGTCCATGGAGAGAATAGGTCAATTCCTACATATATAACATCTACAGTGTGTGTGTGTGAGGGGGTGGGGGTGGAAACAAATATTTGTACACATGAAACTTATAATTTATTTTATTTACAACTAATAAATAAACATACTTTTCAAATATCTTTATTCAGATGCATAGTAACTAAATATTCATAGAAAACAGAACAAAAACTGATTTAATAGAAATAAATAACATTTATCCTTTTTAATGGTTAAAATAAGTATTCATACAATGCAAATTGCTTTAATACTTTAGATTATTCAAATGGAATACTCTCGAATGTTCCAGTAATGTTATCAGTTGTTATTTATAGCCTAAAAAAATACAAACAGAAAATTCGGTAATTGATATTCTTGCAAGAAGCTTATCAGTATGGCAAGAGGTGCAGATTTGGCAAATTCGAAAAACGAACTGATTATTAATCTCTGGAAAGAAGGTAAAAGTTACTGGAAAATCTGAATATTCCATTTGCTACCATTAGTTCATAAGCAATGGAATTTATAGGAACAATCTAAAGTCGCGCTTCGCTCGGAAAACTGCACTGCTATTGAAAAGACAAAAAAAATGGGAAGTATCATATTGGAAAAGAGTATTATGGACAGACGAAACAAAAATTGAGTTGTTTGGATGTATTTCTAGACATCATGTATGGATGAAATAAAGCGATACTTTAAAACAAAAGAACACAGTTCCAACAGTGAAATTTGGTGGTGGCAGCATAATGGATTGGGGATGTTTTGTCTGCAAAAGGTATTGGTAACATATCAGTGATAGATGGTATATCAAAATATTTGGAATCAAATTTAATGATTTCTGTTGAAAATCTTGAACTTGCTCGTGGCTGGATCCTCCAACAAGACAATGATCCTAACCACACTGCAAAATCTATGAAGAAATGAGTTGCAGAAAGTAATGTAAATGTCCTGAAATGGCCAAATCAGTACCCAGATTTAAAACTAATCGAAAATCTGTGGCGTTATTTGAAAATTCAAATCCAATCGAGAGCTCCAACAAACATCCCGGATGTGAAGTCCATATGCCAAGAAGGATAAAATATCAACTAAAATTTGCAAATCATTATCTTAGAACTACAAGAGTTTGGTTGATTCAAAAATAGGATAAATCTCATATTTTCACAAAATGTTCAAAATCAAGGTTAATAGCTGTAATTTTATTTTTTTACAAACTTTCACAAACAATTATAGAAAGATAATTATATATCTTTCTAAATTTGCAAAAACTTCTTTTATCGTACAAAAACTTCTTGCATAAATGTTCTTTTTCTTTTTTTTATGCTTCTTCCCGATCTTTTGTTTCTTCTTTTTCAGCAATGGTGGCGGCGGCGGCGGCTTTTAGTTTTTCTTTGTTCAGTTCCCAGAAGCAGCTTACAGTCATTCGCCTGTAAATGCTGAAAGCCTTCTGCTTTCTTTTACTTTTTCCCCTCTAAGGTCAGCTCCCATCTGTCTGACAAACCAAACTTCTTAAATACACACAAATTAAAAATATATATATATTAATATTCATTTCTTTATAAATTGATAAATGATAAGCATTATTACATTGTAGTTGGTTCACATTTTAAGAATGTTGCAAATATAATATTATTTTCTTAAATAAGCAATCTAATAAATAAATAGTGTTTAATAATTTTGTTGTAAATTCTCAAAGAACAATGAAAATATATAAATTCAATTTGGTATGTTTGGGTTTTATTACAATTCTAATCATTGTTTTAAAAAAATTGCCGAGGGAGTAAAAAAGGTAGGTAAATTAGTTTATGCCTTAAAACTTATTGCACTGTAGATGGTTTATATGATAACTGTAATTTAAAAAAAAAAAAAGATTTCTTTTCAAATTTATTTCTTTAAAATAGTAAAAAAATAAATCTCTATAAAAGTTAAATATTTATTTATGATTTTTTATACTCTTATAAATAAACATTCAGTCAGTACCCATTTACATTTTTTTTTGTTCTTTTCGTTTTTAAATTTTTCTATTTTTTCCCTACCCCCGCCACTCAAAGGCATTTTGTCCAAATGATTCTCCTTATTTGATAGTTTAGTAAGAAATCCCGGTTCGAAAGTTAAAAAAAAAAAAGGGAAAAATGGAAAAATAAATGTCTTTGACTAGATGCCAAAATATCCGGAAATTTCGTATCTTCTGATATTTCTATCGTTTTTTTTAACTTAGTTTAAGTCCCATTGTCTATTCTAAAAAGAAATTGAAAATAAGGTTACCCGGATATTATCCCAGATATTACCCGGATATTATAGAAGAGACTAAGTTTAAGAGTGATAGGGTATAGCCAAGTATGATCCAGGACTCCTTACCTGTTATCTCCCCCCATCATTCCCTCTGTTTTTTGTCGTCCTTTTTTGTGTTATCTGTAATAGGAATAGGTAGTCTCTTCTATCGCCCGGTCAACACTCCTCCCCATCCTATTGAACATGAGTAGACGCTTACACCTTGTTTCTTGTCTAGGAAGGGGTTCCCGGTACTGTTTCTCTCTCCGGCCTCTGTATTAGTGCAGCTCTGTTTCTCCCGTGAAGTGTGCAGTCTGTGGCATCACCTCTTCATTGTGAGGGTACACGGTTGACAGTTCTCTGGTTGCTGTTTCCGACTGGTAGTTAGGAGCCCTAACTCTTGCGTAGCGTCTTGAGCGGCTGCTCTAATCAACAGTTGTATAATACCGGGGTGTTTGTAGTGCCATGACGCGCATGGAAAGGTGTCCCTGCAGTCACCTCCGGTGGGCAGACCTGAGGCCACATAATGATGCAGATTTTGCCAACTCCTCTCTGCCTGCGTCACGGTCGAAACTGTCTGTTTCTTTTACTTCGGGCCTTCTCATCTTACAAACAAAATACAACATGAGTTACAAAAACCGAAAGATTAACCCTCAACCAGCCTCTCAAAAACCACCTAAACCCCTCAACATTTCGTTCTTCAACATCCGGGGCATTAGGACAAACTTCTGCAGTCTGGAATCTTTCCTCACTGCAAACGGCCCGGATGTACTGGCTCTCTGTGAGACAAACTTTGTCTCATCTATCCCCTCTTCTGATCTCTCGATCCCCGGCTATCTTCCTCTCCTCAGAAAAGACTCTCTTATGCACGGTCTTGGTGTCTACGTCTCCCGCTGGCCAGAGAGTCCTCTCTCGAATCGCCTGACCAGTCATACATGTGTCTCCGACTATCTCCGCTCAATGCGGTAAGCTATCTCTTCTTCCTTTACTGCTATCCTCTCAAGACTGTGAGATACTCTTCATTTCTGACAGCATAGACAAGGCTCTCTCCCTCCATCACATTTTCAAGACTTTAACGCCCATCACTTGGCTTAAGAATGCTACTTCTGACCACGCAGGCATTCAAACGCTTAATTTTTCAATCCATCCATTGCAGAACAGATAGTTAACTTTTGTTTTGCCTTCAACTCCAACGAGTAAAGCCTCTCTTTCGACCTGTGTTTTTACCTCCATCCCCGAATCCTGCAGCGCCTCCAACTATGCCCTCTTCCCCTCCGATCATGCAGTAGTATCGGTTAACATCCTCCACCCCCTATAAAGAACCTCCTACCACTAGAACTTCGTTCTACTATCAACGAGCTGACTGAGGTTCCGTGATTTCCTCCGCGATGTCCCCTGGGATGAGTCTTTAAGCTCCCCAAAAGAATGTGCTTCTGAGGTCTCATCGACACTTTCATCCCATCAAGGAAATATAGGGTCAAGTCGCGCTCCTGCCCCTGGTTCTCGGCTGCTTGCTCAGCCGCCATCGCCCATAGGAACCACTACTTCCACCTATACCGTAGCGACATGTCGGACTGCAATAGACGTCTCTTTGCCTCCGCCCGTAACGAATGTAAGCGTGTCCTCAATGATGCTAAGTCACTATTTGCGGCTCGAATGAAGGAACGTATTGCATCTCGCAAATTTGGATCCAAAGATTATTGGCGTCTCTGCAAGAGCGTATTGAACAATTGCAAACTCTCTATACCTCCTTTATTCAAACCAGTTCGAAGTCCTGACCTCCTCTTTTTTTTTTTTTGAATGCTTTACTAGGAAATTTTCATTCAACTCGACGCTCGACTCTTCCGATGTACCCATACCCGACTTCCCGCTTAGAACTGAGGCCATATTGAGTGGGTTAAACATAACCCCATCTTTGGTACTGGGCGTTATCTCTAATTTAGATCCCAACAAAGCTAGTGGTGAAGACGGGATACCAGCCATTGTCTTGAAGAAATGCGCGCCTGAACTGGCGCCCGCCCTTTCGAAACTATACAACTACTGACTCAAGGAATCTTGTTTTCCTGACTGCTGGAAGTCCTCTTCGATCGTTCCTGTCTTCAAGAACTCCGGCGACCCCTCTGACCCTTCCAACTACCGTCCTATCAGTCTCCTTCCCCTCTTCGGCAAAGTCTTCGAAGCTCTAATCAATACCGGGGTGGTTAACCACCTCACATCCCATAATCTTCTCTCAGACAAGCAATATGGTTTCCGCTTTGCCCGATCTACAGTCGATGTGCTTACAGCCATCACTGAAACAGTCTACCGAGCTCTCCAAAATAACGGGGAAGCCCGAGCCGTGGCACTAGACATCTCCAAAGCATTTGATAGGGTTTGGCATGCCGGCCTTCTTCGCAAGCTCCAGGGTTAGGGCATTACGGGTCGATTATATAACCTAATACAATCATTCCTGTCAAACCGTGAATTGAAGGTCCTTCTCAACGGATTCTCCTCCAGTTCCTATCCCACGAACGCAGGTGTTCCTCAAGGCTCTATTCTAGGCCCCACTCTATTCCTTATCTACATAAATGAACTTCCTGACGCCATAACTTCCCAAGTTGGCATCTACGCGGATTTATTTATTCCTGCCTCAAAAACAAATCTAGTCTCGCTGACAAAACTCACCTGGCCGTGCGTCTCGAAAAGGACCTGCAATCGATTGTGAACTGGGGCATGAATTGGCTGGTCAACTTCAACGCTTCTAAGACAAAACTGCTCTCTATTAATCACCACAGAGAGCCTCCCCTTCCTTCCATTAGAATGTCTGTTGCTCAACTTCTCGAGAGCAACTCTTTGCGGCTTCTCGGTCTCACGTTGACTGCTGACCTGAGATGGAATAAATACATCGAGTCAATTGCCTCGTCCACTGCAAGGAAAGTTGGCTCCCTGAGCCGCGCTAGGAAGTTTTCTCCCCGGAGTCGATCCTCCAGATATACAAATCCACAATTCGCACTTGCATGGAGTATTGCTGCCATATATGGTTTGGTGCCCCTTCTGTTTGCCTCGGGGTTCTTGATAGGCTCCAGAGGCGGATATGCAATATGGTTGGCCGTGCCCTGGCGTCTCGTCTACAGTTACTTTCTCACAGACGCGCCGTCGCCTCCCTCTGTCTGTTCTACAAATACTTTCATGGAAATTGCTCCGAGGAGCTGCATTCGCTGGTTCCCAGACGTCATGAGTTCAAGCGCCCTACGAGGCTGGCATCCCGCTCTCACCCCTTCACTGTCTAAACTCCTAAATGTAGCCGTCTCTTCTACTCTAATAGCTTCATGTCTCGCACCTCTCGCCTGTGGAACTCCCTTCCCTTCTCCTGTTACCCTGTGAGCTATTCAAGTGTAATGTCAATCGACATCTCCAGTTGCCTTGATCTATCCACTACCCTCATCCTTTCTTCTATCATTCCTATCTGATCTTGCTCTAAATTTTCTGTAACCCCTTGCGTCCTAGTGGCTTCCCGCCTTGCTAGGGGTGTAATGCTTAAAAAAAAAAGAAAAAAAAAAGTTATGTGCCATAAGTGACACACGCTTAGGCGAATCATGTATCGATACATGACTGACGAGGGAGATTTCCTTCCCGCAGTGGGTTGCCATTGCTTTCTGCAGTAGACCAGTTGCTATCCAAGGCTATAGAACCCGGTCTGTCCTGCTATATACCCATAGCTCGGGGGAGATGAAAGCGATCCATACCTTTCCCAAAGGTATTAATTAGCACGTAAGTGTATGCAATGGATTCGACGCGAGTTCGAACTCGGCTCTCCGATTCCTCAATCGGAGCCGCTATCTATTACTCCCTTGCCTTAATTAAATAATAGGTTTCAATGAAAAAACCGTCTTTTGCAGACACGAAGGTCATGTCTGCCCTTATTTTTTCAAGTCAAGGCTATTCTACAAAGTATTAAATGAAGATTATGTATTGTTTTTTGTATTGCGCGAATACTTTTTTCAACAATTAAAATGGATAAACGGGATTTATTTCTATTAAATCATATTTTTTCAGTTTTCTATGCATATTTAGTTATTATGCATCTATGTACAGTTAATTATATGAAAAGTATGTTTTTTCATTAGTTAGAAATACAATAAATTAAAATGTGTATCTGTACGAATACTTGTTCCGCCCACACTACATATATGTCATATTGACTCAGTAGGAATATAGGGGCCACACTATGTTGCGTCCAATTTTTTTTTTTTAATTCGGAGTTTCATTCACCTAGGTTGGTTAACAACAAAAGTTAGACAGCTAAGTCTGTCTTGCTATTAACACTTAGCTAGGGAGAGAAGATATGGATTCGTATGTTTTCAAGCATATTTTCGAAGAAGCCAACAGACATCTCGTAACTAAATATAGCTTTAACGATAAATATATAACAATTTTATCTTTTGAAAGAAAAATCGATAGAAAAAGGTCAAATTCGCCGTAGAAATATTAATAACCTCAATGAGCTGGTTTCCTTCCAATATGTTTACTCAAAACTGATGGTCAAAAATCGCCTGATGTATTGCAACTTTTTAATAATTTCAACCCAAGGAAGGCAATAAAGTTACTGCATCATAAGGGGTTATTTTGCGTGAAAGGAAAAGAAATGAAATACATTATTAAGGAGTAGGAATAATAGAAAACAAGAAGACAGTAGATAACGACTGACATTACATCTAAATTTTTGAAGATCAAAGTTGACTAGAAAACAAGTTCCATAGGCGATGTGCGAGAAAAGAAACAGTTCGCAAACAACTTACGGTTATATCGAGCTAATTCAACTGTAAATTGATGAGACTTTATTGTTAGTACCCGCGTAAATTCATACAGGTTTTTTTTTAGGTAAATGCAACAGCCATGAAAAAGTTAAAATCCTTCAATAAGCAGTAACAGTTGCCTGTTTGAGAATAACTGGCAATGAAATAAGTGATTAGAAAGGGAAGTTGGTTTCATGAATTTTATGATACATATTTGCGCTTGTGTATCAAGCTATGCCTCGTCGAGAGGCAAATAAGTTGGTGAGAATATGAGATAACGCTCATAATTTAAAATTGGACCTCTGCTCTTCTTTTCCATTAACGATAAAATAAATCAGTAGGGAGCAAATTCCTGATTTAGAGGAAGGCAAAAGTTAATTCTCCGCAAGATGTTATTTTTTTGCAATGAAAATGAATATCAAGCCAGAGGGATGTTTAGAAAAATAGTCAGATTAAATGGCCGTAGCTGTGAGTTAGCGTCTTTTCGGTTTGGTTCGCATTTAATGCTTGCAAGAGTGCATGATTAATGTCTACCAAGTCGAAGTCACCTTCAGATCGATTTCTTCTTCTTTTTCTTTTTCTTCTTTCCTGTTGTTTCTTTCCCATATTATTCTTCTTCTTCTTCTTCTTCTTCTTCTTCTTCTTCTTCTTCTTCTTCTTCTTCTTCTCCTTCGTCTTCTAATTCTTTTTCCTTGCTTCTTCTCAGTCTTTTTATTATTATTGTTCTTCCTCTGCTTCTGCTACTCCTTCTTCTTCATCATCATCTTCTTCTGATCCTCCTTCGTCTACTAGCTCGCCTTCTTTTCTTTCTTCTACTTTTTCTTCTCCTGCTTCTTTTCCATCTTCTTATTATTCTCTTTTTTCTTCTTGTTCGTCTCCTCCTCCACCACCTCTTCCTCCTTCTTTTATTTCTTTCACTTCTTGTTGTTCTCCTTCTTTTCCATTTTCCTATTATTCTCTTTCTTCTGCTACTTCTTGTTCTTCTCCTCCTCCACATCTTCCTCCTTCTTCTTTTGTCGTCTTGCAAAGGGTGATTCAGTCGGGCCTCTCCGGATAGCAACTTGACTGAGAACCAATGTGCCCATTCCTCGCAGTTGCAGGGAATGTGTAAATTTTGTACAAGCGATCCGACTCCGGTTAACCACATAAAATTAGACCTTGTGTTGCATCCCGTCTTTATGGGGAGGCTTAGGAAAATATCTAGCCGTTTCTCGTCAGGCAGGTCGTTGTCTGGTAGTACGTGAATCAGTCTGCCCTCTGTCTACGGATAGAGACTCGGCTGAGTAGGACTGACGCGCAAGTGCCCGTTCGCCGCATTTGCAGAGAATGGGTACATTTTGGACCAGCTGAACGAGTTTACGTGCTTGGGTTCGCCATGTTAAACCTGACTTTTGTGTCGCATCCCGTGGAGAAGCATGGGTAAATACTTAGTAATTTGGAGCCAGAAATTTTGCTGTTTGGCTTGCGACTGACAAGACATCTGTCTTCGATCAGTGCGTGACTCGGATAGAGACTCGACTTTTGTTGCGACTAAATAAATTTTTATCATTGGCCCGAGTGAACACAATAATCCCGACATTGTCTCACATCTCATCGTAGTGAAGGAAGTTCGCTGTCTAGTTTGCAACTAACGTCTTCGAGCAGAGGTGGACTCAGTTGGGACTCTATCTATGGATAAAGACTCGACTGAGTAAAACAGACAAGCAAATTGATTGTTACCATCGGTTGCAGGGAATGGGTAAATTTGGGACCAGTGGACCGACTGTGCGGGATCGGCCTCCCCAAGATAATTCTGACCTTGTATTGCATCCCATTTAAGTGGGGATGGATGGATAAATTTCTAACCGTTTGGAGTCAGAATCCAGACTAACTAATGTAGGCATCACGGTAAGTAACCGAAGAATTACGTATAGAGAATGCTTATGCGAAGTACGTTATATAAGAGTGTCTCAAAATAATAGCCATAGAATATAGGTGTTATAATAACTTTTTCTTCTCCTCGTCCTCCTCCATCATCATCATCATCATCATCATCATCATCATCATCTTCTTCTTGTTTTTCAGCTGCGTCATTTTCCCTTTTCTTCTTTTTCTGCTTGTGCCAGAGTAGGTTCATCTTTGTAAATTCCAAAATTATCTAGAAGTTGATTTTCATTTTATGAGAATGTATTTAACAGATGAACTATGTATACTATACTTTTCTCTGGTTACAAAAAATAGACACGGCTTCTATGTCTGATTCCCAACTATTAACATATAGGTCTTAAATTCTCTAAACACTCTTTTATATAGTGATAGATCATTCGGTATGAAATACGGACAAACGGAAGCTCACAACAAGGTTTTTTTAGCGTCGATACACATGTAGACATTATACTGCTAAATCATTAACTTTTCTTCTTAAGATCTAGGAGGTATAGAAAGTAGCCTTTTATGTACGTCAGTAGACTAGTATTCAGAGTAAAGTACAATAAAACTTTGGTATAAGTTTATTCAGTGGTTCTGTTTTTAGTACAGCCATATTAATGATTTGTAAGTTATATAGGTGATATACACTTGAGAAAGGTATCACGCCACCTATTTCCCCCGGGTATAGGTTAATTAGTAAGATTTCTACTACTGATTCATTGTTATCTCCAAAATATATTAAAACCTAATATTGTTTGTCCTTAAATAATCTGCAAGTGTTGATAAGTCATAAAATATCAACCGAATCAATAAATCTACTTTTGACCGATATTATGTTACAGTGCAGTGATGCATTTTAAAGAATAAAGATCGATTTGTTCATAGTAACTGTGAATCAGCAAATCCTTTACCCGCTTTAAGTTTTACGGTTTGAAATGAATCAACCTGTCGGCGAGAAATGACGCCATAGCTTGTATTCGCGCGTCTCTCTTTCGCTTTTGACCAATTAATAAGCTCACCTGCTTCAGACTTTTTTTTTTGATTCATAGTTAAACATTTCTGTCGGCTTTAATTTAAAAAAAAATGTTCGTTTAGTTTTCTTTTGATAAATTGGCTTAATTCCTTAAACAGAGAAAAAATCACGAGGTTAAACTTTTCTCTAAACAGACGCGAACATTTTTTTTTCTTTTTCACGAATGCAAAGATGTCAGAATATCAAATATGGAAATGTGATTTATTAACATGCTTACTATGAAAGAAATTAGGGTAATGACGTTCATTTACCCTGGGTCCATCATGAAAATTCAATCTGTTGAATTGTTAAATTCTAAACACTTTAAATACAGCTGTATAGGGCTCACGTTTATAGGCACCGTGGAATAATGGATAGCGGCGCAAATTGTGGAATCGGAGAGTCGAGTTCGAATTCCAGTCGAATCCATTATATTCACTTAAGGGCTAATACTGTTGGGAGAGGTATGAATCCTCTTCTTCTGCCACCAGATATGGGTAAATAGCAAGACAGCCCGGGTTCTATAGTCTTGGATGGCAACTGGTCAACCGCTGAAAGAAATGGCAACCTACTGCGGGGAAAAATCTGCCTCGTCTGTCATGTATCGAAAGATACATGATCGCCTAAGTTTATATCACACATGGCATATCACTGACTGATGAATGGGCATAAGAAATCTACAAGGGTGAGTCAAAATTTAAAGGCAATTTCCATACAACACGTATATTTTCAATGATAAGGAACGAATGCATATATCACTTTTCGAAATAGTCCCACTGAACCATTCGGTTGCTTCTGAAGCCACGCATGTACCGCTTGCATTTTGGACACAAAACGCGCACAAAATTTACGGTATCCCAGGTCATCATGCACGATGTCATAGCTGGCGCCCATGATTTCCGTCACTTTTTCTCTGATCAAAGCAGCCATCCTCTGTATGTATTCTACCGTCAGAGATGTTGATGGGCGACTAGATCGACTTTCCACCCATACACTTGTTCTTCCTATTTAAAAGCGTTCTACCCACTGATAAAACTTTCTGCACTAACATCTGGCGATAGGTTTCCGAAAGTCTAGCACATTCTGTCAACAGAAATAACGCACATTCTGTTGCGTTTTTCCTTGATTTTGCAATCATTTAGTGGAGCGTCCGTACGTCTGACTACGTTGTTCCGTGTCACTCGTGTAAAAAATGATGGGGACCAAGAATGGTCTAAAATCTTCCTCCGCACTTTTGACATGTCTTTTATTTAATCCTGCAGGGTATTATGTCACCCTCCTCACAGAGAAACTCTTTGAGTGCCGGTTTATTACTGGCTTACATAGTACCAGTAGTCCTAGAATCGCCTTGATATATATATATATATATATATATATATATATATATATATATATATATATATATATATGATAATTTTTTTTAATCACCACATTCTATCTATAATAGAAATTTTCAATGAAATATTTCATCAAAAAGCATTCTACGAATAGGTCAGAATCCCACTCTTTACAATAGAAATTGAATTTATTTAATAAAATAAATCACCCGCACAGACACTATCATACACGCATTCAGACAAATTCATGAATACAAAAATATCACCAGGGATAGTAAGTTGGGAAACCCGTAAAAAATATTACATACCTAAAGTAGGTTAAAACAATATATATTACGTAATATGATAATTCATGCGCAAGATAAAACATTTTATCATTTTTCTAATGCTTTCATTTTGTCTAAAAGCAAAATAATATACACTAAACGTTATTAATATTAATTGTTTTCCCTCATCTACCTACAATATATATATATATATATATATATATATATACATATATATACATATATATACGTACATATATATACATATATATATATACATACATACATATATATATATACATACATATATATACATATATATATACATACATATATATATATATATATATATATATATATATATATATATATATATATATATATATATATATATATATATATATATATATATACCTAGATAGATAGATGATATAATATATATATATATATATATATATATATATATATATATATATATATATATATATATATATATATATATATATATATATATATATATATATATATATATATATTTGGAGTTAAATATCTGATCATAGTTGGGATCCAACTGGTTCTACCAACCCATGTCAGCGTTGTCTTGGGAACAACTGCAATTAAGAGGTGATTCCTTGCTCCTCAACACCTCCCGTTCAGAGGCCTTGCTGTCGGATGCAATTTACCGTTTAAAATTCGACTGTGGAACTACAACTTTATCGTTGTAATCTGTCAGGAAATTGTCAGTATTAACGTTTATAGAGGAGATTAGATAATACATCCTGGTTTTGTTCGTTATTTTTCCCTATAATGTCTCTGTTTTGGAAAGGCATATTCCGCCAGTTCAACTGGCCGTTTCCCATTTTCTATCATCAAAAAATATCACTTTCTTATTGTCTAAGGCATGACGTCATCAGAGCTCAAGTACACTAAAATATCTAAATTAAAACTTTCCATACATCCAAAATCTTTTTTATCACAGTGTGTATCTAGAAATGATGTATGCTTTTATAATCCATAACTTGTACAAATCTTGTATTGAAATATATTGTCTTGGAATATACTTTTAGGATGCTTCTCTTGACTTCATTATTATTTTGTTTGCTTTTAGAGCAGTCAAAATTTATTGAAACAAAACATTTAAAATTGATCTCTGAATTTCCCGAAGAGAACTTATCATTATGTACACTATTTGCTTTCGGAATATTATCCTCATCTTTGTTGTTTTTATCACAAAGATGGGTTTTTGTTACTTCCGGTTTTCATTAGTTTATATCGGCCTGGAGAACCTGCCCATGCCTATTTTTAACACTCCTCAGTAATTATACACCCGTTTCCAATGAGTCTGGCTCAGGGATTGAACTCTCAATTGCTATATCGTCACATTCACGAACCAGAGCTTTAATCCACGTGTCTTTTTTCACGTGGTAGAAAAAACTAATTCTTAAACTAAAATAAAACTTAATTCTATTTTTCTTTCCGGTGTTTTGGCGAGCATTAGCCGTGTCTCACCTGAAGGCAAGAGACAACAAAATGAAGTGACCCTGACTCTTCAACTGGGAAGCACATTTGCATTGCAATAGCAGTAAGAAATTCAGAATTTCACAGTGTGCCTGTGGACAAAGTCAGTTTTGTCTCCACCTATAGGAACACGTGCTTGATCTCCGCATAAAAGATACATTATGTTGTATATTCACACTTGGAGAAACAAATTATTATTTTCGATTTCATATCTGTACGATTAATAAAGTTAAGCAACGTCAAGCCTGGTCAGTACATAAATCGGTGACTGCTTGGAAATATCAGTTGCTTTAAACTTAGATGTGTGGGTGGTGCAATGAATAATAGTTCAGAATTGTTTATCGGAGAGCCGTGTTTCAATTCCAGTTCAGTTTGTTATATTATACTTCCTCACAAATATCAATAGGAAAGGCATGTATCCAAATCTTCTTTCCTCACACTTTTGGGTTTAGCAATAAGACATTTATGAATTAATCGTTATTATCTAGAAAAAATTCTTACATCTGCAGTTTCCGTCGAAAATGAAGGAAGGAATAAATCTTCACTTTTTACGCCAATAACATATCTATATAGGTTAATAAACATTTATAATAACATATTGTGCCATGGATCCTGAAAAGGGTTAAACAAATATTCGAAAGAATTCGTTTCAAAATATTTGTATAATACATGTATTGTTCGATGTGGAGGGCAAAAGTAAGTCGATGTATTTTTACTTCGTGATTGTTATTTTTTTTCACTGCAAACGAATATAACTGGTACATTTTAACTCCTTTCCCGGAATAGGAAGTGTATATATATATATATATATATATATATATATATATATATATATATATATTTGTTTGAATAAAAACAGACCACGTTAAGATTCCATGTAATAAGCTATTTCACCATAACCCCTTTAACAGGGTTCTGGATCATCAGACTTTACTTCCAAAAGCTGAAATGAAAAATGAAAAGAAATTCACACGTTTTTTACGGACCTCATCAAGTATACGCAAAGTTAACGAAGTGAGGAAGTGAGGTGGGAGAGAAGATATGAGTGTGTCATATGTATCATTTTAGTTTCTTATTTTAACCCCAGTGTGTCGGCTGGATGTTGCTCAAATCTAACGCGTCTCGTCTCTAGATAAAGGTGGTTAAGGGGTGGGCGATAATGGCTACATTAAAGGGAGACGTTACAACAGCCCCAATAAATTACACGACAGGTTTCATTCAAATTCCTTCAGACGCTGTCAGTTCGCGTTACTTTAACGTGCATATTTGGGAGGTTAAGGTTTGATAAATATCTAAAATTTTAAAACAATCTACGAAGAAATTAATTTGAAATTAGGTGGAGTTTTGGGTATTTCCTATGAAGCAGTCGATTGGAAAGATCCATAGACAGAACATTGAAAGGGTAATCCGATTTATATTTAGTACTTTTTCCACTAAAGCTTTTATCTTATAGCTTGTTAGGTTGACATTTATTCGTTTGATTTTTGTTCATTAAGTAAAGATTGTTCATTTTTGTTCATTAAGTAAAGAAAGATTCATCAGACACCATTAACTGGTTCCAAAAAATAAAGAATAAAAATAATACTACTTTTAAACAGCTTGATATCATCGATTTCTACCCCTCAATCTCTAAAGAATTATTAGAAAATAGCTTAAGTTTTGCCAGAATCCACACTGACATTACTGACGAAGAAATAAAAATCATAATGGACTCTAGACAGTCCATACTAAAACTGAACAACACTACTTGGATTAAAAAAGATAGAGATAATTTTGATGTCCCAATGGGATCTTTTGATTCAACTCAAATAGCAGATCTAATAGGTATATACATTTTAGATATCCTAAGTAGATTCCTTGACCCTCAAAATATAGGACTATACAGAGATGACGGGTTAGTTGCTGTACCTAATACTAATGGTCCGTTAACATCCCAACTACAAAAGAAAATAATTAGGGCCTTCAAATTTCTAGGATTTAGAATCGAGATTTCTTCCAACTTAAAAATAGTAAACTTCCTAGACGTTACATTTAATCTGAACAATAATACTTATAAACCCTTCCAAAAGGAAAACCAATCACCCATATATATAAATATTCACTCCAATCACCCGAAATCAATGATTAAACAAATCCCAAATACAGTAAATGCTAGAATAAATAAACTTTCCTCCAGTAAAACAATTTTTAACCAGAATAAATGGGAATACAATAAAAGCCCTGTTAAAAAAGCAATTTTAAGCAAACACTAAATTACATAGATAAGTCAGTAAGTAAAAAAAATCCACTAAACCCAAAAATAGAAAAAAAAAAAATTATATGGTTCAACCCACCTTTTTGTAACCTCTCCAATATTAACATAGGTAAATACTTCATAAAACTGATAGAAAAACACTTTTTAGCAAAAAATGCATCTCTGAAAAAATATTCAACAAGATGAATCTAAAAGATTAGCTATTCTTGCATGAACAATATGGAAAGAATTATTAGCTCACACAACAGTAAAATTTTAAAAGACCTTCAGTATAATCTAAGACAAGATCAGGATACAACACGAATGGAAAAATCAACATGCAACTGCAGGACAGGATCAGAGTTTTTTCTCAGTTAAAGGAATATGCATGGCAGAGAACACAATATATGAAGCAACAATTTTCCCCAAAGAAAAGGTTGAAGAGAAAAAGATATACATTGGAATATCTGCGGGAGATTGGAAACACCGACTATACAACCATCGCCAATCCTTCAAAAATAAATGTAAAAAAAAAAAACAAACAGCACTATCAAATCATTATTCGTTTTTATTGGAGAGTGGCCTAACACCACAAATAAAGTGGAGAATAATATCAAGAGCCAGAACTCCCAAAAACTTCAGAGACAGATGCAACTTATGTTTGAAGGAGACATATATGCTCTGAATTTTACATTGAGCTCTCTGGATATCATCCTCCTCAGGTCTACCCATTGGATTATCTAAATTCGAATAAACTAAATATATATTATATATATATATATATATATATATATATATATATATATATTGGGGGCAAAATTATCATTTTCAGACACGGACGAATAAAAACGTCGAAGAGACAAACCGCACACAACCAAGCGACAAACGTGTTTATAATTTTCTTTTTTAATTATTTTATGATTATTATGTTATTGATTCTTTTTATGCCCTTCTGAACTTGAAATTCATCCAGTTGTCAACTCATACGTCTGCTAGATGTGGTAGCCACCGCTCGGTTACTTCAAGATACATCAGTTTCTTAACGACTATATTAAAAAACAAAACAGCTAAAAATGCAACGATTTTCCTAAAATAATTGGTGGGGTAGTGGTTAAAATACATTGCTATGAAAGTATTCCTCTTCGGATTGCTCCTTCTTCCATCATGTATTATTGGCGGGAACAAATGTAACTGTATAATACACGCAGATGATATCTTGTCTATGGCAGACACAGAAAGAAAACTATAGGTATTCCTAGAAATAATTGCAATGGAAGGTGAGAAAAAAAATAACAATTGTAAGAAAACAGAACGTATGGTTCAAGTGGTTCAGGCCAACGTGTGAACTACGAATGCGAGATGTCAAAAAAGCTTAAATAAGTGGAAAGCATTTTAAGAGATGAACATTGTGACAACGAAATTCGAAGACCATTTGAAATATCAAAATATGCTTTCAAAAGATAACAAAATGTTAAGAAACTGAAGTATTTTTCGTTAGGATCAAAGAGGATTTATGTAATATCAATTCACCTATTAGGCAGTGAATTATTTAGAATATTCCTCCTAGATGAAGCAGAGACTGGAAGCTACAGAGATGTGACTCTATAAAAACGATGCGAGGATTGTCTTGGACTGTACTTGTGATCACTAAAGAAATTTTAAGGAAAATGGAAACAAAACGAGATTTATACATCGAATTAGAAAGAGGCTACCGAAAACTGAAGCGCTGGAATTCCAATATTATATCAGCAAAGCAATAACATCAAAAATTTTCAAATATGGCCAAATATTATTTATAGCCAGTGGTCAAGGTAGATTAATGTGTAGTAGTGTAGATTAGTGTTTTTGTAGAATTTAAAATCCTCAGCGTTGCATCAACGTAAACAAAATTTGATCGATGAAACCCTAAAGGATAAAACACTCCATGCGCTTAAACTTTTCTTATACTTTCTGCCATGTGTAGATGAGGAATGCATTTTAACCAGAATTACGCATCCAAAAGCATCTCTCTCTCTCTTTTTTTATATATATATATATATATATATATATATATATATATATATATATATATATATAAAGTGAACATAAAATCAACATTAGAAATTGTTTCTGTTTCATGCTATATGCAATCGTCAGGCCACATATGCTGTTATTTTTCTCGGCTATTTATATATATATAGGTTAGTGGTGCATTGTGGGTTTTCTATTATGGCGGTTATTTTACAGGAAGTCGTTTGTTTATTTATTTGGGTCAAATTATATTGCTCGTTTTTTTATTTTTGTTTCTTATTTTATTTATTTATTTATTAACGTAGTAAAAAAATTTGTTTATATCACTTATTTAACAGTTTTGTTTTGGTTTGAGAATTTAATTAAAGCTATTTGTTCAATTTTGGGGTTGGTTGTTTGTAGTTCATTCTAACTATTATTTTTTGGCTAGAACAGTTTTTTATTTGGGATTGGTTTGTCTATTTATTTAACTTGGATGAATTTAGGTCAATTTATTTTAAATGTATATTTTCTCTTTTCGGTTTTCGGTTTTAAGCAACATATATTATTTATTTATTTTTTTTTTTTTTATCTTTTATTAGTATATTTATTTGTTTTTATTTTTTTTTTTTTCGTTTTTCATTTTTTTTTTTACGTAGTAAAAATTTATTTTCATGCCTGCATTTTTGAGATGAGCTCGGATGTTTTATTTAATAATTTATTTTGGTCGCTGAAAAGTAATGATAGCTATTTTTTCTCCAAGTAAAGTTTGCAAGTTTTTGATTGGTTTGTTGTAGGATAATGATTTTTTCCTTATCTTCCAAGATATTTTTTTATATGATGTGCGTTTGTTTTTAATTTCCCAGATATACTTTTTTTAAAATTGTAACGTTCGTCATATTTACTATTTGTTTATATGTTTTGTGTGTATAATTTCTTTGCTTCAAAACAGGGTCCTTCAATTATCCTATGTGTAAAATTTTTATTTCAAATATCTGGTGATTTTTATCGTGGCTTGGTTATTACGTTGTTTTGTAAATCAATTTCCGTTTAAAAACATTCGTTCTTTATTCTGCCATTGCACGTCAGTTTAATTTGTTCATGTATTGGTTTGTTGATAATTTTTCTTATTGTGCTTTTTTTATTATTTGTTTCAACAACATTTCAAATCAGCTGTAATTGATTTTTCCGACTGTGTTTTTTCTCATTGAATATCTTGTGTAATGTGCTTGATTCTGGGAAATGTTTGTGTAAGAGTTTTGAGAATATTTTTCCTAAGTTTGTTTTAAGTTCTTGAATAATTGGGTTGAACCATATATATTTCTTCTCCTGTTGGCCTTTTTTTGTATTCTGTGGTGAGTATGTTTATTGCTGGGAATCTGCTATCTTTTATGGCCGTTTCATAGTTTTCTTAGCTTTGTTAAATAAAGATTCATTGGAGTAATTTATTTTTATAACTGCGGTTAATCGATTTTACTGGTATCTGTTTGATTATAGAAGGCGGATGGTTGGAAGATGTGTGTATGTAGAGTGGTTTATCATTGGGTTTTCTGTATGGTTTTTTGTATGTGCCTTTTCACTTGAGGTTGAAGGTAACATCTAAAAATCTACTTCGTTTAACTTAGTTTTTATATCTATGTCGAATCCGTTATTTTTAAAAAAACATAAATATATTGGTTTTATATAGTTTTGTCTGTGTTTTGTTTGTTAATATTTCTTTAAATATATTATGAGACCGTCATCCCTGTTAGAGTTCTGTGTCATTTTTCAGACAGTCTATTATTTTTTATTTTTTCGTATTAAACAAAATGCCTATTATTTCTAAACGCCTCTGCATCGTCAAACTTCCATTGTATTCAAATATCCCATTTTCAAAATATCCATGCTTCTTCATTGTTGGAATAATAATGATGTAATTCAATAATGAAATAATGATGTTGATTTCTACATATATGAATTTCACTGAAGGACCCTGGAAGCAAAAAAATTATATATAAGAAACATCTTTCAAAATAGTAAATATGCGAACAGTACAATGCTTTTATAAATATATATCTGGGAAATTAAAAACAAAACGCACATCATACCAAAAATATCTTGGAAGATAAGGAAAAAAGGGTTATCCTACAACAACCAATCAAAAAATCTTTAAACTTTGCTTGGAGGAAAAATAGCTATCATTACTTTCCCCCCTCCAAAATAAATTATTAAATAAAACATCCGAGCTCATCTCAAAATGCAGGCATGAAAATAAAAAGCTACTACTACGTAACCTAAAAAATGAAAAATAAAAAAAAAATAAAAACAAATAAATACACTAATAAAAGATAGAAATAAAAAATAAATAAATACTATGTTGCTTAAAACCGAAAACCGAAAAGAGAAAATATAAGAAAAAAAATAAATTGACCTAAATTCATCCAAGTAAATAAATAGACAAACCAATCCCAAATTAAAAAATTCTTCCCGCCAAAATAATAGTTAGAATGAACTAAAACAACCAACCCCAAAATTGAACAAATAAATTTAATTAAATTCTCAAACCAAAACAAAACTGTTAAATAAGTGATATAAACAAATTTTTACTACGTTAATAAATAAAATAAAAAAATAAAAACTAAAAAAAAATATAACTTATAAAATAAATAAACAAACGACTTTCCGGTAAAATAACCGCCATAATAGAAAACCCACAATGCACCACTAACCCGTATATATATAAATAGCCGAGAAAAATAACAGCATATGTGGCCTGACGATTGCATATAGCATGAAACAGACTGTCGCCTCTAATGTTGACTTCTATGTTCAATTTTATATTTACAAATAAAATCTCTGATATTGAGCATTTTATTCCATAAATATAGCAAACCTCAAGACTATATATATATATATATATATATATATATATATATATATATATATATATTTATTTATACGTTTATTTATTTATTTTATTTATCTATTCTTGAAACTGGTCTCCTCCCCACCTAAAAATAATACAAAAATTTTCCAACATGGATACTTGAATTTTTTGATTCGAACCCTAACCTAACTTATAACACTATGTTTGTGTAGTTGGAAAAATCCCCACCTCGAAAAAAAACCGAAATGTCTCTTCACCAGGCGTTAGTATTTTTCATTTTTTGTTTATAACCAAAGGCCTTGTCTTTTTTTCTTCATAAAATTTAAAAAAACACTCACTGAATGACCATCAACAGAATGCATGTATTTTTACTACCAATATCACCTGCTGCCACATATGAGCTAGCATTTTTTGCCAAATATCCGCAAAATATATGGATAATTTATTTTTTCATTTAGAATAGAAAATATGGGACTTATACTATATGAAACTTATATGTTTATTAATATAAAATATTTAATAAATTCCATCCTATTGTTTAACATACAACTAGTTTCATTTATGGGCACTATTTTCATTTATTATTAAGATTTATCCCTCTGTTTGTCTTTTTTGTTATGTGTTTATATGTAATAGGATTAGGTATAAAAACCTACCATTTTCAAATTCAACCCCCCTTTTATTCCCTGGAATTTGAGCAGAGGCTCACACCTTGTTTCCTGTTTAAGAAGGGGTTCCCGGTATAATTTCTCTCTCTCTGGCCTCTGTATTAGTGCTGATGTGTTTCTCCCGTGACGTGCATTGGCATTGCCTCTTCATTTTTTTAAAGGGTACGCGGTTGACAGTTCTCTGGTTGCTGTTTCCGACTGGTAGTTAGGAATTTAACTCTTGCAAGAAAATCTTGAGCTTATATTCCTCTGATCAACAGTTGTATAATACCGGGGTGTTTGTAGTGCCATGACGCGCATGGAAAAATAGAAACAGTCACCTTCGGTGGGCAACCCTGAGGCCACATTATGATGCAGGCTGTGCCAATTCCTCTCTGCTCATGTTGCGGTCGATAACCATCTGATTCTCTTCAGGCCTTCTCATCTTCAAAATTAAGGTATTAAGACTCAAATAAACCAAAAAGGTAAACCTAAACCAGCCCCTCAAAAATCACCTAAACCCCTCAACATTTCATTCTCCAACATCCGTGGCATTAGAACAAATTTCAGCAGTATGGAATCTTTCCTCACTGCAAACTTCCCGGATATACTGGCTCTGTGTGAGACAAACCTTGTCTCGTCTATTCCTTCCTCTGATCTCTCGATCCCCGGCTACCTTCCGCTCCTCAGGAAAAACTCTCTAACCCACATGCACGGCCTTGGTGTCTATGTCAAGGACCACTTCCCCTGGCCAGAGTGTTGTCTCTCGAATCGCCAGACCATTCGTACATGTGTCTCCGACTATCTCTCCTCAATGCCGTAAGCTATCTCTTCTTCCTCTATCGCTCTCCATCCTCTCAAGAGGGATACTGGATAGCATATCTGACAGCATAGACAAGGCCCTCTCTCTCAAACCGTTTGCTCACATATTCGTGTTTGGTGACTTTAACGCCCATCATGCCAAGTGGCTCGAGAATGCTACTACTGACCAGGCTGGCATTCAAACACTTAATTTTTCAATTTCTCAATCCCTCACACAGATATAGTTGACTTCCCCATCGTTTTGCCTTCAATCCGGGAAGGTAAAATTTCCTTCTCGATCTGTGTTTTACCTCCATCCCCGAATCTTGTAGCGCCACGCACCTCTGCCCTCTTGGTAACTCTGATCATGCCGTGGTATCTGTCAACATTTCCTTCAACTCCACACCCCTGCAAAGAACCTCCTATCACTAGAACCTCGTTCTACTATCAACGAGCTATTTTTGGGACTCGTTCCGTGATTTCCTCCGCGATGTCCCCTGGGATGTTGTCTTTACGCTCCCCATCCAAGAATGTGCTTCTGAGGTCTCATCCTGGGTTAAAGCTGGAATCGACGCTTTCATCCCCTCAAGGAAATTTAAGGTCAAGTCGCGCTCCTCCCCCTGGTTCTCCGCTGCTTGCTCAGCCGCCATTGCCCATAGGAATCACTTCTTTCACCTATTTCGTAGCGACATGTCTGACTGCAATAGACGTCTCTTTGCCTCCGCCCGTAACGAGTGTAAGCGTGTCCTCAAAAAGCTAAGTCAATATTTGCTGCTCGGATGGAGGAACGTATTGCATCTCGCAAATTTGGCTCCAAAGATTATTGGCGTCTCTGCAAGAGTGTCCTGAAGAATAGAAAACCCTCCATACCTCCTTTATTCAACCAGTTCGAGGTCTTGACCTCCTCTACCGACAAGGCTGAATGCTTTGATCGGAAATTTTCATTTAATTCAACGCTCGACTCTTCCGGTGTACCCCAGACTTCCCTCTTAGAACTGAGGCCCTATTGAGCGGGTTACACATAACCCCGTCATTGGTACTGGGCATTATCTCCAATTTAGACCCCAACAAAGCTAGTGGTGGAGATGGGATACCAGACATTGTCTTGAAGAAATGCGCGCCTGAACTAACGCCCGCCCTCTCTAAACTGTATAAACTACTGCCTCAAGGAATCTTGTTTTCCTGACTGCTGGAAGTCCTCATCCATTGTTCCTGTCTTTAAAGAACTCTGGCGACCCCTCTGACCCCTCTAATTACCGTCCTATTTGTCTCCTACCCCTCTTCGGCAAAGTCTTCGAAGTCTCAATACCGAAGTGGTTAACCACCTAATCCCAAATCTGCTCTCAGACAAGTATGGTTTCCGCAAAATTTCTACAGCCCATGATCTGGTCATCACTGAAACAATATGGTTTCAAGCTTCCAAAATAACGGGAATTCAAAAGGTAAGAGACATCTCCAAAGCGTTTGATAGGGTTTGGCATGCCGGCCTTCTTCGTAAGCTCCAGGGTTATGGTATTACTGGTCGATTGTTTGATCTAATACAATCATTCCTGTCAAACTGAGAATTGAAGGTCGTTCTCAACGGATTCTCCTCCAGTTCCTATCCCACGAACGCAGGTGTTCCCCAAGGCTCCATCCTTGGCCCCACTCTTTTCCTTATTTTTTTCATCAATGACCTTCCTGATGCCATAGATTCCCAAGTTGGCATCTCCGCGGATGACACTACAATTTACTCCTGCCTCAAAAAAAAAATCTATTGTCGGCGACAAAACTAACCTGGCCGTGCGTCTTGAAATGGACCTCCAATCGGTTGTTAACTGGGGCAAGAATTGGCTGGTCAACTTTAACGCCTCAAAACTAAACTACTCTCTATTAACCACCATAGAGATCCTTCCCTGCCCCCATTAAAATGTCTGATAGTCAACTTCCTGAGAGCAACTCCTGCGTCTGCTCGGTCTCACGTTGACTGCTGACCTGAGATGGAAAAAATACATTGAGTCAATTGCTTCTTCCACCGCGAGAAAACTTGGCTCTCTGTGCCGCGCGAGGAATTTTTTCTCCCCGGAATCGATACTTCAAATATACAAAACGTGCATGGAGTATTGCTGCCATATATGGTCTGGGACACCTATTTATCTCGGAACTCTTGACAAGATCCAGAGACGGATATGTAATGTAATTGGCCCTGATCTGGCGTCTCGTCCTGCAGTCACTCTCTCACAGACGCGCCGTCGCCTCTCTCTGTCTTTTCTACAAATACTTTCATGGTAATTGCTCCGATGAGCTGCTTTCACTGGTTCCCAGACTCCATGAATTCAAACGCCCTACGAGGCTGGCATCGCGCTCCCACCCTTACACTATAGAAATTTTAAAATGTAGCCATCTCTTCTACTCCAATAGCTTCATACCTCGCACCTCTCGCCTGTGGAACACCCTTCCCAATTACTGTTTCCCTGAAAGCTACAATCTCCACTATCCAAATGTAATGTCAATCGACACCTCCAGTTAACTTGATCTACCCACTCATCCTTTCTTCTATCACTCCTATCTGCTCTCGCTCCAAATCTTCCGCAAGCCCCTGCATCCTAGTGGCTTCACGCCTTGCTAGGGGCGTAATGCTTAAAAAAAAAAAAAAAAAAATGTGTGTTTAATATGTAATACCAGGTCTAGTGAGTGTTGGAATTAAAAACAGTGCTCAATGTAAAAACAACAGAGCCACTAAATGTATATTAAAAAGCATTATACTTATTTTCCTTTGTTTTATATATATATATATATATATATATATATATATATATATATATATATATATATATATAAATATACCGCTCTTTTCATAGATATATACTAAAAACATTATTATCTGTTTTATATATACAAAAAAATCTGTCACTATTCTTTAGAATTATATTTAAAACATTATACCCCTTTTCATAGATATATACATACTAAAAACTTTATACCACTGTTTCATACTTATTTATTATAAACATTATACTGCTGTTTCACAGACATATAGTAAACATAATATACTGCTCTTCCCTCAATATCGCTGCCCCGAAGCTATTTACAGTTTCATACAGAATGTTTACTTATTTTTGTATATTTTAATATCTGACACTTGAACTTTCATTCCTTGAATTGAATTGAACCCCGAGAAAAAAATTAATTATTATTTCGAATATTCTCAATGACCTTGAATATTCTCCTCATATTTATTTGCTGTGATTTCTCCATGTGTGCATAAAAAATAAGTTGGCCTTTTATTTCATATTTTCTTAATGTCGTATCATTATATATATTTTCCATTTTCGATTTGTTCAAGAAAAGCTGCATGCTCAAACCCAACGAAGATTTCCTACAATCAGAAAACAATATAAAAATCAATTGAAGATATATAGTTTCATTTTATTCAAAAGGCAAAAATTAAAATGCAATTTAATTTAAAATGCAATCATAAAATTGAATGAAATTTGATTTAATCTTTTTAGCAGAGCAGTCTTGTTGACTGCTAAGATTTGTTTACGATGCTGGGACCTAGATCACATGAGAAATTAAAGAGGCTCATTTGATTTGGTGCGAGGTCCATTCTTCTTTCGTTTGAAATTCTCGTCACTCTTAATAGTTTCGCCTGTGAGATTCAATTTGAAGCCTGGACTTTTCATTTTATAGTACGCTGGGCTAGAGAACTAAAACATGATGTTATCTAATTCCAAATTTTCACTTCACACAAAGCCCAGTAAGTTTTAAGAATCAGTGATTCTCATCTGTGAAAAATCAAATCTCGTTACCTTCTGTGTTTTTGCTTCGAAAGAAGTTGAATGTTTGATGAAAGAAAAGTCAAGTATCTCCTCTGAAAAATAAGTGATAAGGTCATCCAGTTTTAGGGGATCGGCATTTAATTTCACATATTTACTTCGTATTCATTGTGAAAATCAAGAAACAAGTTAACAGATATCATTTACGTAATTTCCGCTGGGCTCCTTTAGAACAGCTAAAGCAAATCAAGCTATAGAAACCACATCCTTTAGGGAATCGGTATCTAATTTCAGATTTTCACTTTGTATCCTTGTCACGATGTTAAGTATGTGTTTCACTCTTATATGGAAACATATCTCATTAGTATCTATCTCTTTTTCGGCAACTGTGGAGTCGTCGATGAAGGAAAGGTCAAACGGCCACTCTGAATAGTCAGAGATATGCCCGTTGAATTTCAAATTCGAGCTCCATGAACTAGAAAAATTGCGTTAGTAGAAGATTGGTCTATAGAAATTTTAAAATCAAAAATGCAGACATCCTGAAGTTATTCCTGTTCACATACTGATTACACAAATGGACAATAGTCCGAATAATGTAAATAATGTACATAATACCTCATCTCAGAAATATAGACAGATACTGATTACACAAAATCTCCAATGTCGAAAGAGGAACTCTTTAGGCCACAAATTATGAAGGAATTTGTTAAACTCTTTTCATTTATTGTCAGGACGTTATATTCGTAGGTCAGATAAAAGGAACAGGACAGAATGCAAATTATAAATTGTAGATACCAAAACCAAACAAACCACACTTTAAAGATCTGGAAACTATTTTAACAGAGGAAGCAATGTCCAAAATCAAAATCTGAAGACGCATTAGCATACGGAAAGATGCCTTCGAAATGCTAAGCAAAGTATTGCGAAACACGAACATTTCGTCCATGTTAGCAACGACGAAGTTTTAGATAAAATGTAAACAAAAATTACACTTAATATTAAAAAGAGACAGCTGAAATTTCTTAGGCACATAATGAGGAAAGAGGGACTGGAAAATTTGATACTCAAAGGACAGACTGAAAGACTGAGGAAAAGGACGCATGACCTATTTAGCGAACTTGAGTAAACGGGTGACAAAACAGGGTTTAGAAGACATAGAACACAGATAAAAATTATTAAGCGCTACAAAGGACAGGAAGTTGTGGATAGCCGTGATCGCCAACGTCCTGAAGTAACACGACACATAAGATGTCTGACTAATGTTCTGACGAGTTATTTCCATTATTTCTATTAGTTTAGACTTTCACAGCTCAGACCTGCTATGCGACATACTCTTCATTTCCTTCATATTGTATTAATAAGGAGCATTTCGACGTGATGTAATGGTTAGCAAGGTTGTCTCGCTAGAATTACGACTGAAGGTGTGAGCGCGCTAGAATTGTTCAAACCGTTCGCTCAGAATAGTTGCAGTATAAACCACAGATGGGATCTGTGAGTGCTGAATAAAAACAAATTCGCCTGAACAGGCGTCTGCAATGGGGATTAGCTAGCCACTGTAGTAGACTGGCATCATTTACGAGTTGCTGCACCATTTACATATTACAATGAGTTCGATCCTCACTAATTGCCGCATATTTTCGGCCCTGTGACACATCTGAGCTACGCTATATATAAGAAATATTAGGAACTTGAATAGACTCCTGATAGTATGCTTTCCCAATGGCTACAATCTCTTCAGGTATACTGTTGTCATTCCTACATATTTTTCAGAATTTGCACTTCTTACCTCCGTTCATAGAACCACCTTTTCCATCAAAGCATACCTTGATTGGCTCAAAGGGAAACTACACGTCAAAATATGCAACGGTAAAATCTAATCCAACTACTTTCGTATCCATTACATGCTGAAAGATGCTAGCGGCCACTTTGACCCAGAACGATAGAATACTGAATCATTATTTTCTTCTCTTTTATATTTTTTTACATTTTTATCCACTTCAATTTGTACGTATGCATCTGACAGTTCAATCTTTAAAGAAAATCTTCCATTTAATTTAGAAAAATATTTCTTCTGGGTAACAGAGATCCGTGAGTTAGTAAACACTCATTTAACCCTGTAGAAAAGTCTGCAAATACACGAATATTATTAGTTTTCTTTTTTGTTTTTACATACTGACGGAGCTGCCGACTCAGAAGAATCTGTGGGTGAAATAAGAGCTTCTAATCTGTCATGTTATTTGTTAATGGGTTCCACAACTGCAAAAGGTTTACGTTTAATAACAACAACTACGTTTTCCTCGAAGTAAAAAAAAATTACCTTCGTTATCTGTCTATATTTATGAGATGCAATATTTTCCTCGTTTGTGCCATATTCACGACGTTTCGACCGTGTAATCTAACCAACGCTACATCAGTGTATGTATTTTAGGACTTTGTTCTTTTCTTTGCTTGACTGGCTTAGCATATGCGTAGATCATCACTTCAATGCGACTTTGTCTTTACTTTTCATAAATCTCGATTCGACGATGCTATCTTGGTGTGGATCCAATGATAACCTATAATTCAAATATTTTTGAAATGGGAGAGATTTTTTTTTTTCGAGCAAAAAGCAGCCATATAAAAATGCATTTCGTAACAAAAATATATTTAAAATATCATAAAGACAATACCGAAAGGATTCAAAAAATAATTAAATCTGTTGATCCGTCCTCTCTCATTACAGTCAAAAATCGAGGACGAAATACACGCAGTAATGAACAATTTATGCAAACACAAACTAATGTTATATGCAAAAACACAAACATATTAAAGGGATTGTTGTTAGGACTTAATGTACACTCATTCTAGTGATAATCAATTTTAACATTAATCAGCACCCAGAACATATCCGGAATATAAGTCCAGGTACATTGCATATTTTAATGAATTGTTTAACTATCTCTGAACCGGATACATTCACGCATCTATGTATATTGCCCATCTTTCTCTAGTGATTAACATTTTTAACAAAACGTCGTCACTATTTGTGGCATTTTTAGAAGACATACTGATGTTAAGTATAAGTGTACTTTTTGCTTCCATTTTCCATTTTGTCGCTCATATGTTCAGTCCATGGTATTCACAACATCCTTCTGTAGAACAATATTTCTATCGTCTCAAGTTTCTTCTTCATCTGTGATGACATTGTCCAACATTCATTGCCAAATAGGAGGACTGATATTACGTAATAGTTCAACACTATTTTCTTTGTTTCTGTTGCTTTAAGTCTTTTCTTCTTCTGTGAGGAGATTGTCCAGTATTCACTGCCAATTAGGAGGACAGATAACATTTCAGTACACCATTCAGGAATTTCCAAATAGGATGGTCCTGCACAAGTGTTCATCCCATGGCTTGTGTATTCGACTATTGTAAGGGTTAGCATATCATTTTTGAACCACCTAATTTCCACTCTCTCGAGGAAGGAGATAACACGAACGGAACAGAAAGGAAGCTTGGAAGCGCGACTAAGGAAAACAAATATCTAATTGAAATATAATATCTCCCCCCACTTTTGCATCTCTTTTTTTCTCTTCAGCCTGCCAAGCATCGTTTAATAAAATGAGCGTCTGATTTTATTAAACTTTTTTGATTTTCATTTGCATAGGTTCAGCTGATTTGTATAAACCTCATTTAATATGAAAGATGTATAGACAGAGAGAGAATAAGAAGGAAAGAAATATAGGGAAAGAAAGAAGAAAAGTGTAATCAAGGGAATCCGATTGAGAAATGGTTAGAGAGAGAGAGTATGAGAGAGAGAGAGAGAAAAAAAAAGAATATTAGAATCCAGGCTTACCTTCCAAATTCTATATTTCGAATAATAATAATAATAATAATAATAACAATACACGCAGAAAAAAACAATCAAAGCTAATCGCCCAATGGACGAGATCAAAGGCCACAAGTCAGAATATCTTTCTTATTGACATGGCAGTTCCTGCAGACTGTAAAATCTTTGAAAATCTTCAAATAAACTTTAAAAATACAAAGATCTTGAAGTGATAACCTAAAATTGTGGCGCATACTGACATCAATAATTCCAGTTGCTTGGTTTTACTGGACATTATTCTGATAGACTCATTGATTAGATCCAAGTTTTAAATAAATATAAAAAGTTATTAAAAGTGCAGCTCACAAATTAAGAAGGCGTTTAAAATTTGTATAATTTTAGGCTGTTTTATTTTACTTGAATTTTTTTTTTAAATTGTTCAGTGTAAAAAGTATGATGCCAATTCTGACCTTCGATCTCTGTTTGGAACCTGAAGGAAATGGGTATACAATAGAAATTATTATTATTATTATTATTATTATTATTATTATTATTAATAAACCCAACTTGCTATCCGCCTGAATATCGCAAACTGTAGCAAGATTAATCCGGAGGTCGGTGCATTATTTGTACTTGTCATATTCTTTGACCTCGAGAATATGTGAGATATATAGGCCATGTTTGCCCCAGTTACTATTAGGGAGTTGGGTTCTCTGTCAAAAACCATTGAAAGAATCGGAATAAATTATTATTATTAGTTGCGTATGTTATGTTTCCTGCTTTGTATCCTGTAGATCCGGGTCTACTCTATGGTCTTTAGGCCCTATATGAGAATTGTCATTAAACTGCTAGCACTTTTCTTAGTATATTGGATGTTCCTAGCAAACTGAATGTTGATGTTACCAGGGACACTGTTAGTAGTATTCTCCATTGATTTTTTCATGAGGCCAGGAGCTCCAGTTATTATTGAAGTAGTTTCAGTCTTCATTCCCCACAGCCTGTTAACCTCGATTTCCATGAACATGTATTTGGATAATTTCTCTATAATTTTCATGGAGGTGTTACTCTCAGATGGTACTGCTTTGTCAATAAGCATACACTTCTTGAATTTCTTCTCTTTTATTATAATATAAGATCTGCTAGCGTTTATTTCCCAGTCAGTTTGAATTGGCATGTCCCAGAGTATAGTTACATCGGTATTTTTTTAACTATGTCCGGTTGGTTTTCATACCATGTCTCAGTGGTTTGGACTTTGTGCTTCTTGCATATCCTCCAATGCATATATGTTGCCAACTTATGTCTGTGGGTGTATTTATTTATTGGCTAGTTCCGTACATTCTGAGATAATACGGTCAACAGTTTCATCATCTTTTCCGCAGATCCTGCGTTTCGGGTTAATTCCATCATTGTTTATGTGACAGCGATAGGATCGGGTTGCGTGGGCTTCGTCCTGAGCTTCAGTAATTAGGCCTTCTTTCTCAGCTTTCAACATGGTGCTCCTTATCCACTAATGTGTTTTCTGTTGATCCATTTCTGCTTTCTTCGTTCTTTTTACGTATTTGCTATGCAACGTCTTGTCCTGCCAGTTTTTTTTTTATTTTTTAATTTAACTTAGTCAAACTGTTTCGCTTTCTGATATACTCGTTTGGCGTAGATGGTAATGGCTTCGATTTTTGTTGGGAGAGTTTCAACTATATTTCGCTGTTCCTTGAAGAGTGCAACTGCAAAGATAATGGAGTGGATGTGGGATTTTTCTGTTTTCTAGGAGAGGGTCATTAGTTTTTTGCGAGATGTGCTTCCAATCCGATTGTTGTAGTTTTCAGAGATAAAGTTGGATTAGACCAGGGGGCCCTAAAGCTCTTGGTACACACAACCTATCATCTGATTTTGGTAGGTGCATCCTGATTTGGGTAAATATTTCCTCGTCTTAGTGTCCAGTCTTTTAATTACATTCAACTTCCATTTAATGATGTTGAAGCTCTATGTTACTACGCGTATGGCTAAGATGTTGATAGCCTTCATTTTATAGGCCCCATTTTGTTCGCTTTCTTTTATCAAGCGCATTCTCTTATAATATCTTTCCGGATTATCTTCTTCATAATTGAATGTTGTATTCTCTCTCCTTCATTCTTTCCTAAGTATTTGTATGTATCATCTTGGTCTAGGTCCTAAATCGTGTTTTTAATATCAAGGTCTAAATCTGTAGTTTTCGTTAGTTTATCGCCTTTGAAGGTGGCTTTGGCAGATTTGTCGATTCCGAACTCCATCCTAATGTCTTTGTTGAAGGTTTTGACAATGGTGAGTAGGTTTTCCTGCTGTTCGCCGTCCTTGGAAAAAGTTTTAGTATAGAATAGATGAGTCAGTCTTCCATACTCTGATTTCTATCCGTACCTACAGTTGTTCAATCGGCAGTTGAGTAGATCTAATGCAAGGCAGAAGAGTAATGGTGACAATAAATCTCCTTGGAAGATCCCGCTTTTGAAATCGATTTGTCTCGATCACCAGTTTAGTACAGACTTCCAGTTTTTCATGCTCTCCATTATGAATTTGACCGTTGTGGGGTATACTCTCTATATTTTTAGGCTCTTGTCTATCCATGAGGGTGGTACACTGTCGAACGCCTTTCTGTAGCCAATCCATGCTGTTAAGTGTCTTCTTTTTTTCCACCTCTTCCAATATTATTTTATTGATAATTAATTGGTCCTTGCACCCGTAACTTCCTCTTTGATATCCACTCTATTGTGCTAGGAGTAAATTGTTTTTTTTTTTTTCTGAAGGAAGTTATATGTCCTCTCGGTTATGATAGAAGTGAGGAGTACATTATTGGTAGTCACTTGATAGGCCTATAATTCTTCGGGTTTTGCGTCTCTTCTGCTTTGGGGCGCCGGTTTGATACTCCACATGTAAGCTATTTGGTTCATTTTTCTGGATTTATGACTATCATTCTATGCTCGTTCGATGTCTAGGAAGGTGCTAGATAGGTTTTGTGTACAAACATTGACTATTTGGTCTGTTCCTGGTGCCTTCTAGTTTTTGGTTTTGAATATGGCAGCCGTTATTTCATTGACATTGATATCCGTCCATTTTTGTCTATATGTGCGTGTTGTTCCTACTGTTGCTTGATGTAGCTCTTTTATTGGGCATTTTGCAGTTACCCTCCTCTTACCCCAGAACTCCACGTCTTCTTGAATAATGTGTGTGTCATTTATCTCTCTTTTTCCCAGTTCCCCATCTTCTTTGAAGATCTTGTTTTTTCCAGAAGAATCTCTTTATTTCTTCGTAACGCCTGATTCTTTGCCCCTTCGCTTGATGTTTCAGATTCTTTTTAACTTTCGGTACGCCAGTCTTATTCATTACGTCAAGGCTTCGTTTCAGTTGTCTCCTTTTCCTTTCTTTCATTTTGAAGCAAGTGTCTACTTCACTTAGAAATGAATATTGTCATCGTATTTTATTTATTTCGCTTTCTTTTTTTTTCTTTCCAGGCTCTCATTTTTCTTTTCCATTTACGTTGTGTTTTTATTTTTCACCTATTGTTTCTGCGAACGTTTCCGATGCCGCGTATATAAGATGATTAATTTCTATCAGGTTCATCAGTTTTTCCATTTCGCCCCTTATTTTTTAATTGCTTGGTTAGCGATGTTAATGGTTTCCTTCACTTGACAGTTCGTTCTTACTTTTGGAATTGTCGGCCTTTCCTCGAAAAACATTTCCTTTACATTCTCCCATTTATAACGGATGTCTTTTGACATCTCTTTTTCTCTCTCATATTCGTCATTATCTTGCTCTATTCGCTTGTGTATCTCAGAGGGATTATTACAACTGGTTTTTATTTGCTTCTCTGCATGCTGTTGGTATTTACCTCCTCGATGTTAACGTTAAATTTATTTTTGATGTTTTCTTGGGTGCTTTCAAATTCTATATCAGGTATTCTTTTTCTTGATGATGTCACACCTGACATTGACTAGTGTGATGACATCGATGCTTAGTCTGTTTGAGGGATGTTTTTCTCGGCGGCTATGGTCGTTTTTGTCTTTGTCGGATTTATCGTAACAGTATAAAAGGCTATAATTATTTCAATATACTCTTCCTTCGCCCTTTTATCTATTGTTCTTTTTGTGAGATTTTCTTTTAATGAATATAGAGGGCCTCTGTGAAGACTTTTCTCGTCGTGGTTTTCCTTTAGTTCTCGCCGGGTAGAGTTTGTTCCCGTTGAAGTCTTTTCGATCCCAGTCTGTTTCCTCACTGGTGATCGCGGCCCTTGTTTATCCGCGTGAGGATCGATGCGTTTTAGCAATATTTTTTCTTTATGTCACCATTATAATTAGTTCGTATTTACCCATATATGGTAGCTGGTAAGTGGGCACCAGTGCTTATCCATACCATAGTGAAACATCACGTTCAAGGGAGCCCATCCTGCTATTTCTTTTACTATTGTTATAATTAACAACAGCGGTAATTTATAAGTGTTTGGATCCCAACGTGTCACAAAGTGCTTCACGAGACTCCGACATAACTTCAATAGAATTTTCTTTGACTTTTTCTCTTTTTCTCTCTTCAGTTCAATAATGTGAAACTATATTCAAATCTCACCAATTCTTTTATTGCACGAATATATTTTACACATAAATACAATTAATATATAGTTACTAACAATATTTAAAGAAAAGTTTATTAAAAGTATTTGTATTGAATGGCTTATAAAATAAAAAATGTATATAATTTACTAATAAATAAATAACAAAACATTTAAAAATAACTGATAAATACTTATCATTATCACCACTATCATCGATACTACTATTGCATTCCTCTTTGTTCTTTCTATTATCAGTAATAAGAGTTTAATCAAGGGCGCAATGCTCTTCCAGAATCATGTAAAAAAATAATATTGATAAAACTAAACTAATTAGGTATTTCAACAAATAATATAACTTTGTAACGTGTCTGTAAATTTAAAATATTATTAATCTAAAATTTAATTTGCAGGTTTATGCTAATCAATGTATATATACGGATATACATATATACACACATATACAAATACACATACATACAAATATATATATATATATATATATATATATATATATATATATATATATATATTAGTAGTAGTAGTAGAAGTAATAGTAGTAATAGTAGAACCAATAAAGATCAGGACGATAATTTCTTACTAACTCATTGCAGAAATGCAAAACAAAACGTAAACAAGAATGTGAAAAGAAATTAAATTAAAATTCTCACACAAAAAAAGTAAAAATATTCGGGAATGGCATAGAGTGTAACTGTTCTTAAATTCATCTCGTGGCTTATAATCAATATCTTACTCATTCTAATAATACATATGCATTCCTTAGTGATGCTGATATCATATTACGGAAAATATAGCTTGTGCAATGAAACAAAAAAAAATGTATCAAATCACAAAGGAAAATAAACGTTTCCTTTTTATCACATCTCTCAGTGACATAATATTTAGCTCCGCACTTAACTCAAGGCTACGATTAAAAGCGTAATAATTATTAAAGCTTGAACAATCGCAAAATATTAGATGCAGCTGACGTATTTAGAACCAAAGACTGGTATAGCCTTTGATAAAAGATAAATTTTTGTAGGTTTTCCATTTAATATAAAGGCCTTGAATCAGGCTTGGAGCCAGGAATGAAATATATAAAAAAACAGTTATTTGCTGTACTCGCTTATGTTGAACGTAGATAGGATTCGAGTCTCGGTAGTCTTTTGTCATTATAAGTAAAAGCCTGCGGTCAGTCACTCCGCTGTCCACTGTGCTAATCCTTCTAACCAGCTATTTCCGGAACATACATGACAATCTCGATAATCACAATCATAACGTGTTCAAGTCTAGAGTTATCTTGCCTGCATACCCCCCATAAATGGTGTCTTTTATTCTGTAGCTCTTTACCGCGAGTGACACTTTCGCCTTATACAGGATGAACATTATGGACTCGTCCGAAAATGTTGTGATAATAACAAAAAGATGAAGATAAAAATCGGAATGGATATAATGCAAATACTAAAATTTAATATTCTGTAATTTACTTTTATTCTTGAAATAAAAATATAGTATTCGTATTTTGACATTAAGACATTAACGACCCTTAATGACAAAATATATAATAAGTATATTTTTACAGAACATGTTAAAATATATTAAATTTGTATTCTAAAAATAGTCACATATTGCCTTGAATAAAAATTCGGATTTCTTTCTGTTTATTCACCCCAAATAATATAAAGTTACTTATAACAAATATTAATTCACCGCAATAAATTATACATTTTAAATCGAATTTGTTTGTTTTTTTATTATCTTTGTGTCAGGGGTTAGGTATTTTTTTTTACAATTTAAAAAAGAAAAGAAAAATTCATTTTAACTTATTTATCGGCGTAAGCTCGAACATAGAACCACACTTAGACATAGTGCACTCGACTCACCCACATTTGGGGTGATCGCAAAGGCCAACAAATACGAAGTGCAATGGAAAGGTCTTGCTTTGGTAAAATTAGGTGTGAGTAAATATAACTTATTTTTATTTCGAGGTGAATTAATATTTTAGGGTAAATTAACAGAAAAGTTCCAAAATATATTAAAATAAATATCACATTTAAAAAATCATCAATTACCTTAAATTTATATAGCGCAATGATGAAATTATTACGTTTAGCTAACCACGATCAAAAATATTTTAAAACCAAGCCACGGGGTTTCGTTAACAAAATGAGAAGATAATATTGATGAAATATATTAATTTTCATAAAACGATTTCAGTGTAATGACTATCTCAATTTTCGTAGAATTCTGATTTCAATAATTAAAAATATACGAATTTTTTAACATTTTATTTTAAATATTGAATATTTTTAACCATTTCAGTTCAAAGTTATTGAAGAACATTAACGTGCTGTGTATTCTCTTCGGGTGATCACAGCTAATCTTTCATCTCTTTAGCAAAAACACTTAAAACATTAAGAATTTATTTAAGCATTTTAACTGAATTTTGTAATATAGAAATGGAGAAAGTTAGCCTTGAAAAACATACATCAGAACATAGTTGATTAAAACGAGAAGAAGCAAAACATTGCTTTTATAACTTGATCTACTTCCATTTTGCTTCTCTACCGCTGAACAAAAATGGCAGTAGGACATGAGTTTTACCATGCTGAAAACACTTCACCAAATATTTGGCGCTAGATGTGCAAAGATATATTTATTTGCCTCTATACATGCGGACTGTATTTCAGTTCGCATGTGCCGTAACTTGCCTTACCTCACGTAGGTATCTCAACCTAATTTCCCTTCAAGACACAATGCACTAAATCTCTTCTTATGCTTCTATCACCCATTAATGTATCTGTCCTGAACATATAGAGATTTCGCAAAACCTCGTCGGAGTTAGGCAGTTCGATGTCTGGCGTTAGCTTTAGATCGTTATTATCAAGACCTCTGTCTTCAGGAAAAGGGAGACTCAGTCGAAGCTCAATCTAGCGATCGATAGACGGCTGAGATAAACAGACGAGAATTGTACCTGATACGGCGAACGTGGAGGCTGGATAAATTTTGACCAACGGCCCGAGTGCAAAAGCTTGGTTTCTCAACAAATATTTCGACCTTGTTTCTCATTTCACTAGGGGGATTGGATAAATATCAATTTTATTAAAGTTTACTGACATGCAATACGTACTAACTCGAACAATTCTACCACAGGATGTATAGGTTGAGCAGGAAGAAGCATTTAATGTACTGAGTTTTTTATACTTCTTTTTTGCTGACTCAACGTTCGAGTGCGAAATGATGAAGCTGCCTGTAAAGATAATACCAATTCAGAGATCCCCAAATAAAACAAATACAAAAATATCAATATCTGGTAAGTGTTTAAACCGAGGATAGAAAGTGCGACTATCAAATTAGAAGGTTTATTGGGATAGAGAATTGTGCCGTCCAAATGTGAAGCAAAGTTTTAAGAAATCGAAAATATTACGCTAGAAACAAAGAAAAGACTACTGAAAGGTTATCTATTATCAGTCGTCCTATATAACAGTAAATGCTGGGAAGTTTCTTTACAGATGAAGAGAAGGCTTGACACAATAGAAACAAAGAAAAGATTGCTGCACCGCTATGTAATATCAATGTTCATTTATAGCAGTGCATGATGGACATTTTCCTCAAATATAAAGAGTATATTTACAACAGAAACAAAGAAAAGTTTGTTGAACGGCTATGTAATTTTAATCCTCCCTTATGTCAGGGAATGCCGGACAGTTGTCTCACATATGAAGAAAGGATGTGAAGCAAGAGAAATGTAGTTCTACAGAAAGATGTTGAGAATATCGTGGACTGAATATATGAACAATATCAAACTTGCAGAGAAAATGGTATAAAAAATAATATACTTAATATCATATGATATTGCTAGGGCAAATAATGAGGAAAGAATGTTTGGAAAATTTGATGCTCACAGGAAAGATTCAAGACTCTTGTCTTGAATCATTCCTGGCAAACCACGCATATGCTGCCTAGTGAGTTTGAGTGTATGGACGGCAGTTCATGTTTTAGGGTGGATATAAAAAAAAGTTAGTAAGAGCTACAAAGAAAAGAAATCGTGGAGAGCCATAGAAGCATAAGAGATTTAGAGCATTGTGTCTTGAAGGGAAATTGAGTAGAGAAGCCTACGTAAGGTAAGGCAAGTTACGTCACATGAGAACTGAAATACAGTTCGCATGTAAATATATCCTTGTAAATCTAGTACCAAATATTAGGTGTAGTGTTTCTCCTGTTACAGATGCTGATTACAAAATGGAAACAAAAATAATTTTAAGAAATTGCTGGAAAACCATTCACACATTTAATACTCTTCAACACTTACCTTCAAGGAAAAACCCAAATTTAGTACTAAAATATTTACTTGCAAATATCTTTACTACACTCGGTTCACTAGCCTTAATTCAAATCCTATGAAACTATCGACATTTTGTCAAACTGTTATCTTTTAATAACAATTTGTTTTACGTACATATTTTTTATTTCTTTGAAATGTTCAAAGTATTTTGTTCCTAAACGTGATACTTTACGCATTTTTGTCTATGATGAAGTCAAACAGTATAATTTACCCATAATACGGAATGTTCTTTTATTTCATCGAAGTTATTTGAAAATAGTTCTTTTTTACGACTTGAAAGTAACAAACGAACATTTTTTCATTATTTCGTGATGAAGAACGAAATTCAATTCGCACTGTTTCAATTACACACAAAATAAATTAGATGCAAATTGAATTATCCACTTCACAAGGTTTAATTATTAGCTTAGAATTGAAACATCGGTTCTTTTACAAGTTCTAGTTATTCGTTTGAACTCCTTACATTTACATCATATATATATATATATATATATATATATATATATAATGTGTGTGTGTACTAGGTGTATATAAAACTTTACATTGTGATGCCAGTTCTCAACTCCTTAGTTTTTTAAAGACGTACGTTGTGGAATTTCGCGCAATAATAATATATATATAAATATATGAATTACAATCAAATATGGAGTAGAGTGCAACAGACTTATAAGGTAAAAATCAAATAGGGAACGTTTTTAAATTTAACATATTTCGTTACTATTTAAGCTTCACTTATAATGAAAAATGAGAGAGGAAAGAATGTTCTGGTATTTTTTATTTTATTTGTGTATTGTTTGTTACTCATTGGTTAAGTAAACCTCATCTTTCTTACTTTATTTTTTCATTCTCTCACTGACACCAAGCAATATCCTTTCTCGTCTTTCCACGTAATTAAAATGGAATAGTCCATTATTTATGAGGCATTGGGTGAGACTAACAAAAGAGGAGCAAGCATATTTACAATAAGATAATATTTTCAGTGAATCGAAGTCTTTAAAGTATCAAGTAAGAATATAACATTTCAGTTAGAAATTAATTCATGATTCCTCTCTGACATGCCAGATAGTTTAAAATTTTAAAAAGTAAGGTAAGCCTAGCGGTAGTGCAATTGTGAGTGTCAAGGAAATTAGAATCGACGTATGGAGTTCTAGTTTTGTTTGAGGTTGCTATGTTCACTAATACTCGCAGAAAAGGTTTTTTTTCTTTCGCTTCTTTCTGGTGGCAACCCATCTCGGAGAAGGAAATTGTAAATAGAACAAGAGCCATTAAGCATGAGAATATCGTATTAAAGCGACAATTATGTGACAATTACCTTCAAATATTTTCCCACCAGCCGTTCTGCCACTACCCCCATCGCTAGAATTACGAAGAGAATGACGAGAGGGTTCTTATTAACATGTGCAACTCATTACTCACTTTAATATCCACTCAAGCACAAGCTATTATCTCTACGCAAAGCCACCATCATTCATTAGGATGAATAAAATTAAGAGAGGGTGGTAGATTACTGATGAATCATTCAAAAGATTCAACGTTTTGTAATATTGATGGGCTTGCAGCTAGAATATATATCTACTATAATTTCTTGGCAACTCGTTGACGCGTGTTTAAATTCTCACAATATTTAGTATTGTTGAATTTTTTTTTATCGAGATTTAGAATCTCTACGTTTCGTCCAATTTTACAGATCAATCAATTAAATTTGAATAAGCCGATTTGTTTGGGAAATTGCATTGCAAAAACCCTACTACTCGGTTTCATTATTTCTTTAATTTAATTTAATAGGACTTCATGGTGAACACTATTTTATCAGAAAAAAATCTTTTTTTTTTCCTTTTTAACAACGAAGAATATGTACTTAGGATTTCTTATTCTTGAGCATGTAAAATACAACTGACCCTGCGTAAATTTCTTGGGTCAAGTTTCACATTTTTGAAGCTTTTGTCCTTGTGATTTGTCATATTTCTCGCAAACGCTGGATAAACTGAAAACTGGATTCTTGTATATAAAAAATTTTAAAAAAAGTTAAGCTAAAAAACAATATTGCATTATTATTAAATACTTGCGTAGTAGACACCTATCTGGCGGATTTTAAGGTGAAGGGCTTTTGTATATATATATATATATATGTGTGTGTGTGTGTGTTTGTGTGTGTGTATTTAGGCAGCATATTTTCGTTCAAACAGTTTTGGTCAAATAAATTAGGCATAACATGTGTTTATTTTCTTTTTAATACATTAGAGTTCACGAATCAATTTTTTGGTAGCCGCAGAAAATTGATTAAGGAAATACCAAACTATTATAAATTGAATCTGAGAAAAAATGGGATTTTCCAAAAGGAACTGCTAAATTGAGGGAGTGAAAAAATAGCGCAAATTAAGATATAAAATATTTGAAACACCAACCGTTATGCTACCACTAATCATTATACAAACACACACACACACACATACACGCGCGCAAACGCACACACACACACACACACACACACACACACACACACACACACATATATATATATATATATATATATATATATATATATATATATATATATATAATCATTGCAAGGCAGTAATATCTTTAAGACAAGCGGTTACTTGGAGTGAAAATGAAGAACAAAACTTGAGCAGAAATGGCAATAAACAGGTTTATTGGAGACACAAAGATGACGATGGACGTTGTATTTAAATTTTTGATGATTGCAGGTGGCAGGTAAGTAAGAAACAGGAAGAGTTCAACTTTTGAGAAAATAAACTATTAAAATATAAGTTATACTTATGTCTACCTATTTCACATTCAAATTCGTGAGACTTAGTTGCCAATCTCGTTGTATGTTTAAATTCATCCGGTCGCGGTACTTATGAAGAGAACTCATTATAACAACCTCCATGGATAGAGAGGGAGAGAGAGAGAGAAAGGGAGTGAGAGAATGTGTGTGCGTTGTTTTCAGCGATCCCCTTTCTAATACCCGTTTCATTAAAAAATGACTCTTATGGAGAGAAATAAATCCTCTTTAAAAATTTGTATTGCGCATACGAAAATCTGTTGTAAGATTGGTAACTGTTAAAGAAATGGATAAGATAAGATTTGACCCTTGATTTCTCCTATAAAGATAAGATTTGACCCTTAATTTATCCTATAAAGATAAGATTTGACCCTTAATTTCTCCTATAAAACGATCAGGAGTCACTCTAGTTATATAGGTACTAAAGGATTTTATTGTGTGATCGGTAAGATTCAGAAGTTCAGTTTATGAGGATATGTTTGAAATATGACAGTTAACTATCCTGGGGAAAATAATAGAAATAATGATGAAATTGTTGATTTAAACATCAATAATAACAATAAAATAAAACTAGAATTCAGATCATCATAATAATGACAGAAGAATCTAAATTGCTACAATTTTAACAAAATGGAATATAATTAATAATAAATAAATACTATTGAAATTGTTTACTTTAAAATAATAATTTTAATAAAATACCATAATATTAAAATTAAAATCATAATAATGATCCATCTTTTTTCTCTATATGCCGAGTCTCTTCAGGACGTGAGCAATCACGATTCTCCACAAAATTATGGCCTTTGTAACTCTAAGCAATGTTTTTCGCTTTGATATCTCTCCTAATCTCTATTCTGCTATCCATTTTGGCAAGATTAATAGTTAGATTATTTATTGCTTTATTCTGCCTTCAACATGTCATTTGAGCATTAAATATTTCAAGTAATCTTTCCTACCTATGAGCCCTGGAAATTCCATCTGTCTCTTTCTGAGACTATGGTTGAATATCCTATTTGTTTCCATTTTTTCTAAAGCTTTCTCACATCTTCATTCAGTTGTATTCTAAGCATAATGCTGTAGAACCATATTTCTGTTGCCTCAATTCTCATTTTTATTTTTTAAGGAGATTGTCCATCATTTGCTGTCATATAGGAGAACAGATATCACGTAACTGTTCAGCATTCTTTTCTTTGTTTCTAACGAACATATTCTGTTTCTTAATGCTATGCTTTGTTTCTTCAAGGCATCTTTGGATTTCAGTGTTGCATTTCCTGCCCTCTGTTAAAACACTTCCCAGATATTAAAACTCTTTTATTTCTAACAAAGTTTTCCTGATTCTTAATACTTTTGTCAAGTCTTGGAAAACATTTTGACAATTCTGAATCAACTTTGGGTCTCATTGTCGCATTTTACGTCATTTGTTAAAAAAAACTTCCTTCAATTTTTGTACTTGCTTAGTTCTTGTGCAATCAATTGATAGTTCATACCTTGTGCTATTCCTATCGCTGACAATCACACATCCTATCTTCTCGTTATATTTTACTACTTTCTGTAGGATTTCCTGTTGTCCCCGTTTCGTAACAGCTATCAACACTGTGCCATCTGCATATATTATATTGTTAAGATTATGTCCGCTAAGGATCCCACTTCTTCTCAAACCTTAAAAAAAAGATGTTACTAATAACATAATAATAAAGAAATTTCTATCTTAAAGTAAATGTTAATAAGATGCAGTAATGAAAGATTCATAATAACAAGCATCCAAACATCATCAATAATATAATACAACAGAAATTGAAATCCAATGATCATGAGGAAATATTCGTTTAAGAATTAATAGGATTTAGCGAAAATAAAACTGTGAAAATTCTGTATGTAAAAAAATAAACAAGATTCAGTTTGAAGAAATGAAATCATGAATAAATGAAATCCACGCTGCAGAAACAGAAATTGTGTTCTTACTGATTCCTGGCTATGTTTTTGATCGTTTCATCTGCTCTTTGTTTTGATCATCCAGAAGAATCCTCGCAGATAGCTTCAGAATGCGGTCATGCGTAAACTACCTATGATCTAAATGTGCACGCCTATCAGGTCGGCTTTATGCGTTAACTTCAGTAACACATGTTTGTAGTAGGAAAACAACTATGATAAAAAGATTGACCATTGTGTGCGTGTGTAAATATTCTCAGTTGGAGTGCTTCTGTAGAAATGACAAAATAAATAAAAAATGGGACTTTATGAAGAAAGGTTTTAAATCTCACATTTCCTTGATAGTATCACAGAGTTGGGAACACGTCGGTTAACTCTTCAAAATAACCTGTGGTTGAAGTTGCATTAATGCTGAACAGACGTTAGTCATATTTTCTGGCAGAAAATATAGAATCTGGCGTAATCCAAAATTTGAAAAATTTCTGTACGCACGAACCATCGTTCACAATGTCACATAATTTTCTTTTGACCATAGCTACAACCATCGACGGCTTCCAAACCGTACCATCTACATAATTTTACTCAGAAGTCTTGGGGCAATTAGTGTCACGATTTCCAGCCTTTCTTGACAGACCCGCACACCTAGATAGTTTCATCTGTCCTATATAATCAAGATGTTACTTTCCTGAGAAACGAAATATGGTGAGACTCGAACCTGGGGCTCGTTGTTGTTACTCTAACTCGGTCACGCTTGCATCATCAAAACTACACAAATATTATGCAACATATGAATATAAATAAATTTATAAATATTATTAATATAATATACTATATTTTCTTATTCTGTGTGACGTGTCTCTTCGGGGTGTGTGCGAATATGTATCTCCACAACATCCTCTTCTCCGTAGCTTTCTCTTTTTGTCATGCCTCCTGTTCCTGTTCGGACATGCATTCACAAAAGATCATCAAGTAGACGCCTTATTGACTTCTATCTCCCTTTGCTTCAGTATGCCATGTAAGCGAGAATTTTTCAAGCCCTTTTTTATTATCTGTCCAAGAAATGTTAGCTATTCCTTTTTTAAGATTTCTTATTTTATTTATTCGCACCCTCCATGGAATTAACAGTCGCCTTCTGCAGAATCACATCTCTCTTGCTTCTAGTTTCAGCTTAACCTGTGGTTACAGCGTCCAGTATTCAGTGTCATATAAAAGGATTGATATCACATAGCAATACAACACTCTTTCTTTGTTTCTAACAAAGTTTTGCTATTTTTAGTATTTTGTTTAGATTTTGAAATGCTTCTTTCGCCAATCAGATGCGCGTTCACATTTCGGTGTCGCATTTCCCATTCTCTATTATACACTTCTCAGATATTTAAACTGTTGTAATTGTTTGCTGTTGATATCTACAAGTCATAGACCGTAACTTTCGCATCTTTTCCTCTTGCTGACAACCATACTTTCTCTTTTCTTACACTTGATGGTTAATACATTCTTCCCACTTTCATTTACTACCTTGTCTCGTATGTTATTTCATTTTTGTGTCTACCAACAACGATTATGTGAATTTTGTTTGAAAACAATTATTCGAAAAACATTTATTCAAATTGTAAATTGCAAATTGTTTGAATGAAAATTAATTGAAGAACAATTATATTAAATGAAAATTATTCGAAATCTAAATTATTTATTACAATCAAAATGTAAAAATTAAAAGATCAAATAAACAAATGGTAATTATTCGAAATAAAAATATTGTTAATAAAACAAATTAGTAAGAAAAATCCTTATAACCTTAAGTTATATGATACTGCACACAAATAGTCAACTACTGACGAGTACTCGTTAAATGATGCCATTAATTTTTTTTAGTTTTCCATTTACGTCGCGGTATTCCTTGGCGATCTTGATATTTTAGCAACCTGCTCTTTTTATTCATTTTTGCAATACGGATTTCTTGCACGTCCTATTATCTTTTAAGAGCGTCTAAGAATTTATATATTGTCGGATTATGGGACGACACATGCTGCAAAAAATCTTATGACATACTTTAAGGGCGTTATCAGTAAATCAACATTGACACTCTCAAAGACCACATACGTATTGCAAACACAGGTATTTCGCATTTAGTATAATTGGCCTTTCGATAAATTTGTAATTCGAATAAACTGTTTTCGAACAATTATTTTCGAACAATATTCACATAATCATTTATGGCAGATCCCTGATACTTTAGCCAACGCTTTCCAAATTTGCCATGTAAATTATATATGACACACAAATTGTTATTGCATAGGAAATTTACTGAATATCTAAAACATTGAAACAATTTAACCCCAAGCAACGGCCATACAAAAACTTTTTATCGATGGAATTCCTGTATTAAGAACAATCAAATACTTGCAAAGTACATATTGTAGAAAACATCAGTGAGAGGAGTACCTTAGTATACCAACGGATGATGCAAGCAGGGACGGAGGCAGACATTTCTAGACAGGGGATTCAGTATGCAGGGGTGCGGTTATACAATTGCGGCCATGTACACACAGGCAACATGGGGTACCTCAGCTATTACATATATATATATATATATATATATATATATATATATATATATATATATATATATATACAATTTTCATTAAACACGATTGACTGGAAACAGAGTATGTAAAAACTCTGCATTGGTTATGTGTGTATGCATCTAGAATTATAGGGATGCTTTATTTTCCAAACACGGTTATCACATTGGGAAAGTGTTCGTAGTTAATGTTATTGAATGTTGACTTTTTCTTTTTTTTATTATTAGGGCTTTCATTATTGTTAATCTTTTTTAACATGTGGAGGATGTCATTATGCTTGTATTTTCTACTAGCATGTTTCGGATGGAGTCTAGTATGCTTGTGTATGTATTTAAATGAGGTCTGATGGAGTTATGGTCGGATAGGTGTAACGTAAGTCGTCTGGATAGGCATGTAGTAGTGTGACCGATGTAATTATTTATGAGTTTGGTTAGATCAGGAACTCACAAATTCAGCTAAAACGTAAAAATAAAATTGTCGTTGAAAAGGGCTAAAAGTATGGTCAAACCCGCCCAGAAATGCAAAATATTTAAACAGTTTTTACCTACTTTGTATCAAGAAAAGAAAACACTTCTACAAACACAAGAAAATATAATAAAAAGCTTAATCGCTGTTATCTTGTCAATCATCTTTAACGAAAATTTCATTAAAGGGGGATTGCTGCCTAAATACACTATATATATATATATATATATATATATATATATAAAGATTTCGTGTGGCGTGTTTCGTCCCTTAGAACCCCAATGGACAAAAAAGGACATAGCCCCAAACATTATTAAACAAAAAATCAAAAATATTTTAACAATTTAAAATTCCCATCTCTTTCTTTCATACACATGTGTAGACGCATCAATGTCCGATTGAAGTCCAAGGAGACGAAACATTTTCCACTTTGTCATATATATATATATATATATATATATATATATATATATATATATGTGTGTGTGCGTGTGTGTGTGTGTTTTGTGTGTGTGTGTGTGTGTGTGTGTGTGTGTGTGTGTGTGTGTGTGTGTGTGTGTGTGTTTTCTAGAAGATCTAAAAGGAAATTACGTGTTGAAAGCCCTCGACTGGCAAAAAAATGAATAACACAACAAGATTTTGTTCGCATCCAAAAACATAGTTAAAACCGGATTTCCACAGCCATGCGCCTGGGAAAAATGCAGAGCCAGGAAATCAATTCTACTGGGAAAATCGGGAAAATCTCCGAACGGAGCATTTCACCCACACAGAGATCCACCAGAGCAACGAAGAACTCGAGACCTATCCTAACCTTCTCAATTTGCCGGGAAGCGGAAACGGATGTGGTACGGTTACATGACCAGATCAGGACATTCAACAACGATCATTCCAGGAAACATAGCTGGAAGCAGGAATAGAGACAGAACTGCGAAGAACAGGGACAGAGCAGGTGGAGTGCTGGGCCATTATTTGACGTCATTGCTACCCTAAAGATCTGGCACTGAGTTAAGTGTTTGTTAACGATTCTCTGTGCTTTAAAGTAATTCAACAAAATCCTCTTGCTTTACATCATTTCTTTTACATTAGCCATATTCCTTCAAGACGTGTGCGATCAAAGCTCTCCACGACTTCCTGCCCTTTAGAGCTTTAAGTAATAATTTTCTTCTGCTAGCCTACTAATCTCTGTGTAGCCAACCATTAAAACATACTCATTAGTTAGGTTATTTACTTTTTCTTCTGCCCTTCTTTCCTACAATATATTATGTGAGTGTCAAGTTCTCCAAATTCTCTTTCCTCATTATGTTTCCTAGAAATGTCAATGGACATTTTCTGATTTCAACTATATGTGTCATTTTTGCTTCCATTTTATTTAAAACTTCGTCGTTACTAACATGTTAATTTAATAGTATTCTCAGAAACATTCTATAGAACTATATTTCTGTTTCCTCAAGTCTCTTGTTCATTTCTGAAGAGATTGTTCCGCATTCACTGCCATATAAGAGAACCGATATTACATATCAGTTCAGTACCCATTTCTTTATTTCTTGCTAACGAAATTTTCCAGTTTCTTAATATTTTGTTTTCTTTGTGAACGGCATTTTCTAATTTCCGATGCTCTTCGGATTTCGGGGTCATGCCTTCCGTCCTCTGTTAAAATATTTCGGAGATATTTCAATTTTCACATTTGTTTGGTTTCAGGGTGTTTCTCAAATCGGAGTTAGAATCTTGAGCTGTTCCAATTGGCTTAAAACTTTTTTCGTAACTCACACGTTAATTCTATTTTATTCTCAACATTTTTCTGTTGAACTACATTACTGTTGCCTCATGTCTCTTCCTAATTTGTCCAGCATTTACTGCCATATAGGAAAACTGATATTGCATAACAGTTCAGTACCGCTTTCTTTATTTCTTTTTAAAGGAATTTTCCTGTTTCTTAATATTTTGTTTTGTCAGTGAAAGACATTTTTTTTTTAATTTCCGACGCTTCTTCCCACGTAAATGATGTCACATATTCTGTCCACGGTTTAAAAAATTTCCGCTTTTGCTTGATTTTTACATCTCCAAGTCGTAATTCGCATCTTGAAATGTTCCATTTTTCTGACAACACTAAATTATGTCTTTAGTACAATCGATGGTTTCTCCTTTCTTCTCACTTTCGCTTACAACTTCCTGGAGAGAGTCCTGTAGTTTCCTTTTCTCTGCATACGATCATCACGTCATCGTCCTCATATCGTATCCTGTTAAGATTATAGTTACCAATAATAAATCCACGTGTTGGCCTTCGATTCTTTTAGGATTTCCTTACTGGAAATGTTGAATAAATACACTAAAAAGACACTCACGCTTCTTTCTATTGTTATGCAGTTCTTGAATTAGTTTTCTGTCCCTTTGCAAGCGATTGGCTCCCAGTATAAATTCTGGATTACTTTTATACTAGAAGCCGCGATTCGGGCAGATTTGAAGATTAGCTCCTGCGAGGGGCTTTTGGGCAATCATCTTTTACTTTCTGCGTCCTATGTCCTAAAAGTTATAGGAATTTAGAAATGATAAAATTATTTATTTTTATTCGACACATTAATTAGGCATAATCTTTCTACCAATCTTCATAGTTGGTTTACCTTTATTTTGCGTACAACCTTTTTTAAATAACCATTCTTATGTTCACGTCATATAAAGTCACACGTAAAAGACATTAGGGAACTTGAATTATGTAATATTTCGAATACATCACATAATGAGTGCTAGAAAAAGAAAAGAAAGACATACGAGCAATGTACCGTGCCCCGCTTAAGTTTTAATTACGGTTTGATTAGACCATAGCAATTTCAATTACGGCGAAAAGCGAAATTAAAGTTAAACTATTAATAAAGAATTGTTTTAAAACCTTTCACTCATTTCGATATTTAAATTTAACTTGAAATGAGTTATTTGTTTAATTTTTAATCGCGTGTAACTAAAGTAGTTATTACCTGTTCAGGTTGTTTATAATTCGCCAAAATTGAAAACAGATGGACGGACACACGTACACAGCGCCTCATTTATATAGATATTTCCCAAATACATAAAGCTTTCCAGGTAGTTAAAACAGTTCTCTGTGTAGCAAACGCTTCTGCATAATCTATAAATCGTATATATATATATATATATATATATATATATATATATATATATATATATATATATATATATATATATATACATCCTTCAGCATTTGTATTGTTTTTCTGATATCATTCAAAGAATAGATATAACATTCTTTGTTCAAGGGCTTTTAAAGAAACCGCCATTTTTTTTGCCCTTTTCCAGTCAAATTTCCGTTATTACTCTGTCCATCAGAATTCAGATGATAAGTTTCGTTATGCGATTCATTAGACTGATGGAGTTCGTATTCGTTTGCATCTGGCTATTGGGGTAGAACTATGTATATGATTTTGGTCTTCTGCTATATCACCACTGTCATATTCACAGCAGTTTTCTCTAAATGCATATATCCATGCTTTGGAATTACTTAATATTATTTGAAATGTATGGATAATAATCGGTTAATAATGCATAAATATTTTACATCTGAATTTAAAAAAAACTCAGAAGTGGTGAAAAGAATGATAAAAGAAAAATACTTTCTGTAACATCCCCATTATTAGATGAGAGTAGAAGTAACAGGTAAAGGATAGCATTTATAAAACAATAGCATTGAAATGCTAAATCTAAAAAGGAATTTGAATCAAAAGCCAAAATAATAATAAAATGACAATAGTAAAATATTTTGTCTAAAATACAAGAATAAAATAGTTCGGTGTAGAGAACTCAGAAATTTATATTAATGGCATAAATAACCTTGTAACTCGATGGCAGAAATGTATAGATATTTCGGTTCCCTATTTTGACTAATAAGTAGTAAAAGTATAATCTAAAATAAGACATTACTTTCCGGACAAACCGATACTTGAAGTTATAGGTGCACAAGTGTACAGGTAAATACAATATAATAAACCGTATTCTGTAAGCCTTCAAGTTCTAGGTTTCTCCTTTTGTAGGCTTCCTACGCCTCGGCAGGAGATGAAATTAGCGTATTTATGTCCTACCAACACGAGGGAAAAATAAGTTGGACTGGTGCAAATAATAAAATTATAAGTGTAATGATTATACTTAAAACTAAAAGAAATAAGATTCTGATTATTCATGTCATTTTTACAACTTCCTATCAAACAAAATGATGTGTAATTTTTAATATACATGGACAATGTTAGGAATATTAATACCAAAGGAGAAAAATTAGAGTGAAGCCTTTTGTCATTTAAGACATCATCTGACTAAAATGATGTTTATGTTGATGTAACTGCACATGCACATGAAGGAGAGGGAACGTTGAAATTTTACTTTTTAAAATTAATTGTTTTAAAATAAATAATTGACCTTATGCTGAAACTCATATTAAAAAAATAAAGATTAAAATTTTATCGCCCCCTCTCTTTCATGCGTATGTGTAGCTATATCAACGTAAACATCACTTTAGTTCGATTAAATTGTAAAGGATGCAAAGCGTCACACTCAAATATATTCAAGCTTGTCATTGATTTTCCTGTACATTTCTATTCGATAATTTTATAATGTGGCTGATATAAAAATAATTTCATATTACTGTAAATAAGACAGTTTGACTGATTTGTTGTATTAAGTGAACATAGATATGCATATTTTATAAAATATATAATGTTAAAATAAACGGATAACTTTCAAAGTTGGAATATTGAAAGGGAATTGCGAACAAGTTAAACGAGTTGCTTAATTACTAACCAATTGGTATTTGATGGCACCACATTTTAATCGAAGTGCCAGACGCCAAACTTTCATCAGTCGTAGAACCAGACGTTTTTGTTAAGTCTAAAATTGGATTAGCTTGGATTATGAGACAAGAAGTAACTCACCCAGGCAAAATTTAGATATAAAAAACAAATTTCGAGTAACAATTTAAAACCAATCCCAAAACTAGTTTCCTTCAAGAATAATTTTTGCGAACTTATTTGAGGCAAAGAACGGAGACGGCAAAAGAATTTTCGTCTGTATTTTCCGGCACCGCGAAACGACTGCATCATTTTCTTTCCTTTCAAAACGTTGATACCAGTAATAAGATTGAGTGATTGAATTTTTTACGGCTTATCGAGACTTTTTTGCAGCCAATAAATATTTTTACATTATATGAATAATGATTTATTGATACAAGTACATATTAACCGATATCTGTGGAAATAGTGGATTTGCGTAACACTGAATCCGACTGGAATTGGAACGAGACTCCGGTTTCCAATTCCGAGCTGCTATCCGCTAAAGCCACCCGCTCATCTAAGCTTACAATATTTTGTATTCCCAAGTTGTCAGCCATCTAGGTAATGACCAAACTTAGCGTTGTTTATCTTTCGTGATCGTGAGAAACAGTGTTTCAATATGATATGCCCATTAGCCAACGAGTGTTATGAAACAATTTCTTATCAATATAATGGTAATTCACTAATAGACAGAACAACCTGCATGAAAATAAAGCCTTTTTTTCCTTTTAGAATTCAATTCAAATGACTCCTAACTTTTTCTATAAGAAACATTCTAAAAAAAATGAACTTTTTTAAGAAACTCTGTTGCATTCCGCTTTCTCGACAAACATTTTATCAACTTCTAAAACTTCAAAGCAATTTTTACACCGTGTAGTATTATTTAATATTCCTTTATTAATGGGTCTTTATTTATTAAACAAAACTGTTATCATCTGCATATAGTATCCTGTTAACATCGTAGCGACCAATAATAAGCCCTCATTTGTCTTAGGATTTCCTCAATGTAAATGTTAAATAAATACAATAAAATGGCATTACGCTCTTTTCTATTAATTAGTAAATTTTCTATCTCTATGTTGGATTATTTTGATATATTTCACAAATACATCACGCTTTCCTAGCAGTTAAGTCCTAACTTTGTGTCATGCCTTATCAAAATCTTCTGCATAATCTATTAATCATAGATATACACCTATCTGCATTTGTATTGCTTTTTCTGATATCATTCTGAGAATAAATATAACATTCTTTGTTCAAGGTTCTTTAGCGACACCGGCCTGATTTTTCCTCTTTCCAGTCAAATTCTCTTATGTGCTCTATTCAGCAGAAATCGGATCATAAATTTCGTTACGCGATTCATTAGACTGATTCATGGAGTTTGTATTCGTTTGCATCTGGCTTCTGGGGTAGCGATACGTAAATGATTTTCGTCTTCCGGTATATGACCGCAGTCGTATATTTGATTTCTTATTTCTTAGGCTACTGACGGCATCATCCAACTTGTCTTATCAAAAGAGAAATTTTTCATCTAAATGTATATATCCAATGTTTGGTACTTTGTGTCACACCTTGTCAAACGCTTTTGCATAATCTATAAAATATAGGTAAACATTTTTCAATTCATTTTGATGCTGCCTCTGCACATTCCTAATCCAGTGACGTTGTTTGTCAATTCTTCCTTCCTTATCCACTTAAAAGTTAACCATGTTCTTTGTTTCATCATCAGCAAGGCCCCTGTGTCTTTTAGAACCTGCAAAACGTTGATAAGCTGTAGAAAGAGAATCATTCAATCAATAAATGAAGTAGGCAAAGGATTTGAAATACGGTATCATTTAGGAGGTTATAAATGTACAAAAGATATGATTCCAACTCATTCGTTGGACCACACTTGTAGCCTGAAGGCGATATCTCATCCAACCAGGATACAATTGCTTATCTCTTCTGTCATTAATCGTCATATTAGTTCTCTTTACCATCTTCCCCTCCTCAGTTTTTGAACTTCCCTCTAATTTCAGGTTTTTATTCTTCATTCTGTGCTCCTGTTCTGCCAGTGACCTCTTTAACAAGCCAAACCTAACGCTGATTTAGGAAATGTAATTCATTGTCTTATCTCTTAAATGAGAGATAATTCGCTGCCATCTTGAATCCTCCTTTTTTCTTAAGTGTTCCCGGAAAGCAATAGTCAAGGAGAATTTTTAAAGGTTTTTAGCATTCTGTTCAGTAATTTGATGGGGTGACCGTTTGATTATAGCAGGTGCTGTGACCTTCGGTGTGAGGATGATGTAATGGGTAACAGCTCATGATTCTTAATCGGACAACCAAGTTCTAATTCCTGTTTCTGTTCGTTATATTCAGTTACGCACAAATACCTTTAGGAAAGGTATGAATGTGTCTCCTCTCACTGGGTTAAATAGTATGATGTATATTGTTAAACAATTATTATCGCCAAAAAATAAAATCTAAAAAGGTTTCTGGCTTTAACTAATATGCAAATTGTTTATAAGCCGTGTAACATGAATCAACCAATGGAAATTATTAGTAACTGCTTTTTTTATTGTCCACCTGCACATATGAAAGAGAAAACACTCGGTTCTTTGATGCTTATCTTTGTGTAAAGCCTCTGTCTCATTACTTTGCTGATTCTTTGAATGTTAATAAGCAGCAGAATAATTCAGATTCATTAGACCATGGACCGATTTAATCACTTTATCATACAACTCGGTATTCTTAATCGTAGAGCTGAGTTCGAATTTTCCTTTTGTTCAGTAATGTGCCATGCGTGATGCGTATCCTCATCATTATTAGCAAACTGTTATCATCATCATTGAGTTAACGCATTTTCCACCGCTTTGTTCACCACACACTACATCTCTCTATCCTAATACTGTCATAACAGACTCAGTCACCGTCGTTCCCGTCAACATCTTAATATCATCCAACCATGACATGGTGAGACAACACTGGCGCCATTTGCCTTCCACTGGGCCCAGCAGAATATCTTTATCGAAGCCGCCTCGTTGCATAGTTTCCCAATGAAACGGAGCTTATTTAGTGTCATCTGTAAATTGTTCTGACGCTATCAACCACCCACCTATTAGTGCGTTTCCCTGACCATGGTACTGTAAAGGTTTTGCAATATGCTCACATCCCGAAAGCAACAAACCGGTGTCTGTTGATCAGTGCTCGTCACTTGCATCTGTAGCTGGCCATGAAAGTAGTGTCTCGTAGTAATTTCAACTTGATTCTGATGTGTATATTCGGGCTTTTCCAGTTGATTCTCATTTTTGTCGTAACATGTCTTGTTATTGGCAGCCTTCTCTTGATATACAACTAAACAATGATTATATAAAAACAAAATCTTACAATTTAAAAAAAATATATATTCTGGTTTTAAATAATCTGCAGATGATTAATAAACCGTACAAATGAATGAGTCAAAGAAAGCATTAATTACATCTGATTTTTTATTATTCTACCTGCATATATCAAAGACAAAACATGTAGGTTTCTTCGATCCTTATCGTCTTCCAAACTCTCTTTACTGTGATGTGATTCTTTAAATGTTAATAAGCAGTAGAGTAATCCATGTTCAATGGAATGGTGTGCAATGTAACCATTATATCATACATGTCCATACGATTTTCATCATAGTTGGTCCTGTGTAAAATCAGCCGGATCCCGATAACAAATCGGCTTTCACAGCAACAATACAAAATAAGTTATATATTCGTATGTGTACATTTATTTACTAGTTACATTTTTTGAAAAAGACAGCATAAAAGCTTGAAATTTGTTTTAATTTAATATATTGGCTACTATTAATGAACCTTCTAAATCTACTAAAAGTTATTTCACAAATAATGTGAAATTCTCCAAAAATCCCGAGAGATGTTTATAGCAAATCGCAAAATGACATCATGCGTACATTTTACAGGCACGGATATCCTTATGTCAGTTAACACTGCGTCGATCATTGAGCATGGACTTTGGTATGGTTTGCGACTAGTGATCTAGGTACTCTTGTAGTAGTTAAAGCAATATGTTGATTTTGTAGGACATGAGTTTCCTCACATGTTGTGTTCGCTATTAAATATCTTGTTTGTATCTTTGTTGTCATTTTCCACGTTTTCAATTGAATAATATTTTATTTACAACATAACCAAAAATACCAAAATCTATTAATGGATATTTAAGAAATAAAGTTCATTGTGCTGTTCTCGTATGTCACCAGTGACCCAGACTTTGTTAATATCTGACTGGGTTGGTGTGAGTATTTTACACTATCTGTTGCATAAAATAGAAATGAAGAGCACTGAGTTGAACGCATTTTTAGGGTTTGTGATCGCCCTAAATAACACAGGAGCAAAAAACATGAACTCCGTGCAAGAACGTAGATAATCCAAACAACAACATTAGTGTACGCTCTTCAAAAGTTGGTGTTGAAGTATTATCCCTAACTGCCACTTAAACTCCAATGTGAACCATTATGTTTTATGTATCGTGTCCCTTGAGGACGGAGTTGGCGATGACTCTTGACCAAACCATGACTTTTCTTGCTATAATTATCCGTTATTTTTAAAACCATTTCACCCAAACAATGCAAAATTGTCACAAGGTCCAAGGAGTTACTGAATATAAAAGAATATCTGAAAAAGTAAAACGTTAGTAAAGATAGAGATAAATAAAAGAACAGAAATTAAGAAGAAAAAAGGTAACGACTGACATTGCATTTAATTTGTCAAAGGCAAGATGCAATAACAGAGTTCAACAAAGAAGACGTTGTAATAGATGACAATGTTAGCATAGAATTTACGGTTACATCTAACCAATTCGACTATAAAATGGGGCAATGTTGCCGCCAATCAAATACTGCGGATACATTCATAAAGTCTACGTACCACAGATAAAAGTTCATCAGAAGAATTACGAGGAAAGTATTTATAGAAAAAGCACAAAGAAACAATATTACTGAATATGACTGGAGCCGGGATACCAGAACCGGACCAATAAAATTGGAGAGTCTACTTTAGAAGATTAACGATATCCTTCCTGCTACTGAAGCTTCTGCTGCTCTCATGCTCGACTGCGCTAAACACAAATGATGATTTCATGCTGCTGATTTATGAAATGGCTTCAGTATGGCATTTATTTTTATGCAAGGTTAACAATAATAATAATGATATATCATAATAACAAGGAAAATATTCTGTAAATATTGCAAGGAATTTTTTCAAATCTTTTTCTTTATCTTGCACAAACTTTATATTTGATAAACAGATTATTTCACAATATTTCATATTAATTAGACATTCAGAAGACAGAAGTAATTGTAATTTTTCGAAAGGAATATAATTCTGCATAGAACTGTTCACGTCTGAAGGAGTTATCTTTATTTAACTTTTGTATAAGTTCCAAGGCTTAAAGAGTAGTTGTATTTGAGGAAATAGAATTTTCCTCGAAGTTGAGAAACTTGACTGTCTGTGGGCAATTAGGTAAGGGAGTGGGTACAAAGAATGTCGCTAAGCATCATTGGAAAATGCTTCCAGATAATATCCATCTATTTACCGGTTTGCTGTCGGGAGTAGAGTTAAGCGTATCTCTGGGCTCATCTACGAAAAGAAACGTGATATCCTGAAAGCTTTCAGCAAGAAAATTATCCGTGATCTTGTCATTTTCAGTGAGATCACCAAGAGGAAGAATGTCACCACTATGGATGCAATCTTTATCTAAATCGTCTATGTCTAAGTGACACTTCAGAACAATTTACAGATCGGGAAGTCTAAGAACTTGAAGCAAAATACCAGATGGTTCAACGTAATTCAAATGCGATAGTATGATACATTTTTGATGCCCCAAAATATATTTAGTCTGAATAATATTATGAAGAATAATGTAAAAAATCAATATTTACAAAATGTAGATTGAAGATCTGTGCCATTGCCATGACATAATATGTGATACGAATTGATATTTATCGTATAACTCTCGTTGTTCTCTCGTGGGTCATATCGCCTGTCTTCCGATTAATACCCCAAATTCGCACTGTCTCGGTTTCTCTCTAAAAGTCCACAGTGGTCTGTCAAACAGGTGAAAGGTTTTCTTATAATAATAAACATAGGACTGTTATCAATAACAGCCTTTTTCCAGATCATGTTTGCTGCCAAACCAAATATCCTAGCGAAGAATTTTGGAAGCAGGAACTCCTTTCATACTAAGAAATTTCGCCTACGCTAGTTAATTTGTCGTCCAATGAAATGTCACCGCCAAATTCTTCTTCTTTAATGTTTTTCTGACTGGACTTCTGACTATCAATTGTCCCTGTAAAATATAACATTTTTCAGAAATTACCAATAACCTGTATGCTTTTTTTAATGATTTTGTTTTATCATTAACTTATTCCTTTTTGTTACACACACACTCACACACACAAACACAAAGACACACAAACACACACATAAAGACACACTGTCGCAGTTGTAACGGAAGCCAGAAATGCAACGAAAGCGCTAATAAATCACTGTTTTAAATCTAATTAACAAAATATATATTAACGCTGGTTTGGATAATTGATTATCCTAATGCCTTTTACCATATTCAATATTTACAACATATCGGAGAGACAAATCTGGGGCCAAGGCATTTTACCCCAGCGGGTGATGGAAAGAAACTCTGGTCCAATGTTGCTTCATTCCCGACCTTGACATTTTAAAATACTGTTTTCGGTTTCAATAAGGCCGTGTTAAATAATCTAGCCTATTTATATCGCGTGATATAAAATAGCCAAATTGAAAATATGCTTATTCCTGGGCCAGTTTATCTCCACTTTTTCTATTATGGACAATTGTTTTGCTTTTTCTTTAACTGTTTTGATCCTTACACCATAAAAAGTGATAAAACCACTTAGACTCAAAGGGGGGGGTGCTGAGTGACAAAGAATCTGAGAAAGTTACATAATCAAGGAGAAAGGACATTATAAAAAAGGGAATAAGGGGAGAATAGATGACGATTGGCATTGCATTTCTATTTTCGAAGGTCAAAATTTACTGGAAAGTAAGAAGGCGAAAGTGAATTCCATCTGCGAGAATTACGAGTGAAGGAACTGTTAGCATAAAACTATCGACTATAAAATGATTTAACCTTGCCGTCAATCAAGTTCTGCACTTAAGTCGAGAAAAGAAAAAGGAAAGCTCATTGCAGTTGTCATGTACATATAGAAAATGCAAAAGGAAGCCACTTTCAGCCATTGGGAAAGTTACTGAAACCGAGACGCCAAGTCAGAACTGATGACATTGTAGCTTTGGATTTTGTCAAGAATCGTTGTTGAAATACATTGTAGAAAGACCATTTGACAGCAATATTCATTGTATTGATGAATGGTAGACATAAAAAGTTGTAAATACATTCTGGCGAGAAAAACTGTTTAGCACAACACATGAAACAACTTTAAAAGCAACAGACCTAACAATTGATTTAATATAATCGTTGCACTTTATGTCAGAGAAAAACATTTAACAGGGAAAGCGCAATTATTCACTTTCGTGGTCGTTCGGCTCAGTGATGCTTATGAAAAGCAAAACGATTAAAAGAGAGTAGATTTCGTTTTAGTTACAATTAACCCTTTATTTCTTTTTCCAGTTAACTGAATGTCATGTTTGAGAACAGCTGTCAATGTATAAAACCGATAGACTTACAATTAAGAGAGGAGTAAATAGTTGTGTCAACAGCAGTGATAACGTCTAGCTTACTAAAACCTGTCAAATACCTTCGAGTTATTTAAAGCAACAGCTCGAATTTCATCACTCTTCTCTAAGGTATAACAAACTCTTTCAGAAATAACACATACCACATATCTTGCCTAGATAAGAAAAAGTATTATTGTTTGAAAGTAGACGTTGTAAGGTGTGATGCTTAGTGAATTCGGAGTTGATTAGTGTTTAGCTGTTTTCCTGAAAAGTGGTTGAAGACTGATTAGTCGACATTTAGAAGGATCAGACGATCTACTTGAGTGATTAAAGATAGGAAATAGAAAGGATAATTTCCAACATGCAGGAAAACAAGTAGCAGAAAAGTATTTATTGAGTTGAGAGAGACTAGGAAGTATTTTAAGAAGTCATTTACATGACTTTTGCAAATTTTATGACTATTAGCATCTAGCCTGCATGTTTTGTGTGGATCCAGTTTAAATATGACAGCAAAGACCTTGGACTGAGTTATATGCATATTACACAGTAGAAATTTAGTTCTAAGGGGCAAGCCATGGAAAGACAGCCCAGGTCAAGAGTAGCATTGGAAGAGAATTAACGAGCAAATATTCTTCTTTATCGCTACAAAATGACAACATCTCAAATTAAGTGAATAATGGAGGGATAGAAGGCTTACACTTACCCGAACAGATGTGAACCAAGGAGAAGATTATGATTTCACCTGGTATTTATGAGATGGCACAAAATATCGATGCCAGCTTTTCGCCAAGAAGAAACTTCAATAGTAAATGTAACAATGTCACTCTAAAGCGCGCTCCCGGGGAAATGTGTCCCAATCGGCACTCTAGTAAAAGGAATATGTCCTGTGGAAATCAAATAGATTCAAAAGTAATATCAACATATATTACACCGTGATTCGAATTACCAATTAGATAGAGTAGAGATACTTGACAATAGCCAGGAGAGTAAGGAGCAAATCAATTAAAAATGCATTGTGATCAGGATCATTAGGGAAATGATCATGGAAATTAACTATTTGGCTGAGAAACTAAGTAACGGAAAAAATCGCTTGCTTACAAAATTGTAATCATTTTTTTAGAAATATTTTTGCCTCTATCACCATAGATGATACAAACCACCAGGAGGGGCGCCTCGATGTGGTGTAATGGATAGCAAGCTTGTCCCGCTATAACACTTACGACAGAGTAGTGAGTTCGATCCTCACTGGGTGCCCCATACTTTCGTCCTTGTGTCACATCTAAGCTACGCTTAGAAAATCATTACTAACCACCAGAAGAGCTACTCATTGCGGATACTTGCTGCTATGTCCTCCATTAACAGGAAGTGGAATGATTTTATGGAATTGATTGCTAATTCTGCAGCTAGGAGAGTTGTTGTTTTAACTGTGAAGTGCTAGATAATTACTCATAGTAGAAATGATTCCTATTTTGCAAGCCTTATAATATTTCTGCCACATCTGGTCTGGTTCTTCTGTTATGTGTCTAGAGATTCTTGACATCATCTTGGCAACATTCACTTTCCTACCACCGTAGCATGGCTTCCCTTTGATTATTTTCCTCGTTGATACCTCGATTTCAAGAATTTAAGTACAGTACTAGATTGGTAGTTAGGCTATTGTTCCCTGGTGAAATTGTTAGTTGAAATCATAAGTTCTATTCTCAGTTCTTTTTTAGATCAATGTTCATTCGATACAAGGCCCATGAGACACTCAAGATAGAGGCTTACTTTGTGGTGTTTCATGAGCGTAAGAAAAAGCAAGACGTGTCCATGGGGCTATACATGAAAGATAGCATTTAAACCTACATTTGAAGAGGTCGAGATTGTAGTGACTGGGACAGACTGTTCCAAAAAGTAGCAGTTCTTGAGAAGAAGAAGATGTCCGAATGGAACTTACTACTCACTATGGAAATACGATGGGAAGACGGGTGAATGACTCTTGTGTAAATGGCAACGTAAATTCCAGTTGCAGATGTCAGGAGTATTGAGACAAAAGAATGTATCTTGTAAGAACACATGCCATGGACGTAGCGATAGAGCAAAGCGTGGCTAGTAACTTTTCGTCTTTGAGAAAGGGTTTGTAAAATGGTAAACGATTCATCATCCACAAGTCCGTGGAGACGCTTTTTGCATTCTATCAAGACAGGCAAGTGTGGACAGGGTAGCTCCAGCTCAGATATGGCAGCAATTATCCATTTTTGATCTGATCTAGCTCTCGTAAAATATACTGTAGCCGGGCTAATTACCAGAACGGTACAATGGACCGGCGATCTCACCAGCATCTTTAGCAATAGATCATGTGTATGAGTTTCAATTGAAGTCTGGGGAGATATTGAGCCTCAATAGTCTGCAGAAAAGGATTTTCCTTCAGAGAACCCCCATCCATCATGATATATATATGTTTGGCCGTATTGAATATTAAAAGCGATCGCTTTCCCCATAGATCCAACTATGGTAGTTCAGAGGATAGATGAGCTGCTACCCACTTTACTTCTACATTTTGAAGATAAATCTGTAAACTGTTGTGTCATCCGCATAGATACCTACTAATGATCAGAATTATTTTGTCGTACCTGTTATCTGTGGAATAGACATCTGGCTTCCAGCTTTCCTGTCAGCACAATCTTTAAGAATTTAAATGAAATATCAATTTGGTCTTCTGTCTCCTTGAATTCTAATTCTTTAATATCATCTTTTTTTTTCCTTCATGCCCAGTAAGCCCATTGGCTCCCAATGGATTCATTCCTCTTTTCGAGTGAAAGGATTTTAAAAAGATAGTCTCATGATCCAAATTCGAATGCAAATAATGATAAAACTTTATCACAGTAATTATATGTTTATATTTTTATTTCTACTATTAAATTGTTTGTATCTACGACCGCTACTATGCTTCTACCTATGACCAATGTGCAGAAGGTGCCCGATACAGGTGTTTCTGAATTGCAAACAGTTACCCCGTCTGATGGGGGAAAATAGATAAGAATATAAAAGAAAAGAAATTTGAAAAACCGAAAGAGATTCGGAGAGAAAGGTGAGAATCCACAGTGAACTATTAACGATAATATAATCTATTCCTCACATGCTACTGTCGATTGGAATTCATATCTTTCTACGTAGTCTTTTCAAAATATATCGGGAATTTGGCTATGGTAACAGATCTAAGTATGCAATATAAATTCGCTTAACGACACAGATTGATCTACCTTGAGATTTGTCGCGTATTAACATTAAGTTATAATGTTCTCGCTCAGTTCCTTTGTTTATAGCAGTGCTTGGAAGAAAGGTGTGTAGCGTGTGGTCGTCGCATCGCACCGCAAAGATTCCATCAGTAACCATGGCTTGTGCAGTAGCTTTTTAGCCAATCACAATATTCACCAGGTCCATATTTCTCACATCACGCACTTTGTGACTTTCTCCTCTTCCAAAATCAAATCCTATTTGAAAGCGACAAGATTTCATGAAATTGAGGAAATCCAGGAGAATGCGACGAGACAGCTGCTCGCTATCCCAAAAAGGAGATCTAGGAATGCTTCCACCAAGGAAAACGACGCTGAATATTGCGTGTAGCTTCAGAAGAGAACTGCATCGAAAGAGATTAAATGCCGAATTAATATGTGTTGTCATTTTCTTTTTATAGACCCAGTCCCGATACTTTCTGATCAAAACTTGTAAATATGTAAGGATAGTTCTCTCAGACCCACTAGCTGTTATTGCTCTTTCTATTACTGATACGTGTTTTCCTCTTACCGTTTTGCTTCAATTACTGCGGAACGTCAATATCTTAAAAATGTCATTCTTTTCTCTTCGTCATGTCTATAACAAAATGTAATGATAATATTAGACTTTTTATTATAAGGAAACATTCGGCATTAATTGATTGAGTAGTCAATGCTACTTTCCGTTGAAATTAATAATTTTCCCTCAAAACGTCAGCATCATTATTTTATCTTCGATTAAATGACTCATTTTTTATGGCTTATCGACATTTTGCAGGTTATTCAAAGCCAGAAAATATTTTTAGGTTGCAAAAATAAGAATGCGAGATAATGTTTACAGTACTTGATATGCCCTGACTAGTATCTAGTTGCTTAATTAACTTCATAGATTGTACGGGAAACACGTTTTTAACGTGATATGATCGTAAATGCACTTTCTCTTCGAGTTACATGTGATATCCATTTTCATTCTTGCTTTGTTGAAGGTGATGTGATTTCTGTTATTTTGTACAGTTCTGTGATTATGTATCGCCGGTTCACAAGGTTCAAACACATGTTCTTGCTAATAACCATAGACCATTGATCTGAGAAAGCGGTTGTATGCAGCTGATAGTTTAGATATTTCTGTATGGGTTTTGCGCTATGAATGACATGTATATATATGTATATATGTATGTATATAAAGTCTCAATTTGACGCGGCCATTTAAGAACAAAACTCGAGTTTTCAGGTCAATGTTTTGTAGCGATTTGCGGTTTTGGAAGAAACTACATCTAGTTTTTTTTATGAGAATTAGATCTATGTGGTTAAATTATTTCTGTAATTAAATTTTAATATGATTCTTTAAATTTATAATATAAAAATAAATCGCTCCAGTAAGGGAGATAAGTGTACACAGCAAAAACAAATCACAAACATGACTAACATTACAAGCGAAACAAACGAAGCGGATTATACGAGGTATAAATATAGCCTATTATATATTTTAACCTCCACCATCAAAAGATACGATTAAAATAAATGAATTTAAAAGGAATATTCTCCTTAGATCAAATACTAAGTAAATTTAATCTTTCACAACAGATATACTACCATTGTCAATGCAAATTCTCAATCGTATTTGAAAACTGTAAAGAGAATCTTTACACATTTCAAGTATAATCAAACCTGCTACTTTTTTTAAATAAAATTCTTCAATTACTGAAGACTTTCATATTTCTATTGTTGTTAATATAAACCCAGACAATATGTGACATCATGTTCTTACCCATATCAATGTCGCCATTCATACAAATTGGTAATTTTCTATTTAAAAAAAAACTCTCCGGCATCCTATGAGTAATGTACAAGCGAACAAGATCTTTACTGGTCAAAGAGCTGATAATAACGGGGAAAAAAATGAAATACATTTCAACATGTTCAAGTATTTTTCACCTACAAATTTTCAGTAAAGATTTATGTTTCTTATCAGTAAATAATTCGAAGATAATATTAGTGAAGTAGAGTAAGGTTTTGAGTTTGCGTTGTAGGCAGAAAATTTATACATACCAACAAAGTTGAGGATAGTATAAAGATAAAATTATTACATTATTCTCAATACTTGACAATCAATTTAGAGAACTCTCTCCGACTTCCCTCAACATGGCTGATGCTAGCCTCCAGGAAAGTGACTCGTTGCACCTTCTCTGGCTAATGTTCTCAGCTGACATGAAGTGGAAAGACTATAATGAAGCCATTACTAGGTTTGCTGCTCAGAATCCATGTCTGCCATTCTTCCATGGTTAGAATATTCCTGCCATATGGGATCCTTAATAAAATCCAAAGAAGAATCAATAATAATATTGGTCCTGATCTGGCATCTATGTTTTGCTCAATTCCCCATCGTCTCCCTCTGCCTTTTCTATAAATACTTTCATAGCAAGTGTCCGGATGAGTTTTTCTTTCTTTTTTTTTTTTTTTTGCTATGATACCTAGAAATTATGAGTTTAAGCACAGTACTAGACTGATGATAAGGTTTCATCATTTTACTGTTGAGTTGGCTAGATGTAACCGTAAGTTCTATGTTAACTATTTCTTTTCTTGCACTTCTCGCTTAAGCAACACTGCTCTGGCTCCCTACTTTCCAGTCAACTTTTGTCTTCAAAAATGTAAATGCAATATCAATCGTTCTCTACGGTCTTCCTGATTACTCTTCTATTGTTTTCGCTCCTTAGTAATATTGCTGTTTTCTAATTCATTCACACAGTAACACTTTATGACTTAGTGGATTTACTACCTTATTGCTTAGGGTGAATTAGATTAAACTTTTTTTCTTTTTCGAATGGTTCAAGTCATATTGATGAAGTTTTAAGAAAAATTGCTGTAATGGATATATCTAAACAAATTTCTTTTTCTACGTACCGTGTTCGTTCAGGAAGTGGGCGTTATGCTAACCCTGTTCTATCAACTATTTACACCAGGTCGCTAGGTAGGTTACTCTCTGCTTTTCTCTGTCCCCTTGGCCTTCACTATGTTCTGTGAGTGCCAAATTCACCAAGCCCACTGTCGTCATTATGAAATATCATATGTCACTTTCCCATTATAAGTGGGATGGGGCTGTTAAGTCCTCGCGCACAGGCCTAACAAGAGTTCAAACTATCTATGACCCTTTGAGAAACGATGAATTATCTTCAACCATACAGCCACTTTGTTAGCCGATCATTACCCTATCGCTAAAACAATGAAAACTATTCAGAGGTGCTGATTTATTGGTTCTACCAATTCAGACTATTACAGCTAAGACACCAATGCCATATACAAAGAGTTAAATCTCTTTGATTCCCTTCGTATTCTTTTGGTAAAAAATTTCCGTTCGGACAATTTTTACTTTGCAGAACTTTGTCTTTTTTCCCACTTCTTTCATCGTTTTCTAATTGCTTGCCCCTCCCACTTCTTTGGCTCTGTTTTTTTTTCCTTACTTTAATTTTTCGACTTCTTCTTCTTCTTCTTCTTCTTCTTCTTCTTCTTCTTCTTCTTTTAATTTATCATTTCCTTCCACATCCACTGTTCTTATTATTATTATTTTTTTTCTTCTTCTTCTTCTTCTTCTTCTTCTTCTTCTTTATTTCCTCCGATTCTTCTCTCAACTTGTCATCTCTTCATTTCTTGCAAGTCCGTTCTTGTTTTATTTTTCTTCTTCTTTTCCTTTCGTTTTCACTTTTTTCTACTCGTCCTTCGCTTTTTCCTCTTCCGTACCCTACTTCTGATTGATTCCTCTCTTATGCCCCCCTTCCCACACTTCATTTTCGTCCTACTTCATTTTCTTCCCCACACTTCTTCTTCTTCTTCTTCTTCTTCTTATTATTATTATTATTATTATTATTATTATTATTATTATTATTATTCGATTATAAATCTATTTGTGAAAGTGATATCAAAGATGCTACATGCTTCCAGGAAAAAAGAAAGAAAGAAGGGAAGACACTAGTTTTTAACTTCTGTTCTAGTGAAACAGAAAATTTTGTCACTTTCCAATTTTTTCATGATTGTTATTGTAATATTATGTTGAAGTTGTTAAGCTCAAATATTTAAGGATGCACTACGAGAATTTTGTTGTAGAACTCTCCATGACATTATTCAATCATTAACTTAAGAACTAATATTAAATTCAATAGAAAACTGCGCCCTCCCTCCCTTAGTTATTTCCTTTTTTAGTTCACACGACCTTCTCGCTTTGCCATTACGATTGCATTCAGATGACACGTAATAATAATGTATTTTAGTATTGTTCTCTTATATAGTTCGCCGCATCATGGAAACTAATTTCTATATATTTCCAATCGAGCAAGAAAGTGTCTAGTATGTCTTCACGGGAAGACAAGCCTAGGGAAAAATAAGATAATCAGGATGGTAGGATCTTCCAGATAGTCTTCTTTTTTTTACTATCCGTCGCGCATAACAAGTGGCAACGAGGAAACCCTAAAAGGGTAATACGAAACTAATTCTAAAAAAAAAAAGAAAAAAAAAATTTTATCAAATTTTCACTGACAACAAAGGAAAGTTTTTTTTTTGTTGCGTGCACAGGCTACAGAATATCAGGTTATACACAAAAAATGTTTTAACAGCAACAAAGGTACGAACAGAAACATCTGGAATTGCAAGAATTATTGTTACGTACAATGACAAATAAGGAGCAAAAATCTGAGAACGAAACAGTTCTCTCACAAGACGCTATTTGGAGTAATATCGAAGATTTCAAGTACGCACCCGACGAAGATAAAACTTTTGCAAATTACTTCCGAAGGTACGAAGATCTATATGATTTTGACTGCAAAGATTGGTCAGACGCGCGTAAAGTACGCCTATTACTAAGAAAATTAGGCACAGGCGAATATACCAAATTCGTTGATTATATCCTTCCCAGAAAAACAAGCGAGTTAACGTTCAAAGAATCCATAAAACAGCTAACGGAACTTTTCAGCCATAATACTTCACTATTCCATAAAAGATGGAAATGCTTGAACCTTACAAAAAAGGACAACGAAGATTACATAACTGTCCCATCCATTATTAACAAATATTTTGACGACTTCAGATTATCGGAACTCATCGTGGACAATTTCAAATGCTTAATTTACATCCAAGGCCTGGTTTCAACCAAAGACGCGGAAATGAGACGCAGAATACTTACTAAATTGGAGAGTGAACAAGATCTGCCACTTCAAAAACTAGCCGAAGACTGCCAGAGATGCATCAGTGTGAAGAAAGACTCAAAAGACATAGAACAAGCTGGCATAGCACACGTACGCAAAGTACGAAGGCAAACAAATTTTCCCTCCTCACAAACAAACCGAACCGATTTTCCCGCCTCAAGAACAGGTAAAACAAAATTTTCTAATTATAATCAACATAAAAAAAAACCACCCAGTCCATGCTATCGTGAGTCTTGGCATTGGGTTAAATACTGCACATATCGTTTTAAAACTTGTCTATCATGTAAAAAAATTGGCCACAAATGTTCTCATTGTTGGTATAGAAAAGAAAGCAAAAGCAGAATAAGAATTACGAGGACTGACCAAGCAGATGAGACTAATATAAGAAAATATGTACAAGTTGAAATGCAAGACAGAAAAGTTAGGTTACAGCTTGATTCTTGCTCAGACTTAACTATCAAAAACTACAAACATGGAAAAAACTGAACAAACCTGTCATGTTAAAAACGGATAAGATTGCTAGATCAGTTACGGGGAGAAAGATAAAATTCGAGGGTGAAGTAATTACAAACGTAACATTTAATGGAATGACGAAAAAACTAAAAATGTACGTCTTAAGAAATACCGAAAACCTATTCGGAACAGACTGGATGCAAAAATTCGAATTGTGGAATTTACCTATTAGTACATACTGCCAAAATGTAAAAAGCTTATCAACCGAGGCAGACGAATTAAAAGGAAAACTAAAAACGAGTTTCCCCGAAGTATTTTCAGCAGGTCTCGGAAGATGTAAGAAAATGGCAGCTAATATCGAAATAAAGGAAAATGTTCAACAGGAGCGTACCGTTTGCGTCAATAGAAAAAATTGACCAAGAATTAACTAGACTCGAAAATACAAGCATAATTGAGAAAAGAATTGGTAATATGATGGACATAGTACAAGGAAAAAATTCTCAAACAGAAGACACGTAAACCAAGTAAGGAAGAGACCGTTACAGGATGCTAACGGTCCACCTCAAGAAGAGGTATTCTACACGATTTTCGACACATTCGATATAAAAAGACCGCAAACAATGCCAGAACAAGGAAAATCGCCAAGAAAAAGAAAATTCACTGAAACTTTGGAAATAGATCCAAAGAAAAAAAGATATTAAAAAAAACCCTGCTACGCAAAAGCTTCGGAAGGGGCGGGGTTTCATTAGGGAATGACAAAATCTACAGGATAACATAAATAAAAAACAACTCCTCATACTTTTGAACAGGAGTAGAGGTTTATCCCTTGTTTCCTGTTTAGGATTGAGTTTCCGGTTCCTTCTCAAGTTTGCTTCGTCTCCATACTTCTAACGTATTCGTCTGAATTCTGAAATGTTATTTAATTATTCCCCCTCCCACTAGAAATAGATATACTGCCTATCGTTCAGTTCACAGTCCTCCGAAGTCTTTTGAACAAAGGTAGAGGTCTATCTATTCTTTCCTGTTTATGATTGGGTTTCACATTTCCTTCTAAAGATATTTTTAATTCTCTTTCACGCCAAGTGGCCTGTTGAATCTTGGTGGCATTATCGCCTTGTTTGGGCTGATAATTAAAACCAAAAATCAAAATGCTGTCTTCTGCAGGCAGCGAACATAAAGACAGTGATAAATTGTATATCTCAGTGATAGATTTTATAACCTGGTAAATGTGCCGTAATTATTCATGTATTTGTGTAAAACAGGCACTTCAAGTTATAAAATTCTAGAAAATTTTCTCTGTTGTATTATACGAATTTATATACCAGGAGTAACAGCAAAATTGTCCAAATCGTATAACAGCAAAATTGTCCAATTGTTAAATTAAGCTTTGAAACATTGTATCATAAAAATTATTAAAGATTATTAAATTCTGTGAGGTTTTTATAAAACTATTGGAGTGTAATTTGAACAATATTAATGTATTTATCTCTAAGTTGAAATGGTGATTAATCTTGCTGGTGTGATCTCCTGATTCAGTTTTCCTCTCTAATGTTCCCTGTTTCTCTTGATGGCTCTTGAATGGAATTTGAAGATGGAAGCCAGAGTATGAATGTTGGTACCATTACTGAAGACCTGAATTATCTTTTTCCTCAAACCACTACTCAATTGAGAAGATATCGTGAGGCTGACGCAAAACGATTTTAACCTGTTCCATTTCTAGCTGAATAACTCAAAATAGTTTCAAGATGGCGAAACGACTTATCTGAAAACCTTGAAAATTGAAATTAAATTAGTGCTTTTTTAGATATTAAAAATTTTGTGGGATGGACAATTAACGCATGCTTTTACAGGATCTGAACAATTTTGCTGCTACACCCTTTATTATAATTTATAGAAGCAATATAAACTCTAAATTTAACATGTCTGCATCTTTTTTAATCAGCTAAAATTGGAATATGAAACTGGAAAGCCAATGTGGCAATTCGTGAAATAAAAACATTGATAATAATTGTTTGTCTCTCTTTCACATTGTCGTGGGTTATCTAGACTATTTGCGTTATAAGAAAAAATTAAGTATCGGAATTAAAAGCAAAGTCAGTAATTATTTCTATTCCAATCATATAACACGTTACATGCTTAGGCTGCACGATCTCCACACTATATCTGTTTAGATTCTAAACAGATATAACCATCTAAACTTTAGAATTTAACCCAGCGGCAAGCTAAAATACAAATGTCAAAAAAAGGTTAAATCATCCACGTTATCATTGTCATTGAAGATCGGCAACAGCATGGGATAAGTTCTATTCTCAATAACAGTCCTAACAAAGAGATCGACAAAATTTTATCGGGAGACTATTAGTAATACTTCTTTCCAAAAATGTGATTCATATATTCATATAGATTTATATAATAATAAATAAATTTTAACACTCACTTGTACAGTCTCTTCTCTACTCGTTTTTATGGCGATTTCATCAACCACATAAATTGATTGTAAATTCGAATTTATGTTCAGAAATATTTTTCTTGAAAAAAACGTTAACACTTTTATTTGAGAGGTGGAGTAATGGATAATTACTAGGATTGAGGAATCAGAGAGCCGAGTTTGAATTCCAGTCGAATCCTTTAACTTTCTTTACGTGCTAATACCATTGCGAAAGTATGAATCCACGTCTTCTCCCTCCAGCTATGGGTAAATAGCAGGGCAGACTGGCTTCTATAGCCTTGAATGGCAACTGGTCTACCGCGGAAAGAAATAGCAATCTACTGCGAGAAAAAAATCTGCCTTATCTATCATGTATCAAAAGATACATGATCACTTAAGCGTGTATTACGCATGGCACATAACTGACTTGGCGTTAATTTACTTCAAATTTACTTTAAAATACATTTTGGAAATTGTTCGCTAATCCTATTTCATACATATTATTTATTACGATCTAAGATTTGTTTTAAATTCGCACAGCTGTTAAGCCTAAATTGCAATAAATTAACGTTATAAATTAAAAGGAAGTGGAAATTCAAAAAGATTTATGTTATATGTGAAGAGAAAGTGCATATTCAAAGAATTTCATCATAAATTAAAAAGGGAAGTCCAATTCCAAGTAAATATTCCTGATATATTAAAATGAAATACAAATTGAAATAAATTTACGTCATAAATTAAAAGGAATTATAAATTCATTTAAATTTACGACATAAATTTTAAAAGGAAGGACAAATTCAAATTACTTTACATCATTAATGTTTACGTCATAACTTAAAGCATGTAAGGAGATTATGATCTTTTAAGAAAAATGTTTGTTTTTTTTAAATTTAAATTGAATTTTAAAATAAAAACTTATGCAATCCCTGCAAAACGTTCAGTCGATTTAAATGAGTATTTAATTTTATTATTATTGCACTATATCATAATATCGAACAGTATGATCATAAAAGTCCCTTACCTTAATTACATTTTAGTGTTCTGCTTCAATTTAATAATATTCTATTTGTGATCTAACTAATTCCATTGGTTAAAGAATATTCCAATACCTTTCCTACATAACAGTACTGCGAACGACAAAATCTGTAAAAAAAATTAATCATAGACGTTAAATCTTATTTAACTATTTTACTGACCGTTGATTGATTAATAAATATTTAAATGTGTTCAACGCCTATGTATTCGTGTTTCCGACCACGTGACTTGGAAGTAAATAAATACGGTAACGCGACATTAATCTTCAGTGAGCTTTGCGGCATCAAACAATTCGTCAAACAAATCCATGCCGTTCAAATCTGTGAAGTTTCTAAGTTATATTTCCTAACATAATCGCAAAGTTCGAATTCACTCACTCACCAACAAACTACGCTTCATTTTTAACATCTACGATTTTTATCAAGACAACAAGACTTCTACTCAAAGAACATATATTTTGCCAAACAAACATTTTATTAAAAACAACTTTGAACATAATTTAATGCAAACTTACTTCAACTATCTTACAGCCAAAAGATTCTTAATATTTAATGTACAGTTTACGCAAAAGTTATAAGCTTAAAAGCTAATCTTTTAAACACAAAATTCAATTTTTGATATGAACCAACATTTCATTTACCAATTGCAATTACAACAAACTTTCAAGGAAGATCAGAACTTTCATTCTTCAAAGGACTTTACTGATTTGTTGAATCAAGTTTATTCACCTAATATTTAAAAGTCCATCTTTTATTGTTTCATTAACAAAAAAATATATATATTCAATATTTAACAGGTAAAGGTAGAAAACGCTTACCTTAATATCAAATATGACAGAAAGTTACAATATAAGATATTATTTAATCTAAACTGATTAATTCTTTGAAAATCTTTTTACTGACAGGAACACTGAACAACTGTCTATCTGTCCTGAAGAACATTCTCAATCTCATGTTTTATATATTTGTTATATAAATGTTTTATTCTATTTTTTTCTAAAAAGGAATATTGTTTGATTTATATTATGTCGTTGCTGACCTTGTGTCATCCCCAAGGTTAAATATTTGTGGAGAAGTTTATTTTCACACAGCCAAGAGAAATAATAACTTCTGATATATACTTATTTTTCCTAATAACCTACTCCTCCATAACAACATTATCTTCCAGAAATACGTTAATCAACCTAGTTTTCCTTTCGTGTTTTGCTTCGTAAAAAAAGTAATTGTTACTTTCCTACATTTATACATCTAACCTCATTGAAAGAAAAAGCAAGTGTTTGTACTTGTCTGCAAATGTAGAAAGCAGCGTTGTAAATTTTGTCTCCTGTCCAAGATTATCTCTCTTTATCAGACTAATCTTTTATTTGCCTTTAAAAGAGTCTGACAATTGATTTCTCTAGCGTCAATCCTCGATTGGTCAAAGTTTTGGAACTGACCAACATTAATAAGAGGAACGTCACACAAATGTAATTCTTTAGTCTTTTTCGCAATAGGGTTGATAAGTGAATCTTAATTTGGACCTTGGAGAAGATATTGCCTCAGTAAACTTCGTCTAATAGAAAGGCATTTATTATATAATTAAATTCACATAAATTAATACAGAGAAAATAAAATGTTTTCGATATTTTCTGTGAGGTTTGCCATAAGAATACAATGATTGCATAATTTTTATCATTTTTACATCACCTGATATTTTGAATCTCACTAAGATTAGGCTTTGAGATAAGATAGTTAAAGAAACCTTGAAGAAAAGATTATTGACTTTATGAATACTGAAAGAAAACAATCAAAGATATGAATCACTTAACAAAGTTCATAAAATCAAGCACTTAGAGAAAATGTCTGAGTAAGAGATGGTAGATGTTTTGATGCAGAAATCTGAAGGCGCAAAAGGAAAGATGCCATCTAGAAACTAAGCAATCTATAATGAGATGGGAAGAAATCATTAAACAGAAAGAAAAGAGGGTTAAAATCCTGTGTTAACTAATCACTTATATGACAGCGAAATTTAAACAATCTCTTTAAAGCTTAAGAAAAGGCTTCAGCCGATGAGTGTGGTTCTAACGATGGGGCAGCCATATGTTGATAAACTGGTTCCAGTGCAATCAGCGAAGTTAAGAACGCCGATCTTGGTCAGTACTGAGATGGGTAACCGCTTGGGAATACCAGGTACAGTAAAATTGAATGTACGGCTGCTGTAATTGAGCCGAGTTCCAATTTCAGTTTGAACGGGAAAATACGTGGAAATACTCTTGGGAAAGTTATGAATCCACTTCTTATACCCTCATCTATAGGTTAATTAGCAAAACTATTATCGTTAAACTATTATTATCTCCCTCTAAAAAAGATTTCTTACAATCTAAAAATATTTATTGGCTTCAAGTGACTTGTAAAATGTTGATGAGCAGGGGAAAACGAATCAATCAATCAATCTGACGACGAATACTAAAAATACAGTAGACTGAAAATGTAAGCAAAGAAATAAACCACAAATGTGAACTATCAGAACTATCAGATACATAACTCAAACAGATAGCTGACATTTCTGGAACACATAATGTGAAAAGATAGCGATAGAGATAAGATAGAGAACTTAACATTCGCAGGATACACAGAAGGCAAGAGAAACAGGGAAAATAGCAAATAACGTACAGAATTAATTTGTATGAATCGATAATGTAGATGAAAAAGTCAGAAAGTTGTTGAGAGCCATGATCCACAAGGTCCTTGAGGGAGACAGTACGTAAAAAAAGGAAATAAATGCTGAATATTTTGACGGTATCCACACAAGGAGGTAAGAGGATACTATGCCAGATTCTAATATACTGTTTACGTTATAAGCTTACAGATAGATTTCTTCATCAATTTTTTTTGTTATTATAACACATTTCTACCGTTGTGTCACCGAGCCCAGATTTCGTCAGGCGTCTATCGATCCGAGTACATTTATAGGAATTTGGAACTGATCCTTTTATTTAAAATACGTCCGCTCTCCATGTCTAGATTGCTCGCCTTGTTCCTTTCAGTAAAGCTATTAGTGCCCGGGAATCGAACTCAAAAATTATTATAAAACCAAATTCATAAACCAGGACGTTAGTTTGACTAAAAATAATACAAATAACAAGTGTATATTTTCCAAACACTCCATATATTAACACAGCAGGAAACGTGTAGGCCATCGTTTCAAAGTTGTATATGCATCTGGAAAAGAAGATTCAAGAAAAATTAAATCTTTGTGAAGCATTAACTCTTCTTCAATTAATATTAATCTCGATAAAATAAAAAGAGAAAATAAGAAAACTCAACAGATAAAAAAGAAAAGAAAATCCAATGGATAAAAAAGAACAGAAAATTTAATAGATAAAACTGGTTATATAATATCAAGGACATTTAACATGGAAATTAAATGAATTCATTCTGCTCTATGTAATATTGTTTAATTAATATATAATGGCCGATATCCTTCGGATTTATTCATAAACAGATTAAACAAAATAAACTATATTACACTTAATTTGATTACATCATAAAATCGAGTGTTGTACATCCAATTTTAAAATTCCTTCATGCACTTAAATATACTCAAGCATTGGCATTTAACAGATAATCAAAATTCTTACGAACAATCCAAATCCATTCCGTTTCCTCTTTTGCTGGCGTCGCGTTTCAATGAACTTGGATAGCCAGGTTATAAACATCAGGCCAACAGTTTGATGTCACCCTCTGGATTTAATACTTAGTAAAGTTTAATACCTTATCCTCTTTAATTAACACCCACTCATTTATCCCATTTGTGCATGACATCTAACATTTTTAGAGAGGCGATTAAATGAAATGTAAACTATTTCAGGTTTAACATTATTATTAATCAGCAAAGTACTTTAGGCAACCATAGATTGAAATTTAAGTAAACATTATTCAGTAATGCGTTAAGTTCCTTATGATTATTATTATTATTATTAAATATATGATAAAACCCTTCAGGAAGTTGAATGAGTAACTCAGTTTCGAAAACGGCACGTGACATTTAATATTTAGGCAATTCTTTGAAATCTAGAGAATGGCTCGTTACTTTTGACTTATAGCCTACAAGTATACATATATCATGAATGTCATGACTATTTTTCAGAGGCAATCTAACACACGCAGACGACACAAGACATGTCCAATACGGGTTGATAGAACCAACAGTAAAAAGTAAACACATCAAAGACAGATGTAACTTCTACATCTCTAAGCCTAATATTCGCACAGGACATTCCTTTTGAATGCAGTGGTTTTCAATTGTATATTTCTTATTATCATAAAGAATTGGTGTTACTTTGTGGTTCACCTCTTTTGACTCATTCTATATTTTGTGAAACCATTCAGACCTATTCCTAGATAGACCTGTTCCTAGATAGACCTATCACTAGACCCTGGATAAACCTATCCCGAGACAGGTCTATCTTTACATGCCTGCATACGGCAGCCTACATGGATTTTGTAGTGACCAAGGCGATTGTATAATTTATCGCCCCTCTAAACCAAATTCGCAAACTGGACAACATCTATAAGATATACTGGAAAGGATAAAAATTAAAACCATTATTTTTTTTTTGCGAGGGAGGGGGCTTCGACGTTGTGTAATTGATAGTCAGATCCATTAAAATATATAGTGAATTCTATCCTCACGGGGTGATCCACACATTCGATCTTGTGTTCTAAGCTACGCTAGGTAAATTTCTATAAAGATTTATATTAATTTTTTAATGGATAGCGGGCCTGAATAAGAAATCGGTGAGCCGATTTTGAATTCCAGTCAAAGTCATTATATTACGGACATATACATTTGGGTAAAGTGTGAATACATATCTTCTCCCTCGGGTAGGGTTAAATAGCAGGACTTGTATCAAGGATATTAATTTAAATGGAACATTTACTCTCAAAAAAGAAAAACCTTTATTTTTACGATACAAAATTTATTGCGTTCGCGAAATATTTGTTCGCATTATTAAGTAGGAAATTTATTTAATAACCTAACGACCTTTTTCACAAGACGAATAGTTCGGTTTTAACTAACTAATAAATTATTGATTGTGTCATGCTAAACGCTTTTTCTTTACAGAGTCTACCTTTTGTATCTATCAGTCTGCCATTTTTCCATGCTTAGAACATTGTTGTAACATATTGTCCAGTGCCCCTGCTATTTATTTAGCGTTCCTTGATAAAATCCAAAGAGGAATCAGCAATATTATTGTCTCCAATCTGGCGTTTCAGTTTCAGCCATTTTCCAACCGGTCCAAGGTTACCTCTTTGTCCCTTTTCTATAAATATTTTCATGGTAATTCTTCGGATGACTCTTTGCTATAGTAGCTAGACTCTTTGTATTTAAGAGCAGTATTAGACTGACGACGAGGTTTCACCAATTTACTCTTGAGCTGGTTAAATGTAACCATACATTCTATGCTAACCGTTTCATTTCTCGCTGTTCTCCCTCAAAAATTGAAATGCAATACAAATCGTTATTTACTGCCCCCACCCCCGATTATTATTCCCCTGAAAGATCAATTTTTCCTCTCTCTAACTCTTCCATATCCAATTACTATCTGTGTCTTAGTAGCTTTACTGCTTTGTTCGGGGTGAACGTGATTAAAAAAAAAAACGTAAAATACACTTCAATGTATATTTACACTTTTTCTTTCCATATTCTTGAAATTTTAACTGTTTACGTGTTCCATCAAAGGAATTTTCAACATTAAGGAGAACCATATTGCTACTGCTTTAACTATTTTCTTCATTTCTGTAAAGTTTGTCTAGAATTCATTACCATATATGACGATTATTATTGCACATCGGTTCGGCAAATTTATTTTATTCTAATGACATTAAGCATTTTCTTAATTCTTTAATTATTTTCTTTGCAAGGTGTCTTTTTGCTATTCGAAAGTAGTTTGGAATTTCTTTTTCATATTTCCTGTCATCTATTAAAATATTTATCAATCATTTAAAATTCGTAGTTCGCATATTCACCTGTTCTTCTTACTGACTATCACACATTCTGTGTTCTTACAATTGATGATTAGTCATTTCTTCAGACTTTCCTTTACTACCTTGTTTAGGGCTTCATTTAGCTTCCCTTCTATATCTGCCATCTACACTGCGTCGTATGCCTATCTTATTTTTTTAGACGCAATACACACTGTTTAACATAAATATGGGTCATCTATTTCAAATCCGAACATCCACTATAATAATATTTGAACTTACATGAATATAGTTTAAACATTTTTTCTACAAGCACTGAATGACGTAATAGAATAATACAGTGTCTGTGTCTACTGTGATTAATGTCAAATGTAAAAATAATGCCAGGGAATTTGATTAAATTAGCTAATATCACCTGATATAATTTCATAACTGAAATTGTAATAAGTAAACAATAACTCTCATTATACTTCCCGAAATCTTCAAGTTTTATTGGATAATGACGTCAACAGGGAATGAATGTTTAAAAAGGGCAACTTCATGGCAAAATATCAGTTAATAATCTTTACAATATACAAAGTGGGCCAAAAGTAGGCTTACATTTAGTAGGTTTGCGCTTTACATATTTTTAAAACATTTCATTACATTTATTTGTTTCAATCAGATTCGTTCAAAATTATTTATGTACATTTGTTTAACACTTTATTTACATATCAGTTTAATCTCTTAAGTTCTCAGTATATCCTTCTTCACAAATCTCGATCTACATCAATTTCAATAAATACTTACTGATATGTACGCTTTAATTTGTCCATTATGTAGGGATTTCTCTGATAAATCCTGTTTTTTACTACAGCCAAAAAAAATCATTGGTGTTAGGTGAATGTGGTGGCCATTCGATGGTGTCCCTTCTTCCGAGCCAACGCCGTGGAAAGGTTTGGTTAAGGTATTCCCTTACTGCCAAAGTCTAATGAAGAGGTGGTTCATGATTTGGCTAAAATAGATCTAAACCGTAAAACAAATAGTGAAACAAAGTGCTTCCCAAATTTCGAAAGTAAACAGAGAAATAACTTCCTCGGCGGAAGATTAAAAAAAAAAAAAGATGAAAAAAATTAAGCTTTTTTTAATTCTCTCAAAGTCTGTAAACTGTCCAAACGTTCTACATAGACGTGCGCTTTCGTCTATTTTTTAGTCATTATCAAGGACAATTTTTTTTTTACTATGTGTGGTTTTTATGTTTGTGTCTAAAGTTATAGGAATCTTTTATCTTCCGAATACGGTGCGTACATTGTATCCGTGTTCATGGATAATATTATTGATTAATTTTGGACAGTTTTTACTTACTTTGTGTACAGAAAAGAAAACACTTGTACAAGCACTAGGCAAATTAAATAAAACGCTTAATCGCAATAGCCTTGTCAGTTTTATGTTAACGAAAAATGTATAAAAGAGAGATTGCTACCCAAATACTCACAATATATTAGAGCAGTTGGTGCTTGTTGGAATTTAAATGATTCCACAAAAACCAGAGAGTGATTTTGTTTACACACATAACCAAGGTTATAGAAACCAATCTGCCCTGCTATTCAGCCCATAGTTGGAGGGAAAAGGAAAGGATTCGTAATTTTTCCAATGTTATTTGCGCGTATATGACTGCAACCAACTCAACTGGAATTCGAACTCGGCTCCTTGATTTGTTCTTCTCAGACGATACACATTATATCACAAAGCACATCCAGTCACGCATTGTTATGCAAACATTATTGTAGGTGTTATACGAGAGGGCTGCAAAAGTATTTAGGGAATATGTATTTTACCAATATTATAGTAAGGTTTAAGGATTCATTTAATATTAGAATTGATTTAATTTATTTTTTTTTTTTTAATATTTTCATTTTCATAATTTTTATTATAATATATTTATTATAATTTTTAACAACCACCACCACCAGCAGCAGCAGCAGAAGACACAGTTACCCAAAATAACAACGTTCCTATCCTCTGGGACATACCAATTCAAACTGACAGGGAAACAAATGCCGACAGACAGGATATTATTATAAAATTCAGGAAGTGCTTATTGACATAGCAGTACAATATGAGAGAAACACCTCCATGAACATTAGTGAGAAATTGCCCAAATATAAGGAAATGGTGATATCGAGTTTGACAGGATGTTGGAAAGTAAGACCGAGACTCTAGTAATAGGAACTCCGGACCACGTGAGAAAAGGAAAGGACATGTACATACAAGTTATCCGGAATATAGCCCTACTAGGAACGTCCCATATACAAAGTAAAATTATATGACAATTCTCTAAGAACCATAGTTTATACCGGCTCAACAGAATACAAAGCAAGTAACATAATATACACAAATAATAATAATAAGGATAATAATAATAATAATAATAATAATAATAATAATAATAATAATAATAATAATAATAAATTTTGTCATAAAGATTAGGGAACTGGAGCATGATAAAGCTTATAAGTACCTAGGAATTAGCGAAGGAGATTGCATGCAACACCCCCAAATGAAGGAGAAGTTAAGAAAGTACGCCTGGTACTAAATACCGAGCTAAACTCAAAAAACAGAATATCACCCATAAACACATTGGCTGCCCCTGTGGTTCAATACAGCTTTAATGTCCTTAACTGGACCATAGCTGAAATTAAGCGAATGGACGACAAAACGAGAAAGTTTCTCACCTGCTACCGTATGCATCATCCCAAAGCTGATGTTGATCGTCTGTATGTGCCCAGATCCGAAGGAGGCAGAGTATTAGTTCAAGTAGAACTTTCCTACAAAACTACAACAATTGGCCTCCAAAGATACTTGGAAACTACAGTAGACTGGATGATGGTATTCGTCAAGGAATATGAAAGTAGTAAGTGTTTTACTCCGTAATAAAGGAAGCCAACAAATTCAAAATGGAGTTTCAAATGGGCGCAGAAATACAAGTAAAGCACAATACACCGGCTGAAAATGCAAAATACTAAAAAAAAGACAGCAAAGACAAATGCAACCGACCAGATACAGAAGCGATGGCAAGATAAACCGCTTCATGGCCAATACTCTGCCCGTACCAAGGAAGCTGACGTAGACAAAACCCGTACCCATCAGTGGCTACGTAGTGCAGGGTTGAAAGCTGAAACTGAAGGTTTTGTCCTTGCTGCACAGGACCAATGCTTGCTAAGTAGGAATTATCAAGCACATATACTAAAATATTGTGTTAGCCCAAAATGCAGATTCTGTGATAAATATCCAGAAACGATTGATCATATTGTATCAGCTTGTACGGTGTTGGCACCCACTGAATATAAAACCCGACATGACAGAGTGGGCCAATATCTGCCCTGGAAAATCTGCAACTTCTACGGGAAGAAAACTGAAAGAAGTTGGTATGAACACTACCCAGACCCAGTTACGGAGATAGGACCTGTTACAATTCTATGGGACCACACAATACATACTGGCAGAACAATCAAAGCCAACTGCTCAGACATCGTTATTAAAGACACATGTGGGATTGATAAGTTTATTATTGATGTGTTTGCATAATCAATTCAATACCTTTCTCTACTCACGTTTTGTTTTGTATTACTCTACACATACTTTTGCCTATATTAGAAAAATATGGTGGGAATTACTCATTATTATTTATATAATTTACATTTGGACTATTGTTTTCATCTTTGTTTTTGTTTTCACAACATTTCGAGTGTTTTGCCTCCCGTCTTCATCTGGTGTACATCGATTCGAGTAAACTACAGGCAATTCCCAACTGAACCATTTGTTTAATTTCGCTCCTATGCCCATGTCTCGGGACATTTTGTCTTGTTCTTATTTATCATTTATCGGTGCATTGAATATTGATGGTCTGGTCTCGAGATTCTTGACAATATTCAAAAAAGGATTTGTAATGTAATCGATCCTTAAGTTACTTTCACACAGGCGTGGCCTCGCTTACTCCTGTCTTTTCTACATATGTTTTCATGTCAATTGTTAAGACATGTTTTCCTTCTTGATGTCTTGACTGCATGAATTTAAGCGTAGTACCATTTTAAACACTTGATCTCATCGTTTTACTATTCAGATAGTTAGATGCAACTGTATGTACTATTTTTATAGTTTCTTTTCTCCCACTTCCTGCCTGTGGAACTCCATACTGAATCCTTGTTTCCACAATTTGCTACAATGTTTAAAAATTTAAATACAACGCCAATCGCTATCTCTCTTCTTGAATCCTGTTTTTATTATCCGTTTCGTAGGTTAAAGTCGTTTAATTTCCTTTCACTCGAAATAACACCTTGGGTTTTAGCGACATTATCGCCTTTCTTGGGGTGAGACAAACTAAAAGGCCACAAATGAAGTTTTGTGATATTGAAATTAAAGCCGAAGAAATTTCATAATATCGTTTCACTGAAACAATGAAGAGTCTAATTAATAGAGAAAAACCAAGTTCAAAGAATAGGTCGACTGAAAAATAGCCATAAAGTGTCAGGCGATGAAGAAAGCTATTCGTAAATAATACATTTAGTATAAAACATATCGTTTCAGGGGAAAAAGAAAACCTGTCGTCAGAGCGATTGAAACAATTATTTTGGGAAAACATTTCATTTTCAGACCAATTTTTTTTATTTGCTTTTAACATAGTAACTAAGAAAATGAGTTTCCTTGAAGTACCCGAGCGGTGACTAACAGCTCTACGAGACGTATGAGATGACAATTGGACTCGTTTCAAGCTCAGAAGGGTTTGAAAAGAAGAATCAAGTTCAATGTATAATCACGTCTGCAGCTGGTTTTTGAACATTATGTTTGAACGTGTTTATTCTATATCTGAAAAGGGACACGCTGAGGAGGGGTTAAACATGGAAAAGTGTCCTAATCTATTTGTATTTTATTTTAAATATCTTGTCTCTTAACGTCCAAGATTATTATGCCCCCCACAAAATCCGATTCTATTAATAGCTGCTTATTGATGAGAAATAAAAATGCAAGTAATCCACTCGCTTTTTCCTACGTGTAGTTAATTTGAAGTAGCAATTTTGAAAGTTAAACAAAAAAGTGGGGTTTTTGTCCCTTCAATAGTGACGCAGAGAACCTAACTCATAAAAGAGTTTTAAAATCCAATTACCTTTCGTACTTGAAATTTCGTAATGGATGTCTATGTTGATATCTTTCTTTAATGTCATGCCATTTTTGGATCTCCACAACAATCTTTTTCGTTATACATCCCTGAATTGCAATAGCTTATTTGGAAAAGTCAGTAGAATGGTTTTCTGTTGTTTTTCCACGCTTTGGTATTCAGCGTAGTCCTCTCAAGTCAAGAGAGTCCAGGTTTTCCTGTTGTTTCACGTACAACTGTGAGTAGTGGGATAGAAAAGACTGATTCCTGCCTTTCGTGTTTGCGTGAAAGTGAACGTAAAAGCCTAGACGAAATTTTCTTTTCACGGATTTTTTTCCCGCGCCAATAACCGCCAGAGCCTATGAGAAGTGTGGTTCAGCCAGTACTTTGTTCCGGGGCCAAGAACTAAGTAGTGTTCCAAAACATCCATACAACAATTCCCCTCTCGGAAAAATAATTTTCTTCCACCAGACATACTACTACTACTGTACCGATGCGGCATTCACCCTGGGCGGATTGAGCCGGCTTCTTCCTGTTATGAGAAGAAGATTCTTGGGATAAATTACAGAAGTAGGGTACCCGGGCCTACTCGGATAACGTTCTTGCTTGCCGCGGGGTTCCCACAGACGCAGAGACCGGAACGACCAGAAGCCGCCGGTTACCGATGCAGACGCTCCTTGGATTTTCACCAGAGCCCTTGTTAGCCGGCGTGTGTGTCAGACCTGTCAGCCTTGGGTGGCCCTACCAGGAACGAAGTTCCGGGCGGCATAGCTCTGACACTACCGTTTACACCCCCCCCCACCGACTGTGAGGTAAGGGTTGGACTTTGGGGGCTTACAGTACCATGTGTTCCCAAGACATACACTTACATTTACATACTCAAATATCACTATACCTATCAATTAACATTTCTTTTTATTAGTATTTATTATTAATTATTGTTGGCCGAGTCGTATAAATCGTTTGACACAGATGATTTCCCAGAAGAGTTATATTTCAGAAAAAATATCTGTATTTTGTTATGATTAATAACGTTGTTACAGGATTAACAGTGTGTTGAAATGTTAAGAGGGTGGCTCAAAATTTTGTTTTTTCATGGAAATATCCCACAATGTCTGTAAGTGAGCTAGCAAAAAAAAGGAATAACTTTAGAACTCCAGTAGCCTGCAGATCTTAATGATGAATATTTGAAATGCAAAATTTGTCAGAAGTACATAAAGTTAATTTTGGGACATCAGAACTGAAACATCTAGAATTGTTAAAGTTAACAGATTTCAAATTGTGTGAAATATTTCCAAATGTTTGTTGACAATTCCAGCTACAGTAGCATCAAATGAAAGATGGTTGAGTAAATTCAAATTTATCAACAAGTTTTGATCTCTACTGTAATCAAAACAAGACTTGTTGATCTGATACGACTGTGTACTGAATCTGGCATTGCCAGACAAATTGATTTTGATTTTTTTCTTAGAAACTTTGTAAATAAAAAAAAAATCCAGAAAAGCACATTTTAATTAGAATTCTAGTTAAATGTTAAATTTGTTTTTTATAAAAAGTATTTTCCTTTGAGAGAAATTATTATGAACGTTTAAAAACATTTCACTCTGACAAAAACAAAAAGGCGATTGGTAAATGTAGCCGTAAATACTTATTTACGTTGCTGCATTAATTGAATATGTTTGTAACATGTTATATCTGATCATCGAAATGAAGCATTTATGAGTTTACATATAGATTTACTGGATATCAAATCCTAAAAGTTTGAGAAATATGTTTGCCTGCATCGAGGCTCAATGGCTGTTGTGAACCGCCTTGCAAAATTCATCTCGGCTTACCGTTATACTATACGAATATCCTACCAGCAAAAAATTGCAAAACACGAAAATTCAACTCAAAAAATTACTTTACTATTGTCTTTTATGTCTTATTTTTTCTATAGTCTATTATGAGCCACTAGTATAAAAAGTAACTGTTCAGAAAACGAAACTTACGTGCCGAGTTTTAGTCCCGACCTTATTTTTTTGTTTCACTTCTGCAAAAATAGATTTTGATAGCAGTAGATAGCTTCACCTATCGTCCGGTTCATGATCTTCTCCGGTATTTCGAAATGTAATAGAGATTTATCCCTTAATACCTGTTTAGGATTGTGCTTCTGGTTCCTTCTGAGGTCTTCTTCAAATTCTAACGTCTTCGTCTCGAATGACATTTTATTTACTATTTAGCTTTTCCTCAATGGGAGTAGAGAGGTTCAACTTTTGCCCGGTTCATACTTATTCCTGGTCTTATGAGTGACTTCAACTCTACATTTCTAACGTCTCCGACTAAACTTTCAAATTTTATTTACTACATATTTTCTTCAACAATAATAGATAGGTTTGCCTATTGCCCGGTTCAAAGTTCTTCAGTCTTTTGAACAGGATTATAAATTAATCCATTTTTTCCTGTTTCGTAATGTGTTTTCGGTTTCTTCAAATGTAATTTTCATTACATTTCACCCCCACTGGATCCATGCATCTTATTATCGACTTGCTGGTTAAGGAGGTGGAATTATTAATAAAAAAAAAACTACTCTTATGGAAGGTATGAATCAAACTCTACCCAGCTATAGTTTAAATAGCAAGGCAGACTGAGCTTATTTATTGTGATGTGTTATTCAGAGAAGGAGTAAAACTTTATAATTTTAAAGCAGACTGAAGAGATGGAAGTTTCGATTCTAAAGCAAGTTTTAAAAAAGGCATTCTGCTCTCGTTGCTTTAGCTGCTAACCACAGTTTCGGATATTAGATAATTTTTAAAAATCGCCAAAGCCTTCTACGAAAGAATATCTAGATATCTGGCAGGAATGTGTCTTCAGTGACTAATAGAAAAATATTTCTACGGTCAAATATTGTCAGGAATGTTGAGTTCGTCCAGCAAGTCCAGGATATTATCGAAAAAAAATCTGTAAAATCAATGAGAGCCATTACCAATTTGCTCCTGTTGAAATGTCAAGAATCAGACGTACAGTGAACTGGAGTCAAGCACTGGATCTTGAGGTACGTATACCAGCAAGGGGTGCTACATCTCACACTTCGGGAAAGACTCAGTGTGGATGGCCAAACACTTGCACCATCATTTACATTTATCCATTATTCATTTTTATCATAAGATGAGAAAGGGTTCAGGTTTTGGTTTATGAAGGTTTACACATTGATCGTTATATTTACTAACAACATTATAAATATATTTACAATTCAAAATCGAAATTTTGCTTTCAATGTAGCCTTTAATATCTTCCAATGTGAATCATAACCAGGCCTGTAAGGCATGTGCAGATATTCAATTATTGAGGGCGAACAGTTAACACGCGGAAGTGCGTTGTTGGAATTAGATTAAGAAATTGATATATTTAAAATATTTTTCTTTCCTTTTTATCTTTGGATTAACTTAATTTTATTATTTACGATATTTAATTTTTTTTATTTACGATATTTAATGAAGTATAATGCTTATTTATTTTATTTAAACTTAAATATTTTATCTTTAAAACACTTTTGTGTGTGCGAAATTCGCAAGTGTCATTAAGAATTCTATCACATGAAGTTAATTTAAATTTAATATATATTTCTATACTAATGTTCAATGAACATATTAAGTATAAAATTAATATTTTATGAACAATTTATATTTTCCTTTAACAGACAAAAGTTGTTATTTTAAATGTGTTCAATTTTTTGCCCTTCCTAAATAAATAGAAGACATTAAAATGTATAGTTTTTCACTGTGAAATTAATAAAAAAAATGACGCTTGTTAAAGATTTTATCACATAAATTTAATGTCAAAAATTAAATTCAATAAATTTAATATTTTACAACTATTCTTAAAAATATATCACAAAAATGTAAGAGAAGAGATTATTGTTATGTCAATACCGTATTTCTTTTCTTTTTACATTTTTACGATTATTTTAAACAGAGAAATTCAGAGAAAAAAAATTAATTTTTAAGAATTTGGTACAGAAAGTGAATTTATCTTTTCTTTTTTTCCCTATTCTTCATAATAATGAAGATTTTGATATTTTGATTATAAAATTCATTTTTAATGAATAATTTGTTTTTTTTATAGCATGTGAATCATGTTGATACCGTCCTAGGTAAAAAATAAAAAAAAAATAAAAAAAAAACCAATACAACTTTCCGCACTGCTAATTTTCAACAAAGTACTATACAGAAATTTGCCCTCTGAAAAATTTTGAATACAAATTTAATTTAATAATTTTTCTCTGCTATCATTCCTCATATCAACAAAAGTATTGATTTAAGGTTTTTTTTAATTATTATTTACGGGTATTTGAAAAAATGTGCGATGTATTTTACTAGCATAGTTGTTTTTTAAATGTAAATCAAAATTAATCAACTCAATATTTTTACAGAATATTTTTTAAAGAATATACTGTAAAATTATTAAACTGGTCAGTTTTGTTTAGATAATCGTATTTTATTCCACTGAAGAATGTTGTTAATGCCATTATTAAATTCAGTAAATTTAACTTATATTACCACTGTTCTTAAAATCACATCTTGTCATCATACGCTCCATAAAAACATTGCGGAGACAGAGAGGAGGTAAGGTCAACTTGCATCAGAGGGTACGGGATTCGAGAAAGTGCACTGGAACATTCTTTGCAACACAGGCCTGTTAGTTCATCTTTGTCAATTGCAACAGATACTGCCACTTGCACACCAGCTTCCACACTCATAGTAAATGTTTCTGCAAACCTTCTATCACTTCAGGATCACATATATTATGGTCTCTTGAAACTGGGATGCTAATAATAAAATATATCGTGAAAGACTGCTGACTTATAATTAAAGTTTAATCTTCTGGCATGCTAATAAACATGCCAGAAGATTAACCTGTAAATTAGAATACTTTTAAGCTTCACTAGATTGTGTTGTGAATGGGTCTTAAATGCCTACTTGCTTCCCATCCTCGAGAAAGGATAAATTTAATTCTCCAAATTCTAAAATCCCCATGTCTGGATCCTTTGACCTGGCATTTCTTCATCCATATTAGCCTCTAATCTATAAGATGACAAATTCCTACATTCATAAAAACTTCAAATTCTCAATTATGTATCCTAACTTCTCAAGTCCGAAATCTAACGAGCTTAGAATATAGGGGTAATACACTTTTGAGAAGCACCATTTTTAGAAAATATTAGTTTAGTTAGTATTTTAATTTCAGTACACGAAAATCTTTCTTAAAATTGCCAAAAAGTGCTGTGTAACAAGTTGTCATGTCAACTGTGATAAGTAAATAAGGTTCGTTTATTTTGTTTTCCCCCAAATGTTAATGAGTGAGACAATGGTTAAAAGCAATAAGTCGGGAGAACGACTCTCACAAACCAAACATTGTTGCTTGTGAAATGCATTTTCCATCTGATTATTAAACAGAGTATATTAGAGCGTAAGTACGATCCAAAAAACCACAATCAGTATATGATGATTTGCCATTAAGTTTATTACCTCATCCAAAACTAAGGACAACAAATAAAACTGATTCTATGTAAAATGTGAAAAATGATGAGTTTGCGCAGTTTGTAGAAAAGTACAAAATGCCCACTTTTGAAAATTTATATATGGATATTTATCAACAGGATTATTATGTCAGCAGTTACATGCTATAAATTGAACAATCAACTTTTCATTTTTTTTTTACTGAGTATATTCTAATGTTTTTAATTAATTTTTCTTTTCAAATCTTGAAATTTTATGTTATCATGCTTGTATATATGCAACATGTTTTCTTTTGTTTTAGTACTGTTCACAAATCAATGAAACAATTCGATATATTAGTAACTTAGAAATTGATAATAATTAAAAAAAGTAATTAAATTAACATAGTAATGTTTTATCACCATAAAGGATTGGTACGAAATCCCATGTTTGTCAGGCCTGTTATAACGATTCCGTTGAGCTCTTCTCAATTGTAGCATATAACTTCTTCACCGCCTCCTCGCTCAAACTGTACCACGGCATTATAAGAGCTTCTTTCAACTATGAGATACGGGAAACATCGCTTTCCAATATGGGTCATATTGCACAAACTATATCAGAGCTTGATAGATGCCAAATACTGATATGTCAAAACTTCTAAGGAAATGTCTCTTGCAACAGTTCTGCGTCAAACTGGCCATGAGTGTGTGAGTTCCTTCTGGTGTGAAGATATGCTAAATGTTACTGATAAACAGAACAAGACACCTCTCTCCAACATTAGCTGAAAAACTTTTCTATTTATTTTCACTCTTTCTTCGAGGCCGATTTTGATTCATCAAAAGTGACAGCAGCCTTAAACCATGACGCCAGTCGGTTTCTGCAGCTTGAAATATGTTCTGACACAATCGAGAATGTTTCCTTGTTAAGTGGTATAAATATTATCGTTTTGGTATTTGGCCATAGACGTTATAGTGAAAACTTTCTCCCCCAACCATACGAATGCTTTGTATGCGGCACACTTCCAATACCTTCTTCCCTCTGCCAAGGCGTTTTTCCTTTGAGGCATTTGAGAACATCTGTGGTCGTTGAAATTAGTTTCGTTTTAGCCGTAAATCCTCTTTGAAAATCATCCTTAGCTATCCATCCTCCTTTCCGTATATATCAAACTCTTTTGCCATATCTTTTATGCTTTTAGTGGATTTCTCTTCACACTTTTCTTCACGGCTTAAATGGCATTTTCATAAGAATTAAACTTTTTTTTCTTTGAATTATATATGTTGCCGTTGTTTCTTCCTCTTGAAACGTTTTTCATTAATTTCTCTGTTAACATTTAACTGTAATTGCACTGCAAATTTTTTTTCTTATCAGCAATGTGAAATGCGAAAATCAGGTTTTATTTGAGCCGTTTTAATTAATTAAACTCAAAACAATAAAGCAAAAGAATTTTAGGGATATCTATGAAAAGTTTGAAAATATTTGTGCGTATAATCATGTTTAAATTCATGTTTAAATAATAGATAATTTTTATATACATTATTTGCATTGTTCCGACAGTTCGAAATTCCAATCACCTGAAGAAGGTCGGTAGTACAACGGCCGAAATATCGTGAATGTATCCATAAAGATGTGGACATGAGTACGAACAATGTAAATAATTACAATACCTCATCTCAGAAATATAGACAGGTATTTTTTTTATGTTTAATAATGCTTAATTATTTATGCTGCACCCAGTAAATGATTTAATTTAATACTATAATTCCATAAAAGAGATCAGGTTTGGTATCCTTAGACTTTTGTATTCATTTTAGTATGCTTTCTCTTTTTATATTTTTAAATATATTGTAATTGATTAAAGAAAGTTATACACACATAATCAAAATGAGCGATGGACAATATAATTTATCAATTTCCCTGCCGAATACAAGACTTTCTTCTTGTCATAATTCAATTAACTATATCAGAAATACCACCACCTCCTTGAGTAGACGCCTTACGTATCAAGTATCACATAAAAGTGCTATATAAAAACATCTACCTAACCACAATTTATAAGAACCCGTATGAAAAATTCTGGTCAAAAACGCTAAAATTCTATATAAATCCCATTACCGGAAACATCTTACTATAATAGCGATCCTATATATTAAAAAATCTCTCACGCACTATCAACCTCACCTTATTTAACAGTGTCAATGGAGTAATGAAAGTTTTTTTTTTTTTTTTTTTTTAAATAGACGCTGACACGAATTCCAGCTGCGCTCACCATGTCAAGGCTCAACTAGGATTCAAAAGAACGCAAAAATAAAATACATCTTAAACAATCAAAACATGAAGAGCAATTAACAAGTAAAACAACACTCCTTGAAAATGGCCAAAGAAATGGCCGAAAGCGTTTGGGACAATGGACCAATTCTGCACTCCCTGACCTCACATCGTGTGAAAAAACCCACGTTGTGTGTGTGTGTGTGTGTGTGTGTGTTCCTTTATATATGGGATCGGATTTCTTACATTTTTCAGCCGATAAAACATTCACTTTTTTTTGGCAGGTAGTGTTTCTTATTGTCTTGCACACTTTTTTTCTTTATTTATACATTCAGAATGCTTTAAAAATTCCATTTACAAGACAATTGTTTATAATAAAATTCTATTCATTAATCGATAGACTCATAACGATATATATATATATATATATATATATATATAAAGATATTATATAACCTATTAATACCTGCAACATGGCCGCGTGATCGGCGACTTAACTGGTTCTTCCACTAAGATTTTCTCGTAACGAAGGTGTCTAAACACATTGAAAGACCAGTGAAAGGGGCGGATCAGTGCTTTGACGTGGTCAGCGGACCATTTCCGACAGAACAGAGGATGTAGAAATACATGGGTCCAGGCGCGCGGTAAGTTCAGTGGGAATGTGAGGCCACTTAGATTTCTTTAAAAATCGTTTAAAAAAGGTACAATATATAGTTTACGCCTAACAAAACACATTCACTTGTCCATTATCAGCGGTTAAAGTGTTCAAGGCGTGAAGCACTTTGCAAACAAAGTGCTCAATATAAAAAATAAGAAAAAGTGGAAGAACATTTAATACATAAATAAAAAGTTCAAGTGATTTGTCTTGCTACCTAATGTCCCGGTTGTCAAGGCAAGTTAAATTCATTGAAGTTAATGTTTACTGTATACAATAGATTACCTTGACGTGTTGAATTCTGTCTATGGGAAACCTCAAGTAGGGATGTAAGTCATTTGAACTTCTATTTATCTATCTATCTATCTATCTATCTATCTATCTATCTATTTAATCTCAAACATTAATGACGGGTAAAAAGTAATTCTATTTTGAATGTTGTTCACCAACTAAAACCTGGAAGACTGATGGTACGCAAGTTCAATCCATTTTAATTAACCCCTCATTTATCATCGTTCTTTTCTAAACTAATACTTACTGACTATATACTAAAGCACACTTATGTTTATACATCAAGTATATATACATGTGTGAGTGCGTGCATACGTGTGTAAAATACCACAAGCTTGCCAGGTGTAGATGTCGATTGACTGTAGAAATAATTGAAGCATTGTACAGAGTAAAACTTCAAACACGGAATGAAATAATTTGATTCGCGTATATAATTTGCTATTTTTATTTTTTACGAAAATATTTTTTTGTAATTTTATACTTTTTGTATCTTTTCTGGCTACAAACTCTTTGTCCTCATTAGGAAGTATGTGCAGACGTACAAATTATTTATACGTCGTGTTGCCAATGAGTGTCTTCAGTGCAAACAATGGTATCTTATTATTTGAAAGGAAATGCATTAAAAATCAACATGTCTCTATTGAAGGTACTTTTGAATGGACTCAAAGTCAGATGCTAAAGTACTCTTATGATACCCGTAAACATGATAAGATTATTTACGGTCATATCAGCATTTCTGTTTTATACTTTGGACAAAATGAAAGCCTCACTCTCGAATACTTAGAGGATAAAATATGTGCGCTCTCTGAACAGTGGTAAACACATACGCACACAAACATTTACATATTTATGTATTAGATTTGCAATTTTCTCATCTTCTAATAAAACTTTATACACTAGGATGGAAAGTGCTGATAACACATGCGAAGTTCATTTGTGTATAGTTGTGTTTTCAATATCATTTCTTTTACTGCGTTACTTAAAATTCGAAAACTGGAAAGAATAAATATAATGAATAAGCTACAAATTAATCCAAATAAATAAATCAAGTAAATAATAAACAAATTAGCAAAATACTCCTACCAAAATAACCGTTAGAATATGATGTGGATTCCGTGAATGGAATCCTGCACAAATAAATAAACAACACCAGTAATTGAGATAGAAAAATAAGTCTATTAAACGTAAGAATACAGACTTGAAGTGAAGATTAGTAGTCCAGGAATGCGGGTTAGTAGAAAGTATATGTATGAGTCTCTGTAAGTAAAGCCGTAATCATCTCTCTCTCTCTCTCTCTCTCTCTCTCTCTCTCTCTCTGGACTCTACTGTAACTCTCTGAGAACACCCTCTGTCTGCCTCAGTATCTCTCAACCTGCATCAACGTATCTCAATGTATCTCCACGTATGTCAACGTATCTCCACTTAACAGCCCACCCACGAGTAATGTACGTGGCACAAGGCTGAGTTTAACGTGATTTTCTCTGTGCCGGTAGGCTCGGCGAAAAATATACCCTTTGAACCCGCCTAAGCGGGTTCGGGAACTGTCTACATCCCCGGACGAAGCTTTGCCGAAGGGCAAAGCTTCGTCTGTATCTCTCTGTCAAAGCAGATAGTTTGACAGACGTTGCACGCAGTCAGAGACTGCGTCTCAACGTATCTCAGTATTTAATATTCCACCCACGAGGAATATAAAGGCAATAAAATGAGTTTAAATGGGTTCGGACTTCAAAATTTATATATATATATATATATATATATATATATATATATATATATATATATATATATATATATATATCATGTTTCTTGTGTTTTTATTTTTTTTTTCTTACCTAGACATAAAAAGTGTAAAGATTTAGGTCTGTTTTATTGAAGGTCTATTGTAATTTTCTAATAGTTATTTAATGTTCGGTAACAGTTTCAAATTATTCTCGAGGTTGTTGTGGATATATATATATATATATATATATATATATATATATATATATATATATATATATATATATAATATTAGTGGTTAATATACACATACATATGCAATTATATATCTAAAATATATATACATACATACACATACATATATATATGTATAAAAAATAATTCCAAGAAGATAGAATCCAGGTAGAACTTAATGTCCAGGACAGAGTAAGATTCTGTGTGTATGTCATCACAAAATGTATTAGACATCCGAGAATATTCATATTTCTCTCACTTAAACCGTCTTTGACTCCTCTCTTTAAAACTTCTCTCTGTTAAATTTTAATCCCCCCTTCATCTTTTGACCTTCCTGTTCTCACGCGTGTTACCCCTCCCTACAGCTTTCATTTACTCTAACATTCGTCCCATACATACACTCTCATTAAATTTTATTTTTTTATTCCGGGAGTTGTTTTCTTTTTGAATTTGTAGGTCTGATGAATTTGATCGTATTTACGATTCCAATGGAATAAATTATGACCATGGAATATTAGTAACAAAAACCCTTTTTATTATTATTATTATTATTATTATTATTATTATTATTATATATATATATATATATATATATATATATTATTGAGTGTTGTTTTTTTCAATTTTTTTTTATTAAGGCATCCATTATTTTAAATCTTGCTTTTATGTGGATAAGGTTATTACGCGTGTATATCTACTAGTATGATTTGGATGTAGTTTAGTAAGTGTGTGTGTGTGTGTTTAAATGGATTGTGATGTCGCTGTTGTCGGATAGGATAAACGTATATCGACTGAATTGGCGTGTAGTAGAATAACCGCTGTAATTATTTATGAGTTCGGTTTGATCATGGATCACCAGATTAGACTATTTTTTACAAAGTAAATAATAACGATATTGAACATACAGGCAAAAATAACATGAATGTTTTTCACAAAAGTCAAATGCACGTCAACTATAAACAACATAATTCTTCACTTAACCTTATCCTCAAAAATAACAAGACCCCTGAAAAATCAAAAACACAAAGTACGAACATTCGAAGGCCGCTTGTTTCTTTAATAATGCATTAGAATATATATTCATATGTAGGAATATGTTTCTTTTCGCTTGTAGCTGTGGTACAGTTAGGTGGTAGAACAATATATTTTTGGGATTCGTTGGGTTTGTCAGTTAGAGCAACTTCTCTATTTGGGAATATTTTATGAGACTCTTGTTTCACATTGAATATGAAATAGGTATTGGAGGATCTTGAAAGTGGTTTCGGTTTATCTAGACTCAACATAAAATTTGTTACATCTAAAACAATAAAACACTTAATCAATACAAAATAAGT
>CAHIKZ030001368.1:207500-297500 GCA_903632075.3 Acanthosepion pharaonis | reverse complement strand
TCAACCTAAAAGGATTCTGGTCACAGAGAATAATTTAGTAGATGCTGGAATATGTATAAGCTTTTAGAGAAAGGTTAAATGAGCAATTGTCTGGTTTCAATGACACGTTGTAACAAAATATTTATAGACAAAGAAGCTAAGTTTTCATCTACAACTTTGATGAGACAAAGAATCGTCTCCTAAAAGTGGGATTTCTTTTCCATTTTCCTTTCTAGGTCACGCCTTCTCTTGTAAACTTTTGAAAAGAAAAGAGAGTGAAAGATTTCTTCAGGATTCGTAAAATCCAACCTCTAACGTCGTTAGTTTTATGGAAATGCCAAGATATGAGCTACAAATTGGAGTCGTCATAATAAAGCAAATTAAAAATGTACCTCTCTACTAAGTAACATACAAAGAGGGAGGCACATTAGAATAGGCAATACTGACTTCCTAAAAGTAAACAGTTATTAAGAAAACGGGAGCATTTTGATAAAAATACAGAAAAAGAGTACTATGTAATATTAACCGTCTTTAGTTCTACACAAAATACTGATAATAATACGGACGGAACATATGATTATCGCGGAAGTTTTAGAGAACATTAGAACCAAACAAATTTGCAGTAACTATCCTCAGAAGATAACTGAATTTTTTGGAACATATGATGAGGTAAATTCTCACAGAGGAACGGAGCGAGGAAGAAACGAGGAAAGCCTAAAGAAATAGTAATGAAAAGACCAACTATTTAGATTCAGCGGAAATAAGGAAGGCGACTTAGAAAAATTAACACCCATATTTAGGGCAAGAGAGATAGTGAAAGTCAGTGGGTCATTTACCTACGTGAATGGATGGTGAAACGAGGGGCTTATTAAAAAGGGAAACGCAGCTAAGGGTAACACAGGATAAGTAGCTGTGAAGAGACATGATCACCTATGACTTGAAGGTAGACAGCACAAAACGAAGAAGAAAGAAAGAAAGAAAGAAAGAAAGAAAGAAATAAAGAAAATGAGGAAAGTAATTTTGAGTAATTTGTCAATCACAGGACATATTGAAAGCAATAGGAGTAGTTAATAATAGCAAGCAGAATACCTGTTGAAAATTAATGTCAAACCAGGAAGGTGGAGCAAGGCGCTAGGAAAGTCGTGGAGAGTCATGATCTGGACAGAAATGAAAAAGAATCCATTCTTTATCATGGAATATAAAATTAGATGAAAATGTCGTATACGTTCAGAGAAATCTGGCAAGGTTCATTCATATCTGAATGACGCAGTCATAATCTCTCTATATAATGACTACTGTGACTATTTCAACTTAATTAGCAACCTGTTCACACTACTTCGGTGTTATGGTAAAATGAGGCTAAATCAACTCCACCTGGAACCAGGTATAATATAAAAACGGAATTTTACATTTCTGAAAATAGTTAGGGTTATAATCTATATATATAAAGTTGCAGCCTCTGTCTGTTTGTTTGTTATCCTCCTATGGATTTTGAGATGGACCTCCATAATCATTTATATACTGAAACTAAATTACCCAGGGTACTTGGATAAGTATATTTCATTTTGATCAAAGGGAGTTCCGCGAGGCACTGAAAATTTAAAATAGAAGGAGAAATTAAGAAAATGAAGGTCACATCGGGAAGAGCAGTTTGATCAAATGGTGTTGCGATGAGAAAGAGTACATCCCCCCACTGAATTTTTTCCTCTTTGATATAAATTAAATTTAAATTTGAACAAGCGAATGACTCCTATCGAAAAAATAGAAGAAGAAAGTCAGAAGATGGAGGTCACATCGGCAAGATCAAAAGGAGACAATATGGATGTCAAGTTGAGCAAGAAATCATTAATCAGTGCGTAGTGCCCTACAATACATTTTTGTTGTGACAATTTAACTGTCAAATCTATGTTGAAATCTGTTCATCAATTCATTCAATCAAGTATTGTATCAAATACTCACAAATGGGTCAGATCAAGCTGTTTTTATACACACACCCACTGAAATGTTTTCCCTTTGATTTAAATTAATTGAATGACTCCTATCCAAAATATAGATGGAGGAGGCCAGCAATCGGTGGTCACGTCGGCTAAATCATTGAGTAATATTAAAATGCATCATTTTACTTTTAAACTCAATCATCATTTTCTTGCAAAAATGTGTGACGCGCTAGTATAATATAAACTCCAACATAATATAAAATACAAATTGCCGTCGTTATAGTCATTGATGATGCGAAGCTACCCATCCTCCCATTGATATAGCCACGAAATGTTTAGAATTAAGTATAAGAGCTCATATTAATATATTTCTTTATCGTGAACAAGGACACTGAAGGCGCTTTTCGAAACTGGGAAGTGGGAATTGGGTACCTCCTACCCATATATGGCAACAGTAAACCTTTTGATACCTGATCTGGATTTTGTTAGGATAGAGGATAGCATCAGGGGTGGGTGGAGATATTTGCTGTAGCGGTACAGGAAACCAGAATCAATAGCGATGGATCGTATGGACGAGTTCCAATTTAGGTCTGGGTTGAGTTTAAGCTCCAATAGTCTCTACATCATTGGGCTTCCTTGAGGGAACATCAATTTATGGCGGTTAGTGATAGATCCTGATCCGATTAGTGATGATGGAATATAAGTAGTTTGGCTTTCAAGGCATTAGATATGACCAGACAGTTTGCTCCCCCCTTCTACCGAGATCAGCCATCTGGTCATCTAGAGTTTTAAAGGTACATCCAGATACCGTCGTATCATCCATATCGATATTCACAAATGATCGGAATATATTCTTAGGCAGACCATTTATATAAAGTAAAAAGAGAGTTGGTCTATGAAGCGACACCTAAGTGAAGTTTGTGTTAATTACTGGGGTCCCGAAGGATTGGCCGTTAACATTTACTTTCAGAAACCTACCGGTAAGGAAGGACTTTATTACTGAGAAGATTCTTCCAGTGATTCCATATATACAGAGCTTCTGCAGTAATGCTATTTGCCAACCCTGTCGAATGCCTATCTTTATCAATGCCCTTCTCGAGGGCATCAGTTTCCAAGTAGGTATATATGAAGTTGTCATTAACATTTACTGTTTTAGTAGCAAGTCCGACAGATCCGACAACGTGTAACTGGAAACTGCTCTCAAAAATACCTCTAATCTGTAGTTAAGTATTCACTTGAAATTTATTGTCTAGTTCCTCACTAATTCTATGAGTGCGACATTGGATGGACCAATCGAGATCCGTACAGCTTTCCACCGAAGAGGGTGTTCTTATTTATCTGATGATGAACTTTCTTGCTGATTATTGTCTAAAATCTTGCTAGTGATACTGAGTAGATATTCTAGTAAACGGGCATCATTCCAAAGACTTGGGAAGGATTTCTCCTTCAAGAAGCAGTTAAATAATTTCGCTAGTTGATATTCTTAAATACAACCACTGGGTTGTTTTCTACGCCAGTGTCTTTCTTGTTAACTCTGGAAAATTTATTGGGTTGTAATAAAAATAATACTGATATTAGGCTCAGTGAGATAGGGTAATCAGGAAGGGGATGTCCTATGTCACTTAACGATGAGTTGCAATGATCGAAACGAAGAGCTTGCTTTTATCAAAATATATGAATATAAGTGTAAAATTCAGAGTTTTCAATACAGTAGAGCAATTTGAGATTAAGTTAAAGAATTTAAATAAATTATCACCAAATAAACAGCTGTTGATTTTGGTGGAAATGCATAGTATTCCTTAATTACATTATATTTGACAGAGCAAGTTTACAATTGACAATCATAAATCCTGCGATAAAATAACGGTAAAAATAACGTGAATTGACTAATCAGGAATGAGCAAGAAGTCGAGATTTCCAGAAAAAAAAAAAGATCTGCTATCACCACTTTTTTCAGTGAGGTGTCTGTCTAGATAGAAAGTAATGGCTGTAGTGGAGACATTCCCATTCTGACCTTACCTCCTCATTCATATTGTTGACAAGCAATTATCGACAATTCCCTGTTGAAAACACTAATTTATTTACCGACCCCGTGCGTTTGCCATTTATTATGCCGAGCAAGACTCAATGACAACTCGAGATAGTATGACTTTGAATACTGGCCAGCAAACAGCGATGTGGCCCACTAAGAAGGAACAACCTTAGTCTTTTCCAAACACTACCGCTAGCCGCAGAGAAGTTAATGAAAAGGTACTATTATAGCAGTCTAATGGATATTCTTGTTATGGATAGTTGAATTTTTGCTGGATATGACATGATCAAAACCGGAATTATAAAGAAACAATTACATATTATAAAAAAGCAGTTGAAATTAAAAGTACATATAATGAGGAAAGGCAGGTTAGCACTCATAGGGTATATTGAAGGCAAGATGATTTCGCTTTCTCTGCAAGATAAAGGCCACAGTTTCTCTGAGTGAATATTTGGCTTAATCCAATCGTTCCTGACAAATCGTATTCTGAAGGTCGTTTTGAATGAACATGATACTATTTCATTTCTTATTAATGAAGGGGTAATTAGGTCTCTATCCTCTGTTTCTTATCTTTACTGATGACATTCTCTAGTTCATCAGTTCCAAACTAGATATATATGTACAGATGGCATATCTATTTCTGTCTTAGAAGTAAGTTCAGCAGATTCAACAAAGTAGAACTGGCAACAGATCTCGGAAAGGACTACAAATCCGAGGTTAACTATTTTGTAACTTAACGACTCCAAAACAAGATTACTTCCATTTAATCACTACGGGGAACATTTGTTTGTCTGATATCATCATGGTGATAAACATTGTACATCTTTTGGGGATCACGCTTTCCACTGACATGAAGTGCAGAGATTATATTGAATCAATTGTCAGGTCTGCTGTTAGGAGATGAGGTTCGTGCCATACAATTCTTCTCATCAGAATCCTTCTTGCACAATAGTAAATCTAGCATTCTTCCATGCATTGAATATTGTTGCCATATCTACTATGGTTCTCCTATTATATATATCGAGATTCTTGACAAAATTTAAAGAAACACCTGGCTTCTCAATATCAGTCACTTTTCGCACCGATGTAACCTTATTTTTTTTTCTAAAACTATTTTCATAAACATTTGTTCAGCTGATTTTTTCTCTGTTAAATGAATTTAAGTGTGCGACTAGTTTTATTTTTGAACTAGGCAGAGTCAAATATCAGTTATGTTTTAACAAGCTACTTCTACACCTGTTAAAACCGGTTCGATTTCTTATTTCCCCGATGCTTACAATATTAAGAAATGTAAATATCACGTCAGTAGCCATCATCTGTTCCCCAGGATGTTGTAACATTATTGTCATTTTCCGTATTTCTCATCCCCTTTCACTCTCAGTAACTATCTGCGTCCTAGTGGCATTATAACCTTGCTTAGCGTGAAAGGATAAAAAACCAACAAAAAAACATGTAAACTACATAACGGATGGATGGCAAATGTATTTTATATACGATATAGTTGGGAGAGCCAATTGAAAATTGACAGTCATAAATTCCGCGATGAAATATCGGTAAAACATAAACAGGATCTAGGAAATTGACTAAACAGAAACGAGAAAGAAGTCGAAATTTCTAGAAAAAAAATAGTTGCCCGTCCAAAAGTACAAAGAAAGAAGAGGCTCGACACTCAAAACGCTTCTCTCCTTTTGCAGGTAGCTTTATTCCACCTTTTGATTTGTGAGAAAATAAATGAATGACAAAATAGTTGCTCTCTCTTCACTTATTCAAAGAAGTGCTGGCATTTCTTCTTCAATCTTTATCGCTTCTCTTGATCGTCACATTATCTCATCTTTTGTTTGGTTAGAAAATAAATGAATTACAAAAATGACGAAAAACTTTAGTAAACAATCAGAATTTTATTCGTTTATTAAAAGACAGAATTGTGTAAGATAGTGATTGCTCACGCCCTGAAGGGACATGAAAAATAAAGGAAGAAGACATGACGCAATTTCAAGCCTTCGTTATCTATTCATTTGCCAATGCAGTACATCTTTATAGTATAAAATAATTTAACAACGTTCTTATTCTTATTTACTTTTTAGTTCCTCTTTTTATTTTTTTTTATTTTTACTTGGTAACCGTTAATACATTTATTTGAGGAATTAATTCTTCAAAAGTCCAAACTCAAACTTGCGAAAATCGGCCCAGATTATTCATAATAAATAATCCCATTTGCTCACGACTGATTTAATTAAAAATTATTAATTTCTTCTGCCAATCAACTTAAAATAGGATTAAGGAAGTTATTGATCATTCATCTTGTAGTCACTCTAATCATCAGTTTTTTAAACAATTTCTTTAAGGCTGGTAAAAACGATGATAGCCCTTAACTGACATCGTTTTTAATTATTAACAGTTGGTTAGCGACAAATGCGGTGAATGCAAAGCCATTAAGTTAATGAAAGCATTGCGAGAATATTTGCCCGTATTTCAAAACATATTCTAGAAATGTTGTATCAAAGTTGGAGCTGTGCGTGCGATTCGAACATAGGTCGAACATAGGTCGAACATAGGTCGAACAAAACAAATCAAAGATACTAAGAAACAATAGATGGTTATAAAACAAATGATTTCAAATTTGTTATGATACGATGTCATAAACCATTACCCGTAGGTACCAGATAGAGAGTTGGAAATTTTCAAACCACGACTTTCTTCATTTTGCGCTGTTCTACCATTTAAACGATTTCCCGGATCCCGTATCTATTACGACGCGACAGTCTATTGCATACTAATAAAATTTCTGACCCCATCCCCGAAAATTATTAAGCACCATCTTGTTTTACTTATCTAAAACTAAATAAAAATGATTCTTCTCTACAACATTAGAAAAAGGAATCTTGCGATATACAGATGGTCCCTAATGTCTGCGTACATAGAAAAAATGTATATTTTCAGGAAATTAAATTTTCAAAACATTTTATTCAAATAGAATATTAAGAAATAACATTTTTTATATAGCTTCCGTGACTTGTGATACAAATTTTGATGCGCTTTGCAAGATTCACGTAAACTCGGTGCAATAACTCCAAACTACCGTCAATATTAAAACATTCACTCTTTATGCGTTCCATCAAGTGTGTTGCATCTGTGATTTTCACTGAGTGCACATTCTCCTTCAGCATAACCAAGAAAAAGAAGTGATTTTTTTTCTTTCAACAAAATCGTGTTTATCTGGGGGGGGGTAAAACTATATAGTTAATGAGATGTCCTATGTGTCCAGCCTTTGGAGACACCTTGTTGATTGAACTGAAATTTGGTATAGATATTTTTGCTCTTTATTCACATGCTAAACGACTATTTAGACTTAACGGGCGGGGAAATCATCAGTTATTTATATGGGAATCAGCGGGTTTAGTCTTTCCTAATGGTAGCTGCTTTCCTCATTTATAACTGGAGTCGAGATGACTAATAAGTAAGGCTAAGATTCATGTGGTTATTTTCTGGAGTATGCACCAACATAAATAAAGTTGGAATAACAAATCAAACAGTGATATGTCAGCATGAATACTTCCCGCAACAAAAAAAAATAATAGGCGAATGGTTACAAATTGTGTGAGGTATATATAGTTAGTACTTGTGTTTGACAACTACGTTCCTGGATCTCTAGTGGGGCTTCTCAATTGTATCGCCAGATTAGTCACTGCGGTTGCCTTCAAGACAACATTTGCACTCACTTTGTTTCTTACTGAATTTTAAATCAAGAGTTTTTCAGCATGAAAACTGTTTTCTGTAACAATAGCACAGCACATATAGTCTGTATTTGCTACCTTTATTTTCACCAGAGGAGGAATTTTGCTGACTACGTTCTAGTGACTTAGGGGGAGTAGTGATAGAGAAAAAGTTGCATTGCAGATTCATATGTTACACGGTAATGATGCTCTGTGAAGATATTTGGATGGAGAAACTCCATTTAAACCAGAAAATCTTTCCTTTTCACCAATTCCCGATTTCTTGATACACGGACTAATGAAATGGCATCGTCTCATCCAGTTTATTTTCCCATTTTTTAAGAGATTCGTGATCACCATCGTACCCTATCAAACATATCTCATTTCAGAAATACGCACTATTTCTAACAAATTGTGGTGCTGTTTTTCCCTTTTCACCTTAAACATTTAACGCATACAATGTATGCTTATTGAAAAAAAGGCGAAACTAAACTGCATATAAAATATTGAAAAAAGCAATCATACTGTCAAAAAATTCAAAAGCGAATTTTTTTTTCAATTTCCCTTTTCCCTTCATTTTTCTGACATAAAAATGTAATATTATTTTTTTTATAATGTTTGTATATAATTTAGGTAAAATACGCGTAACATCTACCCATTGTAAAAACGAATTTTTCGATTATGCTTCTCGTTTGACATGTATATTCGAGCGACAGTTGTTTTTGTCATTTAAGTGTTAAACTTATTATCAGAGATAATACCATATTCTTTTAACGAGAACCAGACGATGAATAAATTATTACAGCCATAACTATCAGATTTTTTCTTTTACTTGCTACGACCTTAATAAAGGACGCTGTTTGTGAACCTATAAGGTTGTATTATCAGTATTTTCCATTTTTATGAACAAAATATTTTAACTCGTACTCAGACGTTCCACAGAATAATACATTGGAAGCACAGTAACATTCATTCAGTCGCAGCGTATACATGGATTAAAGAATAAACCGATTTACTCCACTAATGGAGGTAATAGAAGTGCATTTACGTCACATAAATTTTCTTTTAGTTTGTTTAACTGCGTATCAACACCTTTATGGGTCACTTAATGCCGAAATTTTATTTTCTTGGGAGTATTATTAAATTCTTGTACAAAAATATATTGATAGTAATATTTTTTTTATTTTATTTTATATATTTTTTTACAAATAACGTATTGCCAGTAATGTCCCTACTTTGAAAACGAATTTCCAGTATCTTCACTATAACTGACTGCCAACTCATATATATGTTTGCAAAGATTCATTCTTGAGAAACATAGTTGAAAGATGACACCAAACTGAATTATTGTATGGTGAAGTTCCGGGAATATTTACTGAAAGAAAGTGTAAATTAAAAGAATTTTCTCACAATAATCTCTGGAGAAAGTGAAAAATATTTGGGCTTCCTCTGTTAGTGAGTTAAGAGAGAGTGAAGTTTCTTTTTTAAGCCATATGCGTGTGTTATCAGACAGCTAAGTTTCACGTTCTAGTTCGATCACGGCACGGTCTGAAAAAGCGCTATACTTTTGGGATTCGCACTAGGCATGCACCCGGTTTTTATTTTCTTATTTCCAAAGGCTGAACTAAAATCGCTGCTGCTGATTGGTTTTTGGCCGCGCATGCGTGTCTGGTGAACACAGGTGTAGATGTCATTTGAATACGACTACTTATATTTCAACTGTCATCAACCTTGCTCTCAACCGAACACAAGTAGTATAAGTTAACAGATTATTGAAATATCCTGTAGCTCTCTTCTGAGAAAATACAACCACACATTGTATAAACCAGCATTAGTGAAAATAATACATTGTGTAAATAGATAGGCTAGAAAAATCAGTGCAGATAATATACTCAAGTCAAAGGAACAGAAAGAAATATATAAATATGAATAACATAGTCTGCCAAAACGTATCATGTTCAAGGAATTTGTGCTTCGATAAATATCAACGCATATTGTGCCAGGGAAATTCTCTGAGGTCACTGGAAGGTTGGGCAACAGAAAGATAATCACATTATGTTGTAAGCAGGAAGAATTTTTTTAAAAATCAAAAGAATCCGGCATTTCAAAATACGACTGATACCCGATGAAGGTAAGAGAGCTGAGCAAACGAAAAGGTTGTAATAACCGACAAAGAAATCGGTCCGAATGAAACAATTTACAATAACTGTCATACGAGACGAGAGAATTCTGATATTTACGACCCCCAAATCTTTTAACGACTTTACGTTCTTATTTATGCTTCGATAAAGAGACACATTTTACATCAATTAATTTGGTCTTTTGCACTTATTGCTTATGTTTGAATAAATGTCCTCATATATCTTCAGCACTAGATAATATTCTTGTCATATCAATATATAGAATGTAAGACAAATGGGAATATTTTTTAAATTTACTGCTCTCAGCGATTGCAATATAAGCGGGAAGTAGATTTGTTTGACTCCTAAATTAATTTCCGATTTGTTTGTCAAATTTATTCTTCAAAATATAACTACCAAATTTTATTCAATTAAAAACGACTAACCCATTTAAATTTTAGAAGATTGTTGGTGGCGGGCAATCAAGAATCAGAGGAGGGATCCAGAAGCGAGAAGTGTGAAAAAAGTAACTGATAGGTTAGAACTTATGGTTACATCTAACTATTTCAACAGTAAAACGATGATACCTATTTGGCAATCATAAATATGTTCGATTAAATTGATGCAGTTGGTGCATTAAGGAGGAAAGATCATTAAAGCAACTGCTATGAAAAGATGGATAGAAAAAACAGAGGGAATTCACGTCACACTGATGGAAAAGTGACTGAAGTTAAGATGACAGATCAAGACTGACGAGTCTTCTCTTCATCAGTGAAGAGATTGTTCTGCATTCAATGACATAGAGAAAGATTGACATTACATGACATTTTAACACTCTTTCTTTTAGTCCGAAATTAACCCAGTATTGCACGAAATTTGCAATATTCTTTCTTCCGGCAGAAGGTAAAGAAATCTTTAGCGATGACTTCAAAGCAAACTAATCTTTATCTAATTTTACTCATCTCTGTTTATATACATGTTATGCAATAATCTGTTGATATATAATATAAGTGAATTCTAATAATAAAAAAATATTAAAAATGATCCACAAATTATGCTCAATGGATTTATTATAACAAGAGTTTATAAATTAACACATCTATACTACTGATTTGAGGACATACATTATATGAACTTTTGTTCTTGTTTGTGTGTGAGGAATTGGCTCGCTAAGTTTGTAAAAATATTTTGTATACACCCTGTATAATCCGAGAAAATCGACCTTATTAGCTATCAGATTAGGATTAATTTTTCCTGTACATTAACCTTTAAAGCTACACACATTATACAATCTGAAGTGAAAACAGACCTTTTAATTACTCGTATAATGGTTCATCATTAGAGTTCATTAATCTCTTCTGTTTCTCCTTATATGTTATATGTTCGTGTTATATTAAATTAACTGTGAGAAAGAAACTTTTTATACACATTTCAAAGGCATTTTCTGTTTCACATTTTATGTAATTATCAGTGAATACGAAACTATTTATACTCAATATTATTTGTATAATTTATACTTATGCTTTCTGCTTCCCATTTGATATCATGTTAATATCATAATTATGTGTTATCAAAAGGAAACATTTGACATTCATTGACCTATGAGCCAATTTCACTGTCTGTTTAAATTTATAAAATCTATCTTTTAAAATGATTTTTGAGTTGTTATCGCCTTTTGCAGGATTGATGAGGGTTTCCTTGCTAACCTTTTGTCCGAAGTAATGTGGAAAATCAACATGTTGATTATGTCTGTATTTTCTCTTCAATGTGATAGCCATTTCAGTTGTTGCTGCTGTTCATTGTCCTCATGTGGTTTATATTATTTGGTATAGTTATTTGTTTGTTATTTTGTAGCGCCAGTCTATAAGGCTGCAAGAACCATCGCTAAATCTAACTGATTTTATTCGTTCATTTTTATGCATTGATCTTACAAGTGACAATTTAATTATTTCTGAACGGGATTGTCACCATGCATGACATCATTATGAAAGTCTTTATCTGACATGGCTATTTAAATACATGACTCGTGTTTTCATATTAATGTTTTGGTTTTGTTTCAATTTGCGCTGTTGAGCGAAACTACTTCTAACGCGGCCTATTTTCTATGTTCAAATCCTCTAACAACGTTACTATATTTTGTTATAGCTTTTATCAATACACCGAGTTATTTGATGTGTTTGATATTTACCAAATTCGCATCCTGATTTTTTATGATAATTTCAAGGTTTGTGACATTAATGCTTTCATTTCAGTTCATAGATCGTGTTTGGGAATGGTTTCAATTTAATCTAAAACTTGGCCATTGCCCACATTTTCTGTCTATGTAATTCTCACCATCCTTCTGTAGAACCACATTTCGTCGAATATTACCATTACCATTTCGTTACCAATTCGTTACCATTTAGTCATCCCCACGAAGACAAAAGATTATGACGATATCGACGTTCCATATTACCTTAAGCAAAACATTAGGAAAGAAGACTCCATCCGTACTGGAAAGCGCAATAACAGCTACTGGACTTGAGAAAACCATTTTTTATTTTAACAGAACGATATTATAAATTTCTACCAACAGTAGCTTAGTAATTATATGACAGTCACCCCTGGAAAGTTTCTCACAACTCGGCCTACTTATCTCCCCCGCTTTCCCAGTTTTTACGTTTATATTACTATATATTCTCCTCAATGAGAAGGTGAAACATTTTTAAAATAATTTCACCCCAAACAAGGTCACAGTTACTGAGTGTGAGAGACTATAAGAAAAAATCTTCTTCTATATACCATTTAGATTCAAGACATTGACGATCATATCTCTCCACAATTTCTTGTCCTTTGTAGGTCTTAATAACTTTTGTCTTTTTGCACATCTCTCCCAAACATCGCCATTCATTCGCTGAAGCACAACAGTTGCTTTGCGTTGGTCCTCTTAAATTCAGTCTGCATAGTGAGTATCAAATTTTTCAAGTCCTCTTTTACTATTATGTTCCCCAGAAATTTCTGTTGTCTCTTCTTGATGTTAAGTATAAGTTTCCTTTTTGTTTTCATATTCTCTAAAACTTTTGTTGGTCATATATCCGGTTCCTAGTATCCGCTGAATTCTTCTGCAGAACCACATTCCAGTCGCAACAGTTAAGTATTCTTTTTTATGTTTCGAACGATTTTTTCATTTTTTTTTAATAATCTTAACTTAACTATTCGAATGCATTTTTGGCTATCCCAATGCACCCACGGATTTCAGTGTCGCACTTTCCGTCCTTTGTTAAGACACTTTAATTATTGGACTTGTCGGATTTTGCTTTCTCCAATTTGAATTTTGTATGCGGGGCTTTTCTTTTTGTTAACAACCATTCATTCTGAGTCATCTGCACATCTTTTGTGTTTTGATATCAACGAATACTCGTTGTCACTTCGAAATACTCGTTGTAATAGAGACTTTGTAATCGCAGATACAACGATAGTACGCCGTTGAAAAATGCTGATGTCAGACGAATTCAAATAGCAATCGTGCTAATATTACTTCCCCGATAATACTCGCTCTACAAGTAAGCCGTATAGTGATCTGAATAAAGAAATAATATAATGAATAGAGTAGAAAATAGCGGTCCATATAGTAATAGATGATAGAGTAGGAAAAACGATAATATTTATTGTACAATATGTAAAAATGAGATACAAAGCCGAAAAAGGTGAATGGCGAAAAGACTTGCTCACCAGCCAGCGTCCATCAAAACATGCTGAATAGAGGAAGAACCTCTTAGAGAGAATGTCCTCACGGTCGCAAGATAACAAATGGGTCTGCTGCACACAACAAACATCCACCCCGATGCGCTGAAGATCGCGATCGAGCCTCGCCCTACGAGACTCCGACCTCAGGACCCGGGCATTCAAAATTGCTAACCAGAGAGCCATAATGGAACCGATTAGGGTTGCTGTCCTGCATTTAACAGAGCCTTATCTTCTAGATCTTTAGAAACTCTGCACACATATTCCTCAGTTTGATAAATGGGTTTAGATTTTCTTTTTGATTGATGCAGGAACGCTAGAGTCAAATGAAATACTTCTTTGTCTTTTTTTTTCATTTTCTAATTTTCTTGGTGAGTTTATAACAGTTTGGACAGAGGATCGATTAGGGGTATTCGCAGGGGTAGATTTTTAGCTGGCTGGGGATTTGGGGATGAGGCCCTTCTTGAGGGTGGTCATTTTGGAAGTATGGGTTAGAGATTTTACGATGGGTGGGGGAGCCATATACTGTTTGACAGAAGGAGAAGACGGCGCCGACAAAGAAGAGGCAGTTTTTCCAGGAACTTCATGTCGTTTTGTTTTCAAGGTTTCTTTCAGGTGTTGTAACTTCCGCCTTTTCGAAAGAAGGTTCATATTTTAATCTTTGACTCCTCAGGTGGTCGGCCTAGCTGGTCAAGGAGTCGCTTCTCCCTAGCCCTGCCATTCCCCCTCTCCCTTCTACGCGACCGCACAAGCGGCAGGCAAAGGCTTTTCGACGAATGGAGGCTTTGAAACGAACCCAACCGGGGGTTTTACCACACCGGTCCTGGTCGCTGGCATGCTCATTACAGGCGAGACAGAAACAACAGACACCGCCAGAGGGTTATTTGGGTCGGCTGGTACGAGAAATCCAGAGGCCTTCTTCTTTAGGCAGGAAGAGAAGAGGTGACCGGTCTCTACGCACTTCCAGCATGTTGGTTTACGGCCGGTCACAATGGCCGGCTTTTTCTGGGCCTCTACATCTAGTCAGTTGGGGATGGAGATGAAGGCCTGTCGATCGATCATAATTTCGAAACTCCATCTCCCAGACAGATTGTCAAATGAAACGGGAAGCAACTGTCCAATTGTGCAAAATAAGCTGCCAAATGTTCCCCAACTCTCTGAGGAGGGACCTTAAATATAATGTCTGGGTCCTTCGCCTGTCCTCATATTCAGTTCTTAGTATGATGTCTTTCATTATTAAATCCTTACTGGACATTGCATTACAAGCGGCAGGCGGGGGTAACAATACGTCCCACATAAAGTATCCTTTGCCTTTAATGACTCTTTGGGGGTTCACTCCTAGAGACATCAACGTTTTATGTATGGAGTGTTTTGTGGAGCGACAAATTTTGCGAGAACGCTTGTCCACCACAAAGACCGACACAATACTTTTATCAACATTCTGCAATTCAATGTGATTAGCCAAGAGCCCATCTTTCGTCACAGGATGTGCGTAACTCTTGGCCCTCTCGAAGAACTCCGTCATGTTGTTTTTGTATTTAGGTGGGGACTTCAAGCAAGAGGACGTCTCCCTGACCGCTGCATGTACGTCATTGTTGGTCTCATCTTCATTGAGTTTTTCAGCAATCTTTCTTTAAATTCTGTCCTACTTTACCATACTTATATTTGCATCCTTAACATTGGTATCTACCGCAATATTGTTAATATCGGACGCCATTCTGTTGTCTGTATTTTTTTCCACGTCAGTAATATTTTGACTATACTCCGAATTTTGGTTATCCTCGGACACTATACTTTTTGTCTGTTTATAATTAATGACGTCATAATTAATCTTTTTACCTTTATTCGGAGGGTTTTTCTTTTTCTTTGACCCGAAAAGTTTGTTTTTTTTTAGCTGACTTTGTATGACATATTGATATTCTATATGAAAAAGAATTTTTTCTTTTTTTTGGAAAAGGAACTGAAGAGGCGTTTGAAAGAGAAAAGTAAACAGTAGACAATTAAACTTAACAAAATAGAAACGACAAAACAGACATCATTAAGTAAAGCTTAAGTAAATAAGGTTCGCCTTAAAAGCGAGACAACAAAATTAACCAGCCAAAAAGAATACAGAAAACAGTAGGACGTACAAAAAATTACGTAAAAGACAGACGAGAAAAAAAATACAAAGATAAAACAAATATCAATTACAAAATAACTTTTAAAACGGAAAAAAGGTTACAAGTGAAAAAAAATTAATACGGTAATACAGGTAAAAATGAACGTTTAACAATAATAAAAACGATAAGCTAAAAAACAACCGAATAAGAAATTTTCAAAATGGCCGCTGTTAAAACAAAGTCCGACAGATTAAACAAAATAAACGTGAAATGTAACACAGAAAGATTAACGATAAAACACGAACTTAAAAGATATTTTAAAACAAAAACAAGAAACAAATTAACACGTAACAAATAAATAAAGAGGGAAAGAAAACGTAAGAAAAATAAGCCCGTAAAAATAAGGAAAAAGTAAGCTTTTGTGGGGGCAGGGTACAGGAAATTTAAAAAAAGAAAATAAGTAAAAAATAATATAAATCCAAAAATAATAATAATAATAATAATAATAATAATAATAATAAAAACACACAAAAAAGTAAAATGAGTGGGAAGGAAAAAATAAAAACAATAAAACTTTTAGCAAAAAAAAGTCAGTAAAATAAAACGTAAACAAATAATAAAAAAAAACTTATCGTAACAAAAGAGTTCAAACAAACAAACAAAAGAACGTTCACGCTGACAGAACTTTCATGCGCTGAAAGAATTACCAGTAAGTTTTGCTCAGATCTGTTTATATATATATATATATATATATATATATATATATATATATATATATATATATATATATATGGAAGTTTCGTTAAAAAGGCAAGGTGCTGTGGTTAAGTTTCTTATATAATTTTTCATGCAATCGTATAATTTCTTCTTTTCAGGACATAAATTATATAAAAATTTACAAGTGTTTTCCAAGTGCTTTCGGCTTTACTTTTAGATACTATCAATGATGAATTTTATTTTACTTTTAACCAAATATACGGATTGTTTTATGGATGTATCTAGAATTATAGAAATGTTTTATTTTTGAAACACCATCAGCAAATTATGTCCGTGTTCATAATTGATATTACTGAATGTTGGCTTTTTCGTTTTTATTAATAATGTTTCCATTATTTTTAGATTTTTGTGCATGTATTTAAACGAGACCTACATATGTTGTGATATAATAAAAAGATCGAGCTCTCCGTGGATCAGTTTTAATAATTAATATTATTATGATCCACCCGGATTATATACCAACGGTTTGAATATCTGTACTATACACACACACACACACACACACACACACACACACACACACACACACACACATAAACATATATATATATATATATATATATATATATATATATATATATATATAAAAACACCTCCATTTAAAATCCTTTATTAATTTTTATCTGGTCTATTTGTTTCTGCGTATCTCCTGCTAGGTATCTCCATGCTCCATATCGAAAACTTTTGCTTTCCTTTTGGAATCATATGTTGTTTATTAACTGATTGTCTACTGTGAATCATTGGATCCATTATACACTGCGCTCTTTACAGCATCCTCTAAATAGTTCATGCTCTCGTTCCTTTCGTATAGAACAATGGCAAATTCCTGTGATTTACATCAAGTCTTGATGTTATCCAGTGAGCGTTATCCAATTCCTATTTCGTGTTTTCGCTGTTAGCGCGAATATGACGTTAATTTTTATATTAAACGTCTTCCCATTCTCTTAACTAGAAGAATTCTCCCAGTTTTCCGAAATACATGTTTTATAACTTAGACTACAGTACTTGCCGTTTTTAATACAAAACTATACTGTGTCATTAAAAATAAGCTGACGTTACGAAAGAGAGGCATATTAGTAAATAGTTGCTGGGTGATTCTCAGCTGCGCAATCCATGTCTTGGTTTCGTTATTTCCAACACACACACATACGGGAAACTACAATTTACAGGGAGAAGTTTGCAGGACTGATACTGATTCCCATACATGCATTTGGAAAATCATGAAAACTTTTAACAAATAATTAATTGGCCAAGCAAACCTTGAAAAGCCGACGTGTCAATACACAGTTATATACAGAAAGCCGATGAGGAAATTAATATTTAGCAAGGCAAACATTCATTCAGTTTACAAACAATGGATGTATAACAATAAAGAGAAGAAAAAATTCTGTCTGAAAAAAAATTATATACTTGTAAGGTCAATAGGGTTGAACAATCTGAAAATCAAAATGCATTTTCACAGATAGCGATAGAATATTGGAAACTTTCAAACTAGAAGACGATAGACTACAATTTGATCATTTTGGTTCAAAGCTAAACACACACAAATTTCAAGAGGAAATGAAAAATAAATATGGATATGTCTATGAAGAAGGCACCTACGATGGGAATTGGAATCCATTACGTTTTTATTTCTACCCAACCTTTTGTATAAATACCGAGCTATTTTTTTTTTTTACAATAAGCTTCACTTATAGAGGGTTACAGAGGTAAGAGGTAGAGTTTATGATGATATGTGGAGAAAATAACGGTTAATCCTATACTTGATCAAGTTAAGATAATAGTGTTCGGGGACTTAATCTCTTAGGAGTCGGTTGCATAAAGTAGCAATTCATGGAACGTAGTTCTTCGAGTGGAACAAATATAGCACGAATGGAATAAAAAGGAAATTGGTGTGGTTCAATACAACGAGCGTTGTATGGTGATTCTTAGCTGGGGAAGTTAGATCGTGAAGAATGAAGGAATGTATTTCACCTGAACACTTTCCATGGAAATGGCGATAAAACAGCGAGAAACTTGTGATGTATCCTTTGTCGGAAAACAGTTGTTAGGTGGAAAATACTTCATAAGCCACAAGACCAGGTTGAAGATTTTGGACTCCATCGAGAGTGGAAAAGGAAGACCGGAAAAACCTGTCCATACATGGCATCAGTACTCCATTCTCAAATTGTACATAAATATATAAAACTATGTCTACATTCCTATCTGTATAATTGCAAAGATATATCCATTCTTCTGAATTTGTTTTCACCGCTTTCGTAATATTTACTTTGTCAAATATCTTCGGATTTAATAAAACTTTCATATTCAATGCCTATTTGGAGGTGAATGACGATATGTTCTGTAGAATCTGAAGAGTTAATCTTAAATTCCAATGTAATATGGTGGAGTTATTGATTATTTTTAAGGTTTATCAACCTTTTTAAGAATATTTAAAGCCAGAAAATATGTTTAGATTGCGAGAATTTTGGGGAGACAATAATGATTTACGGGTGGAATATTTACTACTTAACTATTGCATAAGGGAGAAGAGATAGATTAATATCTATTCGCAAGGATAGTTGCACGTAATTAAATTTAAGAAATCCTACTGGAATTGGAACTCGACTTTCCAATTCCGACCCTTTATCCATTATACCAACCGCACATGCATAGGCCACCTGCAATATTCCGGCTGTCACCCATATGGATTTTCGATGTTGCTTTAACATCGGTGAACATACGGTAACCGGTGTTTCAATATAAGCCGTAGTATAATGGAATATAAGAGATTCGGTTTCCTTTAAAGGAATCTTTTCTATAGATTTTCAAAAATAACAGTTTATATTTCACGTGATATGGAACTTCATCTACGTCCAATCTCCCTTCAGAGAGATGGATTTTATAGTAATCCATCATCTTTTGTCCTTTGTATCGCTTTTGCCGTTTTGTTCTCTCTTCTAAAGCCCGTTCTCCCATCTATTCAAACAAGCTTGTTATGTATGATATGAGCTGTTTCTCAATGTCGACCTTCCCTTCATTATGTCCTTTGTGTATCAAATTTTACAAGAACACCACTTTCCTCGTGCCCTAGAAAGTTCAACTTTCTATTTCTGATGTTAAATATAAGTGTCCTTTTAGTTTCCATGGATCCAATTAATCTAAAAAGTGAAACTCTGAACAATGATCAGAACTTATAACTAAAGAAAGTCGTCAAAAGGTTAGTTCAACAGGATATATTTCAAATTAGAGGAGGATTCACAAATAATAAAGTCCTGAAAGATGAAGGAAATGTTTACGAACAAACGATCGAGAACAATAAAAGCGAGAAAAGAAAATTTTGAAAAGAAATTAGATTTTTTTAAGAAGTTCAGTAAGGTTGATTAAAGTGAAAAACAAATTGCATTTTCACAGATAGCATTAGAATATGAGAAACTTTCGAATATGAATAGGTTAGACTACAATTTAATCATTTTCGTTCAAATCTAAACACAAATGCATACATATTGGCTTTTGTCATGCAATACCTCAAGGACCAGGATAGTAAGATTTTATCCCAACTGAACATGTCATTAATGACCTTAATTTTTTGGAATTCGTATTATCGCTAAGACGCTTCAGAAAAGGTGGTATTATTGTAGCGCCTCATAAAGTAGCTGACTTCACAAAGAGAGCTCTATCTTTACAACAGCAAGATCAGATAAAACATAGATTATAGCTGTTGTGTTCGGATGGCGATGCTCAATCCTCAGAGTACAGTCTTGACAGGGTTCAAAAGAGTGATGAATTATTTTCAACATTACATTCATTTCTCTATATACGAAACTTTATTAGACTCACGCCGCTCTATTTTCATGGCAGATTTTCAGATAAGTAATGTTCTTTCGTTGCGACAGTTCATACATTAACATATAGGATACGCCATGTCATGTACCCAGGGATGCATTGTCTTCATTCCCGCCGAAATCCATTGACATGAAGAAAATGCAATTCAAGCATCTTCTTCCCACGAACTGTTACTCTGTGGAACAAATCCTCAGAGGATGCTTCTCCGAGTACTACCGTCTATTCAAGTCATGGTTCAACCATTATCTATCCTAGATATCATGATAGTATGAACATCTTACTTCCTTGTTTACGCCATGACAAAAACCTCATCCAGTAACCATTATCTTCTACCTTGAGTTGCTCTCCGACTTTGAAATCGGTAAACAATGAGATAAGCACATCAATAAATACACAGACATAAATATACACTAAAAACATAACCATGGTCCAACACACGCCGAGAGTGTAGCAATTTGTACAATTTCAGATGTTCAGAATAAAGTTGTCAGTCAATAAATTAAAAACATCAGTTGGAAGGGAAGGAGTTACTAAAATTCCAATGCTTTTTTGTTATCACTTGTTAGAGTAATACTTCGTGTGACTAGGTACATACATGGGCATCATTGTAAAGGCTGGCCGACCGTTTCAGATATACCAGTGTTTATAATGTTATGCTGAGGCGACCTTAGGTACAGTTTCTAGAATAGTTCTTTTAATTTGATGTGTTCGGTAACTGATCTGTTAGATCATTCAAGGTTAGTACTATCACAACCATCTGCAGTTTCCAAACAGTTTTATCTACCCAATTTCAATCACAAGTAATGGGTCAACACATCTAATGGTTTCCAATAATTTCTGAATGGTCCCACACGCTGGAATTGTCTCTCAAAAAGTCAATTCCCTGCCCAATTGACAAATAATTGTGCCTTCTTGGTCTCATACCTTTGATTGACATCGGCTGGAGAGATTATAGTGAATCATTTCATAGCTCTGCTGCTAGGTAAATTCGTGTGGTGATAGAGAATATTTCTCGTCAGAAACAACTTACAGATTTATAAACCTAACATTCCTGCGTGAATTGAATATAGCTACCATATATATTCAGGAGGCGCTACTATATATCACGGGGTTCTTGACAAAATCCAACGAAGCATCTTTAATGTAATCAAGCGTGACATACCATCTCGACATCAGTGAGTTTTCCATCGCCGTAATGTGGCTTTCTTCTGTCGTTTCTATATATATTGTCATATTAATTGTTCTAATGAACTTTTCTTCTTATTACCTCGACCGCATGAACTTAGACGTACTGCTAGATTGACAACTAATCCTCATCGTTTTAATGTTGAATTAGCTAGATATAACCATAAGTTTTATTCTCTTTTCTCACACTTGTCATCTGTGGTGATCGCTTCCGGCTCCTTACTTCGATGCCGCTTACAATCTTCAAGAATTTAAGTGCAACGTCAATGACCATCTTCTGTCAAACAGTTTCTTTATCCTCCTTTCTCCTCCCTAATGCGTTGTTATTCTCTTTTCACCCCCAGTAACATCTTCCGTCTTGATCTGGATGAAATGATTAAACATTCAATATCGAGATACGAACCACGTTTCTCATTGTCGGAACGCTAAAATTTTAACCAATCGGTTACGCCATCCCAAAATATACAAGTAAAAACCATACACACTCTTACCTAAATATGAACATATATTCACACAAGTTTATATAGACGTACATAATAATATAGTAAACATGCACGACGCATATCGCTAGGAATCTGGGAAAAGGAAACATTCTTGGAATCTAGTCGTTTGAGACAAGAAAGAATTTATGTTTGTCTGTTAATAAGCACATACACGTCTATGCGATAAGTTGTTTTTTTTTTCGAATCGTTGTTGTACTGATCATTGTTTGATGCAACGTCAGTGTGCGTTATGCTCCTGTCTTCGATAATCACTGCTTCGTTCTTCTGATTATATTGCTTATTTCGTCAATAAGATGCTTTCTTTCTCCAGTATCTCAAACGACATCGAGGGCATGAAAACGAGAAAATTATCACCTGTAATACACTTCTTTCTCTGTATCTGCTGCGATATAACTATTTTTATTCAGCCAACCGAAATCAATAGCCTTGTCTTGCCGTGATAAATACGAGCAGAGAATCGGCTTTGGAAACCAAAAGAGCGAGAAGCATCGTATACGTCCTGGCGCATGCGCAGCATGATTTGGAAAAGGGAGCTTATATAAAAAGATTTTTTTTTTTTAATTATTTTTGTTTGTAGTTACGTCTGGGGTTTTTTATGACTTTTTTACTTCTTGATACGTTTCTGAGATCGATTCGTAATCCGTTTTTAATAACACCTGGATATTATGCAAGCATAAAATTAAAGATTAGAAATTATGCTTATCCTAGATTTTAAATGCAATTTGCAACCGATACATTTTCCAATCTCTTATTGCAAAGAAAGAAGTTAAACTATTTACGATAGATAAACAAATCGTTAAGAATTGCCAGGAATCCATTTTTCATTTTCAACTTCGTGTGGATTATCAGCAAGAGTATACAGTAATACTTACTGAATTATTTCATAATCAAAGCAAATTTCTGTTCAAGTTTCAGAGATTAAACAAGATTTAGTGTTTAATTTCTAACATGAAAATCTGCTATACCTAATCATAAAAATACTAGAAGTTGTCCAGTCCTCACGTTGCAGTTTCAGTAGAATCCAAAAGCGTATTCGCTTCCTTGTAGGTGCCAAATCATTTTACACCCTACCGATCTTTTCACAGAGGACACGTTGTAAGCTCACTGCTCTATCACTATTTCCATGGAAAACGTTCAGACGAATTACATTCCTTAGTCCTCCCCAGTGCTAAACTACACGTCTAAGAGCCGCTATGTTGGACACATTGTAGCGAACCAGCATCATTCTTTAGTATTGATGATGAGATGGACATTCCAACAGAGCAGCAACTTCCCACCAACCAATGCTCTGTGGAACTGACTCACAAGAAGATTTTCCCCGATTACTACAAACTTAACCTATTCAAGTATCGGGTTAATCATTATCTTCGTCACATATCCGCTTAAATTGTGTCTCTTATGTTCTAGCCCTCTACTTCGGGTGGCTGAGGTTTACTAAGATGTCTTATATGAACTTCAAATGAGGATAGCATTTCAATAGTTTATTATGTTGTTTATTTTAAAAATTATCTAGGCGAGTATCTATGATATTTATATCTTTATTTGAACCAGTGTCTATTCTGATATTTATCAAGTGTAAGATCTGCAGATGCCACAGTGATGGTAGCAGCCACAGAAGGAATAAATAACTAACCATCAATTGTAAGAAAATAAATGTATGTTTATCATTAAAAGTTCACCCAAAATACCAAGACCAGGCGAGTCCAGAGATTTACATATCTGGGAAGTAATTTAGCAGATGGCCGAAAACTTAACGCCTAAATACGAGATCGATTTGGAATATCGAAATATGTCTTCCAACAACTAAGCAAATTGATATTACACAAGAAAACTGCGTTAGAAACAAAGAAAAGAATGCGTAACTATTATATAATATAAGTCTTTCTCTGTGGTCGTGAAAAAAAGACGAGGTAACAAAAATGCTACTCTAGAGGTTTAATGCTGAAAATACCCTGGACTAAACATGAGAACAATAAGGAAGTTTTAATAGAAATCAAACTAAAAAGGAAAATATTTATGATCAGATAGTTACAATTTTTACGGAAAAGTGGAAAAAGAGGGTTTGGAATAATTAAAATTGACAGCATATATTCAAGGCAAAAGGGACAGAAGAAATCATCAAGTATGTTTATGGCAAAAGAGGGAGTAGAAGAAATACTGAAAGGTTTGACAGCTGAACAATCGCGACATATGTACTATGAAACCTGGCTGGTACTAATATTCGCGTTCTTTTCAAAATTCTATACAACCTGCATCAGTATCCTGATATGTTTCTTTTGTTTTGTGCAATCTATGTTAGATTAACAGTCTCGTGGCAAAGTCCTTTTCACTATATACTTGCTAACTCTATTCCTGTGTGTTTTCCACATTATTCCTTAACATTTTTTATATCAAGCGAAGTGTCACCTCATAATACTGGTTTCCAAGCCACATCCTAATGTCAATCTTGTATTAGTTTGATGTTCACAAGAAAAATCAATACTGAAGCTATTATACTGAATAATAATAATTACCTGGAAAGCTTAGTTAAACTTAAATTATTTCATTGCACATTTAAAGTTAAATATTTAATTAATAATAATCCATATACTGCTAATGAGTTTGAAATAAAACACCATTTTTGCATTATTTACATTGTTTGGTCTGTTGTCTTCATTTTTATTGTCATATTTTATTGATATTTTTTAGAATTACGAAACGAAATATCTTTGGATATCTCTTTTCAGATAATTCCCCCTCTCTCAACTCTTCAAGTTGGTGCCCCCTTTTCAGGTACTGAACTCACGATACTTTGATTCAAATTATTTTGGATCATTCAGCCAACCTTTTTATCCTTTGGGCTATGGGTTTTTGTTCAGTGAATTTTGGGGACTTTAAACCTAATGCCTCAGTAATCGTTTTTTTTTGTTTTTTTTTGTTTTTTTTACAATTTTTTGTTATTGTTGTTTTTCTCTAGTTCTCTGTATTTACTTATCAAAACTTTCAGGTTATTTAAAGCCAGAAATATTTGTTTAGATTGTAATACTTTTTAAGATATAATAAAGTTTTGTTGATACACGCATGACTAATAAAACTATTACGCTTGAAGGCGATTCAAGCTTACACCACGTCATATTACCAAACAGCTACGCATATACAAAAGGCGTGATGGGTACGTTATCGCTATTTTATATTTTTTTAATTTCGCGCAGTTTGTGATTTTGTCAACTGCACAGTACAGCTGAGCATCATTTGTGAGTAAAAGAGCACCATGACGAAATTCACTCCGCCAAAAATTTGGAAACGGCATTCTGTACTACTTGGAATTCACTCCAGAAGCACTAATACGAACATTTTGGAGTGTTTGGGTGTAAATATAACGACAGTGCAGCGGTTTCGGAAAGAGTTAGATGAGTCTAATTGTTGTGACCTGTCTAGGGGCTAGAATTTAAAACACGGAAGACGAAGGTAGGTTGAAAAGTATATATATAAGTGTTAGTAATAATTAGATTAGCACTGCGTCTACTACTCCATTCCACTCCACTTCACACTCTCTGGTATCCGACTCTCGCAGTTTGTATTTAATAGATGAGGAAGAGTTCATTCTACTGTAGGAGGGTTTACCACAACACTCATGGTGATTACAAAGGTACAGCAGCTCGGAAAATTCATTCTAATCCTTCTGATAAGAAAAGTACTTCTGAATTTGTTGGCGATGGCCTCAGACTCAATACAGAGGCCTACATCAAGTGCCTTGAGGCGGTAGTACAGCCCTCGAAAAAGAGGGTGGTTTCTGGAAGTCCCAATGTCTGGTAACAGGCCTCTGCACCATGCCACACAGGAAGAAGAACCCAGTTATGACTGTCGGACAATTTCTACGACCACATCACCCCATACATCTGGGCACTTAACACCCTAGACAGCAACTCCCTTAAATATTATGTGTGGAGCGCAGTTGAGCGAGAGAGCAACAAAACTCTTTGCAACAACGAAGATAAACTGAAGGCAAGGATTATGGCAGCATTTACCAACCTAAACAAGGAGACAATCCAGTAGAGATGCAAGAGATTCCGAGGTCGTCTGGAGGCAGTGGTTGAAGCAAATAGTGATTTTATTGAATAAATTTACTCTTTAGGATTTCAAGATATTTTTGTGTAATTCTAATAAATATGTCTACGAAAATCGATTTTTGTAGATACTAAGCAGGCCTTACCTTGTTCAACTTCGATGATCGCGCGAGAACCGGTTTTGCAACGTGATATGGCAGTAAACTGTCAACTAAGATGAGGCAGATCGCCTGAACATAAATAGTGTAAGGAATGATAACTCATCGTCGCAGAAAATTCAGAAACAAATTTTCTTATCATAAATAATTTTTAAAAAAAACTGAGAAATGGGAAGAACTTTTATTACCAACCCGATATGTCTATTTCTGAAACGAGGCATTTTAACAATGTTCACTACTTACACTGTTTGGACCGCTGTCTTCATCTTTATCGCCATTCAATCTTTTCTATGACATCACTTTGTCCGGTATACAATTTCTGTTGAAAGAAGTAATGGATATCTATTCTTGTTTAAGCAACATCAAACCTTGTATTAAAATAGGTGACTACTTGGGAATAGCAGTTGCGAGTAGTGCATTAGATAGCAGATCAGAAGGAGAAATTATAGTTCATTTCATTCCCTTACGCACAAATACACTTGGGGAAAAATACGAATTCAAATCTTCTCTCCCAGCTATGGGTTAAATAGTAGAACGTGTATTTGGAACAGTCATTGTTACAGGTAAAAGTTATTTCCAACTCTTCCAAGATGTCTGTCTATATTTCTGAAATAAGCTATTGTAAATATGTACAATATTTACATTGTTCGTACTGTTGTCCTCATCTTTTTTTTCACTTTCACAACGACAATTTATAACATCAAACCAGCCGTTAATTTAAAGTTCATTTTGAATTTCTGCAGTAAATCAGTTGCATGGCTATAAATGTGTTAACGTTTTGTTGAGATGTTTTATCATCAAGCCAGCCGTTATTTTCAGGATCAAGTTTGAATTTATGCAGTAAAAGTTATCTAGTGTACTTGTGAGCAAGTCTCCAATGAACATCTTTCTCTTTTAATCGGCACCTTCACGCAACTTAAGCATGGTGTCCTCTTCATTACCCACTGCGACAAATAGTCATGTTGTCTTATCCAATGTCTCCCATATTGGTCAGCCTATATAGTTACGATGGTGGCTTGTCTAACGCCAACAACAGAATTAGCTAGGCTCAGGTGTGAATAACAGCAGAAGGCGACAGCTCCATTCTATTTTTCCACCAGACTGCATTCTTTGTAATAGCTATGTCAATTTCGAAAACATCTATGGCGTGCGCATTGTACACCGAAGCAGAAAAGAACAAAATAAATTGAAATTCTCATTTATGAACAGCAGGCTAACGGTGGATGTAGGAAATGGGACAGAGTCTCCGTGACTTTACTGGGCGTCCCAGGAATGGGAATCATATATGCCAGCCCATTTCAGAAAATAAACATGGCAAAAAACGTTTACACGAACGTCATTGAACAAATTTTCAGAAGCACCAACATACAGATGGACGATTTTGGGTTCGGTTTGAAATTCAAAATAAATATCTCTTGAAGAAAGCCAGGGCTTAGATCGACAGAAACGTTGTAAATCTGACAATAAAGATGACAACAGTCCGAACAATGTAAATAGTACAAATTGATATAAATATTTTGAGTAAATACAATTATTCTACTGAGCCTACGTTATAAACGAAGGATGTCTCGGATGAGGAGTAAAGAATGCTTTCGATATGAACAGTAAAATGAAATGAATAAAATAAGTTATGTCTTAATTTCAAAACAAATGTAATATTCTTCCTAAAAATAGTATTTCATTATTAACTTTCAAAATGTAGTTTCATTTTCAAAATATATAATTAAAATCATATAATTGATTTCTAATATTTTTTCAAACTTAGGAACGAGCGGATTTCTGCAAACATAAAAATCGATATTGCAACAAATGTTTGTCCTACGAAAATTTACGATCTCATGAAAAAAGAAACATTTTTTTCTCGTTTTATCTAAACAAGTAATAAAACCGTTACGTATTTCTTAATCCAGCATAACATGTCATAAACTGCAAGACGTTATTTTTTTTATATTTTACAAGGTATAAATTTGTACGAAATACAAGTGTCGACACGATTCATTTCTAAACCTCTCCTTCGTAAAACTTTCTGTCTGTTAGATATCAATTAATCATTTTTATGAGTATATGATTTTCTATTAATATCTATGATTTATATAAAGCACTCTTGTGAGTGAAATTCCAATGTCAGCACTATTATATCAGTTCATTTCTCCATTTAATTGTACTTATAAATTTCTCTGAGGCATTTCAAAATGATGAAATGGTCACTAAACTTGTCTTGTTAGATAAGTTACGACTTAATTGTAAGTTCGATCCTCATTGGGTACCCTATAGTTTCGACCTTGTGCCAATTCTAAGCTACGCTTAGAAACTCACCATAAATTTCTTTGTGGGGCACCATGGTGCGGTGAAATGATTAACAATCTGTTCTCGCTAGAAATTACGACTGAGTATTGAGTCTGATCCTCACTAGGAACATGTACTTTCGGCCTTGTGTCATATCTAAACTACACTTAAGAAATCACTATAATTTTCTCTGTAGAGCACTTAGACCTGCTGAATATTGAATATTAGGCAAGCTGAATTCGCTTGATTTATTAGGGCTGATCAATGTGTGCGATCCTCACTGAGTGCTGCTTACTTTCCGCCAAGTTCAACAGCTACGATTCGCTTAGTAAATCGCGATATATTATTCTGTAGGGCCTCTCGATATTTTTCACGGCTAGAACGCTTGTCTCGCTTAATCAACTGACTGAGTAGGAAATTCAAGCCTCACTGTGTGCTTCCTACTTAAGGCCTTGTGCCAGATCTAAGGTACGTTAATCAAATACTTATAATTATGATAGAGTGCTTGACCAAGGTTAGCAAGCTATAATTTTCTCTGCTGTATGTTTATTTTATTCAAAGAAAATAAATATCCCACATTTTTAATATTCTAAAAGTCGACACGTTTATTTAGTAGGAAAAATGTCCTTTTTTTCTCTTTTGGTAAATCTCTGCTCATATCAGTTTTACATTGTCTTCTCTGAAAGTTTTAATCACATAGTTTGACAATTCTCCAAGGGAATATTTCCGACCGAATTTCCGACGAAAACCTACGTACCATTCCGTTATCTTCATATACTATAATTATATCTGCTCGCTGCCCGGATTGAGTAACACGCATGGTTTTCAAAGGCCAAAATAATCTTACCTCTGTTCACTTTGTGGCTTCTTCGTTTGTATTTTATACTATTTTTTGCTTCACCAAATCATCATCGGGTACACAAATCCCAGTGGCTGACAGTCCATATTTAATCATTTCTACTTTGCGATTTTTTAAACCTAATCTGCTACTTTTGCATATTACCTAATATATTACGTGTGTTCAAAATTTAAGACAGCTCTTTATACAAAACTACTGAATAAATGTACAATTGGAAGTGATTTTTTCTGGAAAAATTTGTCATTTTTTTATAGGTATGTCAAGATGCAGGAGCCATTAACCCGCTAAATCATCTGGATTGAGATGACCTATCGAGAAAGATAGTGGAGAGATTTCCAGTTTTGAGTCGTTCTACTAGACAGGCTGCTGTCCAAGGCTACATAGCCCAACCTTCACTGAAATTAAAGAGTTAGTGTAGTCGTGACACGATGAGATTATTAATTGGCATTTAAAATTATAAAAATCTAATAAAATTCTATAAAGGATTTTGTTGAACACAAGGCATTTTTCTTGCATTTGGTTCTTTTAAATATCACTAGATTTAATAATTTCGAGTCTGTCAACAGTAATGTATTGTTTATTTTTTGTTCCGTAGTTGGTCTCCATATTGAAATGTCAGAGCCAGGTAATGAGTTAAAAAAATAATCAAACATCACAACACCTGCATAAGTTGCATTTGATTTACTTACATAATCCTGGCTGCCTTCAGACTTAAAGGTCAATAAGAATGTAATAAATGAAAGCAATGCCGAATCAGGGATTTAGAAATTTCGGAAATTATAACCTAAGCTATGCTTGGTTGACCAATGAGAATATGACACCAAATGGTCTGTAATCACCAATCAGAAAGTTTTTGGGTTCGAAAATTTCTTCCATAAAGGCTGAAGCAGTGTGTTCTCCAACAAGTCAACCAAATACAAAAAGTCACGAAGCATATCTTCCCTTTCAACATCAGATTTTCTCCAGCCAGTAGAAGACACCGTGAAGACACCCAATTCCTGACCAACTACTCAAATTTCGATAATTAGATGCTGGTTCTATTAATTCCGTAGCGCCGTCAAAACATTTCACCATATCTTTTTCTATCCGCCTATTGAAAAGAACTGTCTTCTTTAAACAACCAACTGGCAGAAAGTAACATTTTCTATTATTTATGTATTGAAAGTTGCTTGATTTTTTTAATTTGCTGACCTTTCTAACAATCGTACCGTTTATCTTTAGATGAAGTCCCGATCCAGTTGTATCATCTCCCCTTTGTGGATTTTACAAACACAATGCCGGCGCAGAAGGAGTTGACAGAGCAACTGTTCAAAAACGCATGTGAAAGTCACTGAAGACCACACCTAGTGCCGTGACTAGCAGAGGATCACATAGAGAGAAGAATATATTGATGCCTTTCACAAAGGCATCAGAGCAAAAATAACTGAAACAGACTGTCATAGATAGAAACACACTACGAAATGTACTTCCTAATGTGTAAGACCCTGAAGGTAGTTGGTAACAGTCATTCCCCAAGCAAAAAACCCAGGCCTCCCCTGGGAGTCATTTCTTATTTTTACATAAATGGTAAGCCTTAGAATATATTCAGATCATTTCCAATGATACGACTATATACGAGTTCATCTCCGGAACTCGTGATGATTAGAGATTGACAACTGATCTCTCATCCGATCGAGCTCTAACTGCTCAGTAGAGGAAAACTGGCTGGTTACATTCAATGTCTCGAAAACCCAACTAGTTACATTCCATCATCGCCGATCCGAGCGCTAACTATATCCAGTCGCGATGAATGGATGTCCGCTCGGAGAGGGTCCATGGAGAGACATTTGGTCCATTGAGAGACATTTGGACCTTCGTCTCAGAGATAACTTCAAATGGAACTCGATAAAGATGCAGGAAAAATGTTCGGTTCTCTGTACATTGGCTATGTATGATGTCCAGCAATGAGTAAACCTCATTAAGGTTTTCTATTCCAGCGAAACTCAGAGAAAATACCGGCAATATTTCCGTGTGAGATCTCCTAGCGATAACATGACTTGAAACCTAATCGCCCGGTTTGAAAGAACTGGCTCAGTCGGTCATCTTCCAGAAAGACAAGCTATGACTTCTGTAAGATTTGCATTTTTGTTTTATATCATTGATAATGCATGACTTTATTCATTATTCATTAACTTGAAGATGCGAGAATATTTGTTAATCTAAGCGTGTTTACGACTAAATGCATTAAGATTAATAAATTATTATCATTATTAATCAATATAAATAAATGGAAATTTCTGTCTGTCTGAATCAATTTGCCGTCTAAAACCGGGAACAAATATTGATGAAATTTTGCATAAATGTTAAACTGACATTCAATTTGTTACTAGGCTAGTTGTTGTTTTTTATATATATATAAAAATCTATAATGGAACCGGTAGAGCACCTAAATAGCAGCTCACCACCGGGTTTTACGCACACGCTTCACTGTGTTTAGCATCTAATTTAATATGGAATTAATTCATTTCAAATTTCGCCATGTGCTTCATTAAGTTACCAAGGTTCGAATTTATTAAATACAAAGAAATTGACTCGATCATTTTGGTCATTTAAACGCAAAAAAAATTAAATTCAGCGTATTTGGCAAATTTAATTACGGTTGTTTAATTAGACGATATCACTTCGAAAGGCGACGAAGACCAAAACGATATCAAAAATTTAATATAGAATTGTTTTTTAAATATTTCATTCCTTTTTTTATACATTTCATATAATATTATATATATATATATATATATATATATATATATATATATATATATATATATATATATACAAATGACAGTTGGTATATTCTCGAAAAATCTTAGGGGAGCGGTTGGGTATTCTCTGTGAATGCACAAACGCCTTTTTAGTCCTACTTGGAATTGTTACATTCGGATAACCAAAGAAAGGATATTACAACGGGAACTGGAGATCACGTCCGTTTTTCTGGGAATTACTGGGTACCTGGGCCAGTATTTAATGATTCAGAGACTCTACTATAAGGTTTTATTGATTTGATGCCATGAATAAAATTATCACCAAATCCAATTACTTTGCTTCATTACAGAGTGTCAAACAAAGAATCTAACAGAATATTTAATCCCCATCTGATTTAATTATACAAATTAACATTTGTACATTAAAATAACCAATGCTAATAAAGGTGCCTGTATATACTTATATTTATATCAATGATATTGTGATAGCGGTTGGTTAGTGCTACCACATGCCACATATTATAAAAAATATATTATATGAGTTTTAGCTTACATGTATAAGTTGTAGACTAGCGAAAGGTTGGATTTTATGAAGAAGAAGCGAAGCAAAAATCTTAATAGAAAAATAATTCCAAAATAAAGCATCGTATGCCATTTCAGCATCTACGTGCGATGTCACTTTAGGACGTAGGTGACTAAGTCGCTAAAAAAATTCATACTATAACAATCGCATTCATTATTTCCTGTGAGAGTTAAATTTTCTAAACCTGCTTTCCTCATTATGAATCGGAGAAATTTCAAATGTGTCTTCTTGATTCTAAATATAAGCTTCCTTTTGTTTCGATTTTCTTTAAAACTACTTTATGACTTACATGTTCAATCCTCAGCATCCTTCTGCAAAATTATATTTGTGTTGCTTCAAATCTCTTCCTTATCTGCAAGATTCATAGGAGGACTGATATCACACAAGAGTTTAGAAATCTTTTCTTGGTTCTCATTAATCTTTCCTGTTTCTTAATAATTTGTTTACAGGTACATCGACGTGGTGTAGTGATTAGCAAGCATGTTTTGCAATATCAATTAAGATTAAAGAATGAGTTCTCTACGCACTAGGTGCCCCATACATTCGTCTTTATGTTACATCAAATTACGCTTAGAAAAACATTTTTCCATAGTGTCGTCCTCCCATGCAGTAATTCTTCTGCAGAAGGGGGGCGTGTCACTACTCGGCGCTTGGAGTGTCACCAAAAATAGATGCGCGAGGGGACTTGGACGATGGTTCCACGGTATTGCCGTTAAACTCATTTAAACCTCGACCTTGTGTCACATTCGGTAGCGGGAGTTGGCGCGCTGACACATCCACATAATACTTTGCTTACCTTTTGAAAGGCATCTTTCGCTATTCCAAAGAGCTTACGGATTTGGGTGCTTGCTCGTCCATACTATGATTAAAAAAAAATCCCAGCTATTTGAATTTTCATAATTGTTTGATTTTGGCACCTTCACTTCGTAAGCTGCGACTTGAGCTGACCTTTTTTCTGACAGCCATAAACCATACAATGTGCATTCTTGCAGACGCTTAGTCCTTTCTTCTTGCAGATGCCATATCATTCAATAAAATATATCTTTTTATTTTACCTATTAATATTGGTTCTCTGGCATCATCATCATCATCATCATCATCCTTCTTCTTCTTCTTCTTCTTCTTCTTCTTCTTCTTCTTCTTCTTCTTCTTCTTCTATATGACGTGTTCCTTAATGACATGTCTCTCGTATCCTCTATCTTGTGTGGCTCTTAGCAGTTCCCTCTCTTTCTTAAGGTCCCCGCACACCGTTACACCTTCGATTCACACAAGATCGTCAACTAAGTGGCTCGATGCTTTACCTAATTCCCTTCCCTCCCATACACTCCATCAGTATTAAGTTTACCAATCTCTCCTAACTGCTTATGCATTCATTTAATTACATCTCCCTTTTCCTAATGATGAGTATAAATGTTCTTTCCATCTTGTTGCCATTTTCTTTAAGACCTCCTTCTTGCTTACTTACCTCCCCCCATGGAATTTTCAGGATTTTTCTGTAGAGCCACATTTCTGCGGCCTGTAGTTTTCTCCTAATCCGTGGGGAGTTTGTAAAACATTCACTGCCGAACAAGAGGATGACTGTCACATTGCAATACATCACACTTGTCTTTGTTTTGACTCATTTCCTTTTCTTAGCATATTGCTTATCATTTGGAATATTACTTTCAATTGTCCAATGCATTTTCCATCATCTTTTTCACGCCTCCCAGGTATTTTGCGATCCTTGTCAATCTGTTTGATGTTTATATCTTCAATTCCTAACTTGCATTGTGGGATTTTTGTCATGCTGATGATCCTACTTTTTGTCTATTTGTAGTTGATGTCTAGTCTTTTTTCTCGCTGTCTTCTACCATCCTGTCTAGGAGCTTCTGTGGTTCACTTTTTGCCATCAACATAATGCCATCTGTGTATCTTATATTGTTAAAATAACGCCTATCGATAATGTAATGGTAGGGTCTCCCGTTCCCTCATGATAGCGTCGTTGTAGAGGTTGGATCAATCTGGGGAGAATACATTCTTGTCACATGCCCCTTTCTCTTTTTTTTAAACCTACTCAATTCCTTTTTTATCCGTATGAAGGCGGTTTGTCCCGATTATAAGTTCCGAATGATTCTAACATATTTTCACAATAGATCTATTATTCCTAGATATTGTGACATGTCTTTTCAAATGTTTTTGAGTAATCTATAAAACTGATGTGAACCCAAAGTTGGGACCACGGAAGGAAAACACGGAACACGGATTAGAGGTAAGAATGATATATTAAACAAAAGGTTACAAAGATAGTGTAAGTGTAAGCGGAGCTTACTATGTGCTAGTGTCCAATATTGGTAGTCGTACGCGGCTGATACTACGGTATTAGAATACTCTCTCTCCTCCTCTTCTTCTTCTCTCCTAGAGTGTTATGTCGCATACTTTATATAGTCCTGGAAGAGTCCATGTTGTAGGTATGTTACGGTCTCACAATACCCCACTTCCAAGAGTTTTCTTTTTTTTTCTTTTTGTAAAGGAGAAAAAAACCCATAAAACTGTTAATACTTTTTTCTCTTGGGATTTACGTCGAGCGGTTGAGTCCTGTTGTAGATATGTTACGGTCTCACAATAAAAAACATAATTCGGCATCCTTCTGTATTTGTATTCTCGCTCTCACACACTTTCTCTCTCTCTCTCTCTCTCTCTCTTTATATATATATAATAATACACACAAACACTTTTTCTCTCTCTCTATCTAACATCAATTTGATCATGAATATAGCATGTCTTATTTCAGTGTTTAATTATTTTCGGTTTAATTCTGCTACGCGCTTTATTTATCAGGGTTATCATCATTAATTTGTTTGTGGCTCATTAACCTGATTATCGCATCTAATTCGCATTCATTTTCATCTGGTCTCTTAGGAAATATTACGAAGATGCATTTAGTCGTCTACGTCTGACAGCATTTCTGTTACGATCCCATCAGGCCCTGATATTTTGTTCTTGTTCATCTTCTTCATTGCCACTCTTACTTCATCTTTTAATATTCCAGACCTTTCCGTATTATCCAGCATAGCTTTCTCTCTCGCATCATAAAAAAAGTTCTTTAACGTATTCATGTGACTGTGTTACCAAAGAGGAGATCACATTAGAACAACTCCCATGAAAATATTAATAGAAAAATAGATGGAAGCCATGTTATGGCAGTGAGAAAGTGACTGAAGTTGAAATGTCAGTTCAGGACCAATAATATTGTTAACAGTTCTTGGATTTTTTAAATAGCCAGAGATATATAGCCAGAGCATCCGGTCATATATTACAGCAATACAATACACGGACGAATGATGGATTTATAAATGTGCAAGATGGATTCTGGCAAGGAACAACACAGTGAAACAACTTTCGTAGCAGCAGACATAGCAATATAGTCGCTCCATTTGATGTCAGAAGATCAAGAGGAAAAAAGTTGATATTCCGGAAGCTAGCATCAGCACTATTGATGGAGGTAGAAAATGTTACTCTATGATGATTAAAGAATAGCAGTTTCGTTTTGGAGGCGTTGACATTTACAAGCCATTCCATGCCCCATTTAAGAACTGATTGTAGGCTATTTACTTGATCAGCTGTTAGTTTTATATTGTCAAACCTATCGGATTTTCTGTTATGTAAAAGTATTTGGTGTTTCAGAAGTTACAGTCACTTATTTTCCAATCATTTTATCCTAATACAAAGCATAAACATTCATCAATATGTGTTTCATTAACGTCATACACCACATCAAGTGGGATATGTTAAATCCAATGTTTTTCTAACAGGGATTTAAATGTTCACATAAAATATATCTGATGTGGGGCCAAAGTTGGGACCACAGAAGTAAAACACGGAACACGGATTAGATGTAAGAAAGATATATTAACAACAGGTTACAGAGATAGTGTAAGCGGAGCTTACTATATCACTCTTTATGTCTCTCAGTGTGACTGTGTGACTCTCAGTGTGACTCCCTAGAGTGCTATGTCGCCTATTTAATATAGGCCTGGAAGAGTCTATTGTGTAGGTAGTTTCCGGTCTCACTATACCCCACTTTCCAAAGAGTTTTCTTTTTGAAAAGGAGAGAAAAAATAAAACTGTTAATACTTTTTCCTCTTGGGATTTACGTCGAGCGGTTGAGTAAATTTCCTTTTCCTTCCTGAGCTTCGCACTTCAGGAGAGACTTGGGGCATGTGGAGATCGAACTAGAGATCTTGATGCGTGAGCCACAGATTTTCGCGAACCATCTGCATGTAATATGCAAGCGCCTATGCCGTACGAGCTTGCAAAACTTGCGACTATAATGTCGAGACTAGGGTCGAAATGTGTGAGGGACAGGTCTGAAGTAAGAGTTTTCTTGATCTTCTCGAATGCGTCTTGGCATTCCGGGGTCTATGACTATGGTTTGTCCTTTTTTAAAAGTTGTTTGAGAGGCCCTTTCAAATTTTTCATGTTCTTAATGAACCCTTGGTAAAAGTTAGCTAGGCCGAGGAAGCTTTGTAACGCTTGAACGTTATTTGGGGCCGGCATGTTTCTGATGGCGTTGGCTCTTTCTGGATCCGGCCGACGAACGTCTTTATTTATAATGTGACCTAAGTATTTAATCTCTGGTAAAAAAAAGTCACACTTTTCCTCCTTAACCTTAAATCCGTATTCTTGTATCTTTTCGAATACGTTTATTATATGGTTCCGGCGCTCTGCCATCGTTTTACTGGTAACCAATATATTGTAGCAGACCCGGTAGCATGCAATGCTGGCCTACGAAAAGGTGGCCTTGTGCCAGACACTACTTACGACTACCGAATCCACTAACAAAGTAAAAATAATAAATGTGTGATCTTTAGCGAGGAAAAAGGGTCATTCGACACATGCATAAAATAGTAAAATATAGATAGCCAGGAGGAAACGACAAAACGATTCTGATGGAAGACAAAAATAAAAAAAATTATTTTAATAACAAATACTTGGTATCATCCAGTGGGGACCATCAGAAAAGCAAAGGCTGTTCTTAGCCAGCAGGTAAATTGTATAGTGTAGTCACAAGTAGGAAGTTAATGTTCCGCGCCAAAACGAAAATCAAAATGGCTAAGGCGGGAAAGTTTCTTCAGAAGGAAGGTTCTGGAATATAGTCTTCTTGTACAAAAGGTGTAAGCATACACAACAAGGGAAAATACTCACTGCGAGGTTTAATAATGTGTGTGTAATGTTATCTTTTTTTTACACTGGTTTGTAAAGGTTAGAGTTTCAAAGAGGTGTATGAAAAGTTCATCAATCTTCAGTGAAGAAAACTCTACGTTCCCTGGTAGTGAACGGAGGAAAGTTCGAACAAGTTGTTCGCATCAAGACGAGGAATTAGTCCTGGAAAAGTGTGATGACGACCGTGTCGTAAACTCTGGAAGTGAATTGAGGAAAGTTCAAACATGTTTACTTCAAGACGAGGAATTAGTCTTGGAAAAGTGTGATGCCGACAGTGTCGTAGACTTTACGTTCTGTAGTAGAAAAACGGAGGTAAGTTCAAACAAGTTGTTTGAAGAAAAGTTGTAATCACACGACATGTTGAAGTTTTTGTTTATATTCGGGCCCGCGTATGGGTCAGGGGCACCTTCTTCTTCTGGTAACAGGCCGCGACTGACTTGAAAAACGAAGTTTGTCAGTGACGTCAGAGAATGCGCGGGAAAACTTCAAATTCTGATTCAAGCTGGAACCAGCAGCCAGCCAGCCAGCAAGCTTGCCCTCAACGGCCACAAAGGGGCTGTTTACTGCTATATCTAGGCGATCGTGAAAGGAAGTGGTGAAGTACGCGCGTTCGAGCGGACGCAAAAAAGGTGGAATCCATGCACGATTCCACAGAGGACGACAGTGTCGTAAGCTCTCGTTGTGAAAGGAGGAAGGTACGAACAAGTTGTTCGCTTCAAGACGAGGGGTTAGTCTTGGAAAAGTGTGATGACGACAGTGTCGTAGACTCTGGTAGTGAATTGAGGAAAGTTCAAACAAGTTGTTCGCATCAAGACGAGGAATTAGTCTTGGAAAAGTGTGATGACGACCGTGTCGTAAACTCTGGTAGTGAATTGAGGAAAGTTCAAACATGTTGTTCACTTCAAGACGAGGAATTAGTCTTGGAAAAGTGTGTTGACGACAGTGTCGTAGTCTCTACGCTTTCTAGTAGAAAACGGAGGAAAGTTCAAATAATTTGTTCGAAGAAAAGTTATAATCACACGACATGTTGAAGTTTTGGTTAGTTAAGATATTCCGGCCCGCGTATGGGTCAGGGGCACGGAATAAATAAGTTGACCTTCTTACTTGACTTCCAGGCCGCGACTGACTTGAGAAACGAAGTTTGTCAGTGACGTCAGAGAATGCGCGGGAAAACTTCAAATTCTGATTCAAGCTGGAACCAGCAGCCAGCCAGCCAGCAAGCTTGCCCTCAACGGCCACAAAGGGGCTGTTTACTGCTATATCTAGCCGATCGTGAAAGGAAGGGGTGCAATACGCGCGCGCAAAAAAAGTGGAATCCATGCACGATTCCACAATATCATCCAAATAGGCTGTTGCGTAGTCAAGGTCGCCCAGCATGGCGTCCATGACCTGCTGGAAAATTGCAGGCGCAACCTTTACTCCAAAAGCCAGTCTATTGTATTTGTACAACCCTCTATGGGTGTTTATGCAGAGCAATTTGGAACTTTCTTCTTCCAACTCTATCTGAAGTTATGCGTCCGAGAGGTCAATTTTAGAAAAAAAATTTCCACCATTGAGTTTATTGAAAATTTCTTCAGGGCTTGAGAGAGGATAGTGGTGGTCATGCAAGGCATCGTTTAACCCTGTGAAAAAATCTGCGCATACTCGTATTTGATTAGATTTCTTTTTTACGTAGACCGTAGGTGCAGCCCACTCGCTGAAATCTGTTTTTGACAGAATACCTGCTTGAGTCTATCTAACTCTTTGTTGATTTGCTCTAGAGCAGCGAAAGGGACATTCCCTTTCTTTTTGAATACTAGTTGTGCACCGTCCTTCACCTTGAACTTAGCTTTCATTTCAGTACATTTCCCAAGGCCGCCAGAAAAAACCTGGGGAAATTGTTGTTTGAGTTCTTTTTTTAGATTTACCAAATTGGACGTTGTACTATGTATCTTGCGACAAAATGTACTCATTGGGCAATCGCAAAGATTGAATTTTTCTATCCAATCAGTTCCAAATAATTTATCTGAAGTTTTTAATACGTAGGCTTTGAGCTTTTTGGTAACTCCATTTAGTGTTACTGTAAGTATTACCTCGCTTAAAATGTTAATCTTTTCGCCAGTTACGGATTTTGCGGTTTTATCCGTTTTTAATAAGGTCGGCTTGTTTAATTTGCGCCAAGTACGCCAGTCAATGGTTGAAAGATCGGAACCCGAGTCAAGCTGGAATTTAATGGACCAATAAAATATCCACAGTTACATATTTTCTTAAATTCCTATCGGCAATATCGTCAGATTCAGCTTGCCTAATTTTATTTTGGGGTTTTCTCGTTCTGTTGGCGTACCAGCACGAAGTTTAAGTATGTCTACTTTTATTGCAATTTTTGCAATATTTTTTGTTCTTAACTGGACAGAATTTCATCCAATGCCATTTACCACAATGGTAACATGGTCCGAGTGGTTTCTTTAACCTATTTGGGTTTTGGTTACTACGGAATTTAGGACATTTGATTTGCCTTTTGTCTTTTAGAGGGGAGTAGGGGGTAGACTTGCTTCTGATTTTATTAATCTGAGTCACACCTGATTCCTCGATAGTGTTTGAGTCACGCTTTACAGATATTACTCTTTGACAGTCCTCTGCCAGTTTTTGGAGACTCAATCCTTGTTCGTTCTCAAGCTTGGTCAGTACCCGTCGTCTGACTTCGGCGTCTTCTGCTGATACTATATCTTGAAATCATCGGCAGTCAGTTCGGCTAGTTTAAAATCATTACAGAGCTTGTTTACCGATGCTGCAAACGTTAGAAAATCTTGCTGGTTGTCTTTGACTGTGTTCAGGCATTTCCAACGTTTGTGGAACAAGGTTGTGTTAGGCCCGAATAGTTCCGATAGGAGCTTAATAGTCTCTGAAAAATCCAAGTCAGTCGTTTTCTTGGCTAGTATGAAATCTACGAACCTACTATGTTCACAGTCTACGTTGAAAATATCTTCATAGCGCCTGTAAAAAGCCTGGAACGTTTTGTCTTCCTCTGGTACGTATCCATTGAATTGTAGATTGTATCTGGGAGAATATTGTATCATTTTCAGAGTTTGAGCCTTTTAATGCATTTACGAGTAATTCTTTAAGTTGTTTCTGTTGTAGTTCAGCATTCTGAAGCGTAATTCGTTGGAATTCCATTTGTTGTTTATGTAATTCCAAAAATAGTTGTTGTTGTCTTTCTTCTGATTCTTGTTGCTGATCCAAATTTAGTTTTAACATTTGGGCAACTACTTTTTGCAAATCTTCCATATTTAAAAATGACAGCGCTTTTTTTGTTGTTTTGAAACACGTGTACTAAGAGGAGGTACACAAAAAAAATCTTGATAGATTTTTGTTCCTTGTTTTTTTCTTTTACAGAAAAAATATGGACAGACAATAGTTAAACTAAACTAATTATGTGTTTAGCTTTTTTTCCCCGTGGTTCTGTTAATTTTGACGTAATTGAATAAATGTTCACCACACTTATATTTTTTTTATAGAGTTATAAAAAGAGAAAACTCCCCTCAGTGAATTTGAGGGGAGAATAATTTTATGCCCGAGTTCACCTCAGTTACATAAAAAAAAAAATATTTCGATATTTTTTTTTCGAAATCTTGAGTACAATGGTAGTACTTGCTCTTGTATTGTCAGTTTGTTTTACGAACAACTGTTTTTTTTCTCTGTGTTGGTGTGTAAGAATTCGTTCTTGTTATTGTTATTTGGACAGACTTTAATATTCCGTAGGTATCGAATCACTGCTGTCACTGCTGTTTGGTATTGGAATATTTGTAGACGCTGGGTGTTTAGCTTTTAAATCACTAATGTATTAATACCAGCTTAATTTCTCGTTCAACACTGCTGTGGGAACGCATGTAGTTTGTGTATTTTTCGAGTACTGTCGCTATTGATATGGTGAAAACGAAATTCTCGAATCTTTCTGTCGCCACTGTTGTGGGACTGGAAAAGTATTGAGGTTTTCGACGTGAATGCGTTTGTCGAATTCTTCGTCGACCCACATGTGGGATTGGTAAGGTATTTAGGTTTCGCCGTGAGTGCGTTTCTAGAATCTTCGTCGCCACTGATGTGGGGCCAAAGTTGGGACCACAGAAGTAAAACACGGAACACGGATTAGATGTAAGAAATATATATTAACAACAGGTTACAGAGATAGTGTAAGCGGAGCTTACTATATGCCAGTGTCCAACACTGGTAGTCGTACGAGACTCTCACTGTCACTCTGTGTCTCTCTGTATGTCACTCTCTAGAGTGCTATGTCGCCTACTTAATATAGGCCTGGAAGAGTCTATTGTGTAGGTAGTTTCCGGTCTCACAATATCATAATATATACCAAAGAAAGAATAATCGTAATATTAAGCTCTTCAGATTTTTACCTATTTAATCAAGATGTTATGCGTACCTTTGTGATGTACAGACAAATTTTTTCTTACAATACCGGAAAATTACAAACTTCATAAAAAGCTACCCGCTAGATTCTCACAGTAGAGCTGAGTTTACACCACAATGGACAATAATGTATTGGAGAAGATTCGAAAAGCGAAGACGGAAATAAACAGTAAGAAAGTAAATCTTCAAATGACAAAGATTTCTCAGTCGGGGGATTCGTGCATCTTTTCTGTTAATCCGCTGAAAATAAATATTTAACATTTTACAACAAACTGGTCACCTTCCTGCCGACAAAAATGCTTCGCCATCCCTTTGAAGTGTATATAAACAACGTTTCGTGACCAGAAAAGCTAGTAAGGACATAGAGCCGGATACATGCGACATCATTTCATGACGTTGGCTTCAAAAAGATTCAATGACTCATTCACTCTTCTTCCTTATCAAGCTGCAGGACACTTACATTTTATTCCACACTTTCTTGCATGCATCTTTTTTTCTCACACAAACACGGATATATTTCTTTTCATCTTTTTAAAAACTATAATACTGCATTTTACGGCGGACATTAATGTGCTAAAGAGACATTTATTTGTAGAGCGTAAAGAGATAGGTATCATTAAATTGAGCCTGTAGATTGTAAAATTAGGTTTCTATATTCTTTGTTTTAAATCTGTTAAATGAGGATCACAGCTAAGTATTCTCATTTTGTGTTGAACCCATTAAAATAAGCGCCAGAGTTCAGTACCAAACAATACTTTCTGATTGGTCCATAAATAATAATATCCTTTTTCTGCCTACGTCCGCACGGTTGACCACGAGTTGACTGGTTCAGAGTTCAACGTGCCAAAAAAATTGATAAACATTCCCTCGAGGCCCCCCTTATTCAAGAAATTTCATAAATATGAAACTTCGACACGACTTACTGAGTCCTGAAAATAATCAACTCGTCGCAGGAATCCATGAAACCCAACTTCCTCGCTAAAAGTTAATTTTTATTAACATCAACCCGGCTTGTGGAATTCAATCTCTTTTCAATATTAACTCTTTAGTGACGAATTCAACTAAGACGAGATTAATAAACCAATTCCCTCAATATCTTAAAAACATAAAGGAAATCTTAACTATATCAATCGAAGCGAGACAACTCTACAGTAACTCAAGCAATCTATTGCATTCAATTTCACCATCAACATAAACTGTTTATTTCCTTACCTGATCTATAGCAGAACACCCTTGGTTACACAACGAAGAAGTCTAAAGTGTTTTAAATAACTTTATCATATATTGTGTACTTGCTGTTATATAAAAATATTTTCTGTTAAAACAAATATTTGACTATTTGATTATTTCTTTTGTTGCTGTCTTTGTTGCATTTGATTTTAGTAAAAATAATAGAGGGCCAATTTAATGTGTATTTGTCACCGATACAAATTGGCCAACCCACTAAATTATTCAGCCTTATTCTAGGTGTGGTTGTTTTGACTTCTCTAACAAATTACTTTTTACAGAGTGGAGTACTAACCTGAAGCCCACGCAATTTGAAATTCAGAGTTTGATTCTAAACTGTTTAGCAACCAAAACTTGAGAACTATCAAATTAGTAAGTATATATTGTAGGCCGTAGTCATAAATTCACAAAAATGTATAGCATAGATAGCATTCCTCTAGGGTCAGCACAAGGCGGGGAATTATCAATTTCAGCGCATAGGACATGGAGTAAATTTTCGGCACGTATTTCGGTAAAGAATATTGACCTCAGGGCAGAATTTCAATTGCATAGGATGGAAAAGAAAGGACGGAGCTTTTACCGCGAAGATTTCAGAAAGACAAATATCTTTTCACTTTAATGCAATAAGGAATGGTTTAAATCACATATTAAAGACCTAGACAAAGCATATCTGCATAAACGTTTTGAACATTTGCTCCATAATTTTCACCTTTAATGATAGGAGATCATACAGATGATGGATGCATCAATGAGTCGACAACCTGAGGGCGAAAAAGGAAGTTATTATTTACATTCGGACTATTGTTCGAAAGTTTTATTGTAAAAATAATTACAATAAAACTTTCTGCCGTTGTGGAGTCAACCTTCACAAAGCACTTGACGACCCGTGGAAACGTTTAAGAATTTTCATAATAACTAACTACCCCAGGAACAGAGCGTCAAAGAAGACGACCGGAAGAAGTTTGGAAGATCTCCGATCCATTCAGCTTCAGTGCAATATTCAGTAGTAGTCCTCGTCCACGGAGAAATATTTGCTGAAAACCAGGCAAATAGAAAAATATGATCATGAAGTGTGAGTATTCCATTACTTGCAATTGTGACTGAATATAAAGGCGAAACTTTCTGCCCCTATAAAGTAAGTTCGGAGGAACATGAAAATTAGGGACGAAACAATATATTCAATCATGGCTGATCATGTATGGAGGAACATTTTAGTCATAAATCCCTGCAGATTGAAATAAAACTACTAGACCAAAGTGAACACTGATGGCGTCTGAAAGAACCAGTGTATACGTTAGCCAATGAAGCATTCATTAGTCGGCCTTGCATAGAAATAAATGCGATAATGGAGCCGGTAATAAAGAGATAAAAAATGAAGGTAAAAAAGATTTGGATAGCAGCAGCAACCGCAGTAGAAAAGAAAAGCCTCCGTCAGGGTAAATTATGTTTTAAATAAACATGACAGACTGGATGCTAATTAGAAATCGGTTGGTCGATAAAATTTTCACATTTTTCGATTCATTTTTCTATACTTTCATGATCATTGTTCTGATGAACTTTCCTCTGGTGAAATGTCACGTCACTTTACATTTTAAATTTTAAATGGCTAGTTGTAACCGTGTTCTATGCTAAATATTCATTCTATCGTAATTCTCACTTGTGAAATTCTCTTCCGAATACTTGCTTCCCAGTCAACATTCATCTTCGAAAATTTAAATTGAATTATCAATCTTTATCTTCTGTCTTTTTAACACCTAGTCTTTTATTGCTGTCTCTCATTAATAGTTTTGTTTTATTATTTTTTCATAAGTGTTTAAATTCAGATCAGTCCTTTTCTCAGATAGGTTGACAACTAAAACTAAAGACCCAGTCTATCCTCCCATTTAACCCACAGATAGGAGATGACAAAGAAATGGATTCATACCTTTTCTAACATTATTTGCGTATAAATGAACGTAACAAACTTTGAATTCGAACTCAATCAAAACATATTTCATTCCAAACCGTTACAATTACAGCTCATGTACTGTTTTTATTTTAAAATCGTTTTCGCCTCAAACAAGGCAGTTAAGCCACTAGACACAAGAGGTTACAGCGTGTTGAAGAAATAGGAAGAGATACATTAATAATAAGCGCGAAAAGAAAAAATCATCAGGATGTCAGTAGATAGCGTGTGACATTACATTTGACTGGAAACCATGGAACCGGAAGTGAGTTCCACAAGCGAATAGTATGAGAAAAGAAACTGTTAGCATAGAATTTATGGCTCCATCTAACTAGCTCATCTGAAAATTGATGAGATTTTGGCGTCAGTCTAGTACTGCACTAAAATTTAAAAAGTCTATGTAGCATAGCGAAGAGCTCATCCAAAAAATTACCATAAAATTATTTATAGAAAAGACACAGAGAGACAACCTTATAACGGTGGCAAAATGACTGAAGCAGAACCAACCAATCAGTACCAATAATATTGCCTGTTGTTCTTTGGATTTTATCAAGGAGCGCTCAAGGTAAATAGCACGGGCTCTGAACTATCAGTGTAAAAAAAAACGTTCTAAGCATTAACAAATGCTAGACATAGATATGTAAGAAAAATTGTCTCACAAGACACAGTTGCATGCCATCAAATTCTACGCGTTATTGGTGCTTAGAAAATGCATTAATCTTTTCCTCTCACCTTGAAATATTGAATTGCTGGTGATATTTAAAAAAAAAAAACGTGAATCAACTCCCGGATGAATTTCTTTCACGCGTCAAAACCACTTAATCAATTTCCAGCGAAGTTCTGAAAAAAAAAACCCTCAGAATAGCCAATTACCTAGGTGAGGAATCTCATTCATTTATTTAAACCCTGCAGGAGTAGGTGAAGAGCGACTCAAAGTGTGACTGCTATTATGATTTGGATCAGTTTCTAGTTAGCGAGATCCATTTTGTATCCGATTCTGCCCCCCAAAAACATTATTGCACAGTGAGATAGCTACAATACACATCACCTTTCCCAATAATTAACACATAGCTAATATTCATGCTTGAAGCGTTAAATAAGCACAGAGGTAATATTAGAAATACAAATATAATACTAATAACGGTTTAGTTTATTAAATTGCATTCCTTAATACATGCAAGTCTACCTTAGGTATTTGACACATTACTTAAATATATATATAAATATATATATATATATATATATATATATATATATATATATATATATATATAAAAGACGACTGAGAAGTTTCTGCGATTAAGCTTTTATTCAATTTTTCAATGTGTTTTTAGTTTTTAATATTTACCAACCACAAGCATCATGTTGTGGCCATGTTCGTAATTACTATTATTGTGTATTGGCTCTTTATGTTTTCTTATAATGCTTCCATTATTTTTCAAAACATACACGGAAACCTAAGGAACTCCGTCCGTATATTTGTAGAAATTACAACTATAATGGCCTTCCCCACATAAAAATAGGTTAAAAATGATGGAATAATTTACAGTAAAAATGGCAAGGCCAACGCTCAATGATATCAACTCTGAACACGGCCATAAGAGTATAATATAGGTACATATATTAAGGGTGAAAATAAATGTTTTTAAAAAATGACAAATTAGATAATGACACGTTCTTTATTAAACAGAAATATAACCTGGGATATGTTTTAACAAATCATTCTCTGGAAAATATGTCAAAGCTTAATATAGTCTGTCGACTAATTATGCAACAACGATGAAAGCTTGTAAAGCAAGGAACAATTGAAAACAGTATCCTTTTGCTCTATCAAAAATTACTCTTTTGATAGAAAAGTTTGAAACCACAACCACTGCCTGATATTCCTTCAAATAGGAGACATTCCTTACACGCTAAGCGCACAACTCAAGTTATGGATAGTCTGTTTATAATTTGATCAAACATAAAATCTTAGTGATAGAACAAATGGAGGAAATATTGCAATTTCATAAAACTCATTTCATCCTCATTTGTTTCAAAATATGTGTTGCTGTTTTCACAATTGCTTACTTTGTATTATAATGCTTTTAAAACTTGCATTCATTTATTTTCCCGCTTTTTATATAGATATATAAATCTACACGTTCAGTTAAAAATAAAATAATTTTCCATAATAGCAAATAAAATAGCCGAATGTGCTCGGATATATAGAATATTCGGTCAGTTTTTACACACAGTATATCCAGAAAAAATTACTTATAAGAACACGGGAAAAATGATTAAAAAACTTAATCGATGTACCTTTTCACTTGTCTGTAATGAAACTTGTATAAAAAGAGGATTGCTGCCCAAATATAGAATTATATATATATATATATATATATATATATATATATATATATATATAATATAAAAATTAGCATATTAACCTTCAGTGATTGCACGACTCGAGTTTCAGGTACAACTTAAATATACCCCTCGTATTATAGACCAATTTAGAAAAATAAAAACTTACAATTTTTAAGGATCACGATCTAAAAGTTACCAATACCACAACCAATGCCAAAAGTTATCAACTTTCTAGATTTAACAATAGACCTGAATAATGGTTAACATAGACCATATACAAAAAGAATATATAACCGTAGATACGTTAGTAAAGATTCAAACCACCACGACAAAATTCTAGATAATTTGCATAAAGCAGTTCAAGTTAGAATATAGACCAACTCCAGCAACAAGGAAATATTTGATAATATAAAGTTAAATACATAAAGACTTTGTAAGTAAGCAATTATAAAGTAGATTCAGAGTATTTTGTAAAAAACAAAGATGGTAAGAAAAAACACAAACACCGCGAAGGTTACATCCTCCTCTTAACTACAATGTCCAATGTCTGAAAATCTTCCTAAAATTAATCCATAAGCATTTTAACCATTCACTAACGTTAAAGAAGATTTTCAATAATAATGTTAAACAGAGTTTTAGCTGTGTTAGTAATATCAACAGATCTATATTCCAGCATATTAAATAAACATGTTTCCAACAAAGACAGCGTATTTTTCTAAAAATATATGCAATTGTCAGAAGAATACAATCCGTCCATTAAACGGTCAATGTACGACCGATAATATAGTATATCGAGCCAGCATACGTTCCGGTAGTGATTTTATTTTGGTAGTACCGAAAATCTTTCGAAGTTTCGCTTCTACCATCACCGAATGACTGGCTAATATTAAATACAGAAATAGCACTTCTCTCTCTAATTATTTCTGGCAACTGAAAAAAAAATGAAAAAACGGCAACTCCTCTTCAATTAACTGGAATATTATAGCAAGGGGAAAATCGTATAAAGTTAAAGGCAATAAATGTAACCACTATTTGGTTGAAAAACACTTACATAAAACGAGATTATTAAAGAGAAATGAACCGAAGGTTACATGTAGGCATAAAAAATAAAAATAAATAACTATTTAATCACGTAAATCCAGATTAATTTTTGATACTACCACGGTTTTGTTTTTAGTGTATGTTACGGTTTATAATATATTATGTAATAATAATTACGGTTTAATCTTATTATTACTAATAAGATTAAGTAAGCGGCCTTTAATTAAATAATTCACGATCTTCTAATTTAAAATTAAATAAAAAAAATAATTATAAACAAATACAAAACTTTTACGATCATATGCTAATACCGGTTGTTTTAATTGCCAAATTTTTAGAAATAAAATTAAAAAAATATGTATAATTTTTAAAAAACTATAATCCCAATACATATAATACTTAACATTGCGGTAAACAGATATATATATATATATATATATATATATATATATATATATATATATATATATATATATATATATATATATATATATTATATATATATATATATATATATATATATATATATATTTCATTACATTACATAATAGGGAAGTTTTGGCTATTTATCTTAAGTAAATTCCTTTCATATTGTCTGATAAGCTTAATAACATTATCATTGAAAGATGAAAGAAAATCACCATATTGATACATTTTTTATAATCCTTACATAAGCCATTATCCAAGATGACAATTACATTTCAATATATTAAACAATTCACGGACAAAACAATAATGAAAGATTTCCAAGCAAGGAGAAACTCGAGTATACGAGATGCGGAAGCGAAAATCGCACCACAGATCGTGACGTCACACATGACCACGCGAGAATGAAAACGAGAATTATTAAGTATGGAATATATATATATATATATATATATATATATATATATATATATATATATATATATATATATATATATATTCAATTTACGTAACGGTAGGTCTATACTCAGCATCTGAAGATTATGTTTTGCATGAAACTCCTATTGGGCCTAACGGTGAGGGATAATATATTTAGCTCTGTTTTTATAACATCGAAAACTGTTTTATTAACACTTGCATTATATATATATATATATATATATATATATATATGTGTGTGTGTGTGTGTGTGTGTGTGTGTGTGTGTGTGTGTGATAGATAGATAGATAGATAGATAGATAGATAGATAGATAGATAGATAGATAGATATGCATATATCGGACTAAACTGATAGTCTTATTAACTGAGGTACACATATGTAGGGGGAGAGAGAGATGTAAAGATAAACGTTGGTTGGAAGTATGTCCCGATGGGTGGTAATAAAGATGTTTGTACGGCAAATATAAAATCTTTGAGTTTCCTTACATCTCTTCTGTGCATAATTATTGCTGACATATACTTTTCACCCACCCGCTACACATATCTAATTCCATCCATAAGACCCCATTACTGATGTCCTTTTAGATGATGAAATGAATTTTTCATTTAATCGCAAAACATTGTTCTGATATAAAGAATTTGATATATCCGTATGTCCAATAAGAAGCTAATGGTCAAAAATATTAAACAGCGTCAAGCCCGGTCACTACTTAGAAGAGCAAACTCCAGGTACTATAAAAGCCGAAATTTGCTTTGAATTTTTTTTAATCATTTCACTCCAAGAAAGTCTGTAATGCCACTAGAACGCAGTGTGTTACAGGGAGTTAAAGTGTACGAGAATAAGAAGATTACGATTGACGTTGGATTTAATTTTTTTAAGTTTGTATTTATCAGAGAAGCAAGTAAATGTGGCGGAAGTGCGTGAGAGGAAACCATCGGAGTAGGAGTGGCAATTGCACTTAGCTATTTTAGCAGTAAACGAGTGGGACCTAAACGCCAATCCAGTAGCACGCTTAAATTCTTGTAGACGCGGCTCGAAGGAAAACAGCTATTCAGAGCAGTTGCAATGAAAACCATTGTAGAAAAGAAAAAGGGAATCCACGTCGCGTAGGTCAGAAAGTTACTGAAGTGCAGATACTTGTTCAGGGTCGATTATATTATAATTCTTTGGATTTTGTCAAGAATCTCGAGATGGACAGCAGGATCACAAAACCAGATATAGCAACATTATTCAATGCACGGACTAATAGATTTATAAATGTGCAAAATCGATTCTGATGGCCCACAGACTGTAAAATAGTAAAGCAAGCAAACGTGTAAATTGTTCGCAGAACAAGGACTAAAAGGGTTGGTAAAAGAATAAACATTACTTAGAGCTACAAATGATAGGAAGTTGTTGAGAATTAGGATCATCTACTTCCTAAAAGTTAGTTTTTCCCCGAATGTTGGAAGTTAGTTCTAATCAATTTTATTAACATTTTGCAATTTTTCTCTGTTTAAACATGCAATTCATGCTAATGTTTCTAACGATCTATCCTCCTTTGTGCCTCGAGTACCTGAATTTAAACGTATGACTAGATTGGCAACTACGGCTCATCTTCTTAGAGTGCAAGTAGCTAGATGTAACCGTAATTATATTCTAATAATTTCTATTCTTGCACATTTCTCGCCTGTGGAATTCTTTTCCGGTTTCTTGCTTCCCTGCCGCCTACAATCTTCAAAAATTTAGTTTCAACGTCAATCGCCATCTTCTTGAAATCTGTTACTTTATTTTCTTTTCTCCTCGCTAAAGTCTTTATAGTCTCTTAGGCTCTCCGTAAATCTATTGTATCTTAACATCATTATCACCGTTCTGGGAGGTATATAACGACTAAAATAAACAAACCAAACAAATCATCATTTTCTTCAAATATTTTATACGTGGTCAATTCATTGTCCCTGTTTATTACCCTTTTACCATTAGCAATTGTTTTGCTTTCTTTTTAGTTACACCTTAGTAAAGTTTCCAATTACTAATTTAATTGTCTTGAGATTTCTTTTTAACTTTTTCTAATTTCTTTTTCCAGCACTCATTAATTTTACAATATCTTGTTTCTCTCAGGACATTTTGTCATTCTTTCGTGCTATGCAAATCATGATATCTGTAAATTGCCATACTTTTGATTAAAAAACTATTCTAATTAAAAAAAAATGCAATTTATTAAGATGAAAAAGTATAGAAAGTGTTTTAAAGGCTAGAGTCAATTTAAGTCCCAGTTTTTAAAACACTTCAATATTCTTGGTAGACCTTATATTATCACAATGTGGGCTATTTAATAACAATGAATTTCTAATGAATTAATGAATTTATTTTTAATCCGATATTTTTATTTCTTATTATGGTGGATACTTGTATTTGAATTGGACGCCTCAATCTAGACCTCTGGAGACGGACTTCGAGTTGATGTGATCGCATCTTTTCCGATAACCTCTCTTCCACGCCAAACACTCATCTTTAAAACTTTTATTTTTAATGATTGATCTTTGGTTTATACCTGGTTAATTTCCAGAACCTACTTTATAAAATATTAAAAAGATTTTTTATTTTAAATTTAATAAACCAAAAAGAAATTTACACTTTCAGATTCCTTCGTGACGTCCGTGCCATCTGTCTAACCGGTGGGGTTCCTCTTGTTCCAAAACGGTAAAAAATCAACTTGATTAAACCATAGGTTATATGTTTTACAATTAAATAAATTCCTGGACACGAATTCATTAGAAAGGTTCTGAGATATCTCCAGACATTTTGGATTCCAACATTCGGGGAAAATGCGGAAATGTCATAAGCCTTATATGAGATTGCTCCCATGAAATATTCTGTCTAACCGCGTGTTTCCTGGAATAATGAAGAGATTTGCTAGCTCTGTTTCTGTTGGTGTAAACAAATTGTTTTCTCACCTATCCACGCAATTGTTGGTGTCTGACCTATTGTCAGACCATTACTGAACTATATTTTGCTTATCCCTCATATCAGCACGTTCATTTAAACTTTTTTCTTTTCGATACGATGCTGACTATGTAGAAAAGCAAGTCCAATTTTGGAGACATCAATCGACCAAATGTACCATCCAATATTCGCAAGAGAAAGGCGGACAATTCAACAGGTGTAACTGAACAAGATGTCAGCAGTCCAACCACTTATATAGTCTAGGTATGTATTCAGGTTTCGGCAGAGTTCATTTTGAGCATCACTTGAATGTTTTGGAATAAGTTTTGGAATTAAGTTCTACTAGCCACTGATTAGTGGGTTACAGTATAATTTGAATATTATATTTCGTTGCATATAAAATCTCTTGTGTTTCATATTTTTTAGTCGCTTTCCTTCTTTTTGTCCTCGATCATTGGTCTGAGAGAGGATAAAATGGTTTAGCTATCTTTTTTATCCGTTGTTTTATTTCAGTATTACCATCTTACGGTAATCTACTTTTACGCTTTTTCATGATTTTTCTTTTTGTTATGAATTGTCTTATGTCCTTTTTTCAGAACATTAATGTCCTTGGCATTATAGCTCATTATACAGTTCATGTTTTACGTAAATTGGAAAGGTGCATATCATTATCCCTTTATTCTTTTTTTTTCAAATGCATTCAGATTAATCATACGTTGTTTTATTTTATTTTAAGCATCTTCGTTTTCTATTTTCATGCATTCTTTTTTTAATTTCATTTGTATTGGTTGATTTTTTTCTTAACCCATCCTCCCGAATGTTTTTTTCTGTATTTTATAAGATTTGGTATTTCTTTTAATACATCAGAAGATTATGGTGATTTTCTAAGCATAGCTTAGATGTGTCACAAGGCCGAAAGTACTGGGAACATCTAACTTAATACTCAGTCGTAATTGTTCTAGCTTGCTAACAATAACACCAGGCTGAAGTGCCCAATGATTTTCTAAGCGTAATTTACATGTGGTAAATGGTCGAAAGTATGGCGATCACACTAGGATCGAACTTACTACTCAGTCATAACTGATCTAGCAAGAAAAGCTTACTAAACATCACATTACGCCGAGGTGCTCTCATCCGACAATTATGGTATTAATAAAATATCGATATAGAAAAATCATTCGTATTTTAAGTATTCTCCATTTATATATGCTCTCAGTTCGATCTAATTTCGAAACGTCTCGCTTCTGTTTCTGTCAGAAATGTAGAGCTACTTACATTTTTTTTCTATTCCTGACACACGAATTGACCATGTCCACATCGACATCACAAGTCCTTTTACTCCTTGTCACGGATACTGCTACCTCATCATAAAATTTATATACACGCACAGAATTAATATACGCGCACATATACTCGCATATATACTAATTCACACTCACAGGCTGACCATATCATACACAAATCACGAGGATTTGGGTCTCTGCTGAAGGCTAACTTGGTGAGAGTTCCGGATTGGCCGCAGGACCATTCAATTGCGACCTGCCACCCCTCTAGCTTAGTGGAAGATGTAGGGCTCTCGACCATTTTTGGGGGCCTCCAACAGGTGAACAGACAATATGCGCCCGTCGGGTTTTTCCTTCTGATATCAGATCCCGAATTCATAGACATTTCATTGTTCTATAAGTAAGAAAATGAGGTAAAGCTTTGTATTATGTGTATTGTTTCTTCAATACAATAAATGTTATATATGATTGGACTATTCTCATTCTTTTCCCATAATGTCTATAAACCAAACATTAAATTTCTTCTCTCAGATGCTTTCCTAGATTTATTTTTATGCGCATGTTCAAGTGCGTGAATTATTCCATTTCTATTATTGTATATATTCAGAAAAATAATTTTAAGATAAACAAATAAAGTTTAAAGGTATGTCATATTTATGGGTTAAATTGATATATATATATATATATATATATATATATATATATATATATATATATATATATATATAAATATAGAATGGGACATTGAAGCCAACAGCGACAGAGGCGACAGTCTGTTTCATCCTTAAACGCAATCTTCAGGCCATGTGTATTCGACTATTTATATATGTTGCGTAATTGTGCACTATTTCTATATGTTGGTTATAGTTTTCTTGCACATTATTTGTTAATGCTTACTTTGATATTTGTTGTTGATTATTATTACATTTAATTGTATTTATGTGTGCATTGGTAGATTGCTAATTTATTTATTTATTGATATATTATTTGCACTTATTTATTTTTTATTATTTTCGTTTTCAGTTTGATTTTTAAGTTAAGCAGCACATCTTGCTTACGTGTCTTCATTTTGAAGTGCTATCTTTTTGTTATTTAGTAATGTCCATTAATCATGGAAGGTAATTACGTCTAGACAGAGTTTGAAGATTTTGGAGTTATTGTTGTAGACTGATGCTGTTTTCCTTATTTTATATTTGTGGTGGGCTTCAATTTTTGTGTTTTATTCCCGATACATGTTTTGAAAGACTTGTGTTGTTCGCACATTTACTACTGGCAAAAGTTTTGTGTACATAGTTCTTTGTTTCCTGAGTCCTTCAGTTAATCTTATGTATATTTTTCTTTGTTATCTTCTGAATATACAGTGTCTTAGTATATTATATTGTTGGTTGTCTTTCTGTTGGGATTATTTAATATTTGTGTCATGTTTTCGATTCAGTTGTAGCTGATTTTTACTGTGCTTTTGTTGAACATCTTGCGGGGAGCGCTTGATGGCGTAAAGTGTTTGTGTATGTTTTAGATTGTTGTAGTTCCACTTGCCATGCTTTTCTACTCCGGTGAACGAAATAAATAGTTCGATTCAAAATTACAACATATATCACCTGAAGAACGCATGAGTGTACAGCGGCCGAAACTTCGTGGATATGACAATACAGATGAGGGGAACAATCGTAAAAATGTAAATGATGAAAAACATGATATATTCGTTGTTCTTAATAAACTGCTTGGCGTTTCGAGGGCATCTATCATTTTTCCAATGCGCCATATAATGTCGGCGTGTCATAGTTCGTCTACTGATAAAACATTTCCCAGAGTTTACAATATTTTGTACTTGATTCGATTCTCCAGCTGTTCCCCTTTAAGACAACCGTACATTCTGTGTTCTGATGACTGATGTTTAGTCTTCCCTTCTAATTTTCATTTACTATCATCTCTAGGCGTGACTGTAGTTTTTCATCTTTGCTCTCCACACCATGCCATGTATATAATATATGTTCTTCAGTCTGTGTCCACGAATAATAAATATGGGAATTGCTCATGACCGCCTCGCTGTATACGTTGAATAATCTGGTGATTATAGCCATGTTTTTTGTCTTGGAGCACTTTCTATTATTTTGTATTTACTGAATTCATTTTTCATCCGTATCCAGACATTTAAGGTGCCAATATAAATTCTGCATGATCATAATATCGTTCCTAAATAAATCAACTTTACGTGGCAGATTGAAGAGTTCTTTGTGTCGTAACTTATCATATATTTTTGCATAATCAATAAAACATAATACATGTGCCTCTTTCTGTAATAGTATTGATCTTCCTGATATCATTCTGAGCATAAATATATAATTCCTTCGCCAAATTTCTAACGAGTCACACGATTTCTGTCCTGTTTCCAGTTCAATTCTGCAACACTATCTTTTAGTCAGAAGTCGGGGGAAGAATATTTTTACAGACCCTAATTCGAAATTAGAATTCTATGACTAAGAAAGAAGGAAACTATGTGTATGGAATTCTGGGCAAAAATATATTTTGATCAGATCAAAGTTCCGTTTGAAATGATAAGAAATCTTTGTTTATTTTGGAAAGACATTAGAATAATCGAGAATATATATTAGGACCAAATCATCTGCATAAAAGAAGAAGAATGAATTGAGTAAGTACACAAAAAAGGGAACGAGAACACCTAGAAAAATGCTTAAAGAAAGTTTATATACAGGGCTAATCCTTAACTGGGAGAAGCCGTTATGTATAGTTTTGAGCAAGTGCAAAATCCCAAGATACTAAATAAAAGTGGAAACTTAAAATAAAAATCAGCAAGTACAAAAATTGCGTTATACTGGTAGCGATTTAACAGATCACGGAAAATGTGACAGAAATTCGAAGGTGGAATGCATTGAGAAATATTTGATCAAAGTATTAAGAAATAAGAAAATGTCGTTAAAAGCAAATAAAATGATGCTAAACTATTATATATCACACTGATCCATTAAGCAATATCATTCACAGGACAGTGATTATTGAATAATTTTCTTGCGAATGAGATTTGAGCCAATAGTGTTTCTACATGAGTAGAGGGAGAATAACATGAATGGAACTTTTGAGTAACAAGGAAGTTTTAAAGAAAATGGAAAAATTAATCAGGGAATAGGTTTTGAAGAATTTAGCATTCAAGTGACAATTCGAAGGCAAAAGTCAATAAACTCATGTAAATAGATGACAGCACAGTATGAATAATAAAAGAGAAGCAAGACCTACAAAAGAAATGAATGAATAAGACACATAATAAACAAGGAAACCTCCACGTGTGTTTCTGTTCATCATAAAATCTGTTGTAAATAATAAATATGCTTTACTATTTGATTGCACGATAGTTTTTAGTTGTTTCCAAAGATGTCTGTTTTGTATTACAAGAGAGTATGTGGTAGCAACTTTTGATCACACATAGTATATATGGTGCACGCATGTAAATTACAGATCCCGCCAATATATTCACACAAGGACATGTAGGCCAAATATCTAATGTCTGGTAAGAAAAGTAAGAACCACTTTTAATTAAATTACACTTTGGAAATGGACTTCAGAAATGCAACAAGACATATTGTATTGTATTGTGTGAAAAGCGTAGGCACCTATTGTACGTTGAATTTTTTAAACTAATAATTACCTTTCTGACTAAATTAAAAATACGAAAGGAAATCATATTAGCTGTAGACAGGTAATTTATTTATTTATTTTTGTTGGGGAGCAGCGTAATAACTAATATATCATCCTAACTAGTAATCATACATTGCAGTTAAGAACTAATTTGAAGTACACTAACATATTTTAGTTTTTTTCACAGTATTGAAAGCGTACAAAATGGATTAACGGAAAATTGTTATTATTTTCCATAGCTTTCAATGTAATATAAGATACAAAGAAGAAAAATCGAGGAAACAATTTTGGAACTGTTTTGGTCGATTCTACAAGACCCGTCAAATACACCTGACATTGCATCAACTGATTATTACCTTTTCGATCGCTACACAATGCTTCGAGGTGGGGGGGATATTCAAAACTAATTAAAACCAGATTCAACAATTCGTAGAAACTTTTTCACGTCAAAACAAGAGGACTTTTAGTTAAAATGTCACAAAATGCCGCCTAATAATGGGTAGTAAGCCATAATAAATATTTTATTATATATAATTGAATAGCGCATGATAAAATTGATAAACAAAACTGAATTATTTATGCAGAAATATTAATGTTAATATCAATCATTATTCAGTATTTCATTGATCAGTCAGTCAGTTCTAATGACGGTGGAAATACATAATATATTTAATTTAAAAACATCTTTCCATTTTAATGCTCTTTACGTGACATTATATGGGCTTTCTTTACATTTTTTTTTAAATAAAATAGGTAAACCTTTTTCCTTATAATCAAACATTTGGCGGTTATTTACCGAGTAGGCAAAAATAAAAAGCATTTTTCAGGAAAATAGTTTTCCAAAATTCAGTAGCTGATACCATTCTTCCAGTATTGATGCGGGTTTCCTTCCATTCCTTATATTTGGAGTGGAAAGTCAACAAATTAATTATTTCATTATTTCCTCTTTGAGCCACATGTAATATCCATTTTAGTTGTCGTTTCCTTTGAAGGTTATCAAGTATTAGAAAGCGGTTGTATACAATTGACATTTTAGACATTTATCTGTAAGTTCCGATCTGACGAGGAGATTCAAGAACATCACATTTTTAGGTTTAAGATTTGACCTTGTCGTAATTTGCGGTTTTGAGCGAAACTATTAGCGCAACCTATTCCATGTTCATTTCCTTATCACCTATGTTAAATTAGTTATAGCTGATTCATACACCGAGTTATTTAAAAGGTTTGGTATTTACTAATTTTACATAGGAAAATTTATGACGAACTGAGTCCACTACAGTTCAAAAGTTTGATAATGTTTTCAGTTTGTCCAAAAAATAGTTGTTTTCTACTTAAAAGAAGAAAAAAAATATTATACATGGTTAAAAAAATGAGTCATGATTTTTTATTAGAAAAAGAACAAAAGCATTTTATGATTATTTTAGCTCTCGGCAAAATATCCTCCTTTAGCCTTGATTACTGCAACACATATTTTGGGCATTCGTTGCAAGTTCTCAATTGATAACTGATTCCATTCTCAGAGCTCTTTTTATTTCTTTTATCACTCTTCTATCAAGTTCATCCAATGATAACTCGGGGGGGGGCTTCAAACTTTTGAAATGTAGGGTAACTATACGAAAATAAAAAACTGCTAGAGAAAGAGAATTCCTCAAGAAATGTACAAAAAAGGACAGCGGCTATAAATGGCTAATCCTTAATTGTAAGAAGACAATATGAATAGTTTTCAGCCAGATCAAAAGCCCAAAGATACGAGCCAAAATTAAAGACTTCAAAGGCCAGAAAATACAAAAATTGAGATATCCGGGTAGTGATTTATTAGATGACAGAAAACATATATACCATCAAAAGTTTTCATTCCAATTTCATATCCTTGTTTCTGTTTTGGAAAGATTTATTTTCAGTCATATACTTGTCAGTGAGTGTTAATTTTTGTTTAAGATCACTCTTATCCCAAATATGATTACCTCTTTCGTCGGCATAGCTTTCCCTCGTCATCCTCATCACATTGGCCTAGTGAGGGGAAGCAGGATCACTGTCTTCTAATAGTCGATTAGTTTGGAATATGGTATAGAATTCTTAAATGATTAGTGACCATTTCTGCTTGTAAATTCGCACGGCATCGTCTAGGAAAAGATTAAATAGATTGAGGCTCTCATTTCCTACTTGTACTTTTTATGTAGTTTGAAATGTTTCTATATTGATTTCCCCTCAGCCAGTTGTTCTATTAGGTCAGTGCATTTATTAGCCTCGGAAATTAGAAGGCAGATTATAATTATAACAGATTATAAAGGATGTGAATAGGAAGTTTATAGTGATGTGCACTTAGCTGGTGTTAAGCTGACGTAGTAGGAATATCATTTTCTATTAAAGAGGTATTCCATTTGATGGAGTTCTTTGATAATATATATGACGTCTTTACATCTTGAACGACAACAAACTGAGTTATGAATAGCTCACTTTTAAAACGATGAGAGCCTACTTATTGGAATGTTCATTAATAATTTCCCCATAATGGATCCGATTTAGATCCATCTGTATGTGTGAAGCTCTTCAGGGATACCTATTTGTTTCCATAGTGCATTATCTTTCTTAATTTCTTCATCAGTCCATTCGTTATTGTTTATGCTTGTAGACGGATTTTGTGATGATTGGATATATATTAGCATATGTTCTATTTCCGAAGGCTTCTCAATTTTAGTGTGGTCAGTGTTGAAATGTGACTCTGGGACCAGGAGATTACTATTCAATTGGTTTTGATTGGATGATGTCACTATGATGTTTTTTGTTTTTTTCCACTGATTTCAACACATTTATTTGCCTTTTAAATTTTGTTTCCAGATTTCCGGGGTTAAGCCTTTCTCTAAGAGCTAACTAATGTACAAGGGTGACACATTGATTACGTCAGTATTTTCTCTTCGAAATCCATTTTAATTCTCAATTGGTATGGTTTCTTTTATTTGGTAGAGTTCTCTGTTTATGATTATGTAGTAAGAATAGTAAACGTTAGCATCAATAATGTTCATACTCTCGAAGTCATTTTAACCATTTGTCTTTTATACAGCTCACAGTATAGATATATATCTCAACAAATTTGTCGACATACGTTTTACCATATGACATTTTAGATCTGACATGAGTAATAAGTTAACTCGAGGTTTCAGGTAAATGTTTGGAGCATTTTTTATGCACTTATGGTTTTGTTCGAAACTACCCCGAGTGTATCGAATTGTGTGTTCAAGATCCTTATCTCCTATACTGAATTTGATTTAATTGATATTTGTAGTAATCGAACATTATACAGAAAGGTATTGTTTTCTCGCAATTCATCGATTGATTCGTTCTCTACATCTTATAAAATGTTGCATGTTATTTAAAGCCAGAAAATAATTTTTTTATATTGTTAGAATTTTCTTTTATATATATATAAAAATGCTTTATTGATAAATTACTATTGATTAACACATAACGAGGGGGATAAAGGGTGCATTCATACCTTCTCCAAATGTATTTGCACAATTCTGAGCAATTATACATTATACTACACGCACATACATGCTTACACCGTCCGGTATTCCTAAGTGGTCACCAATCGAGTTACTGACTAGGCCTGATTTTGCTTAACTTCAGATTTTGTACGGTAACCGCTGTTTCAATTTCTTGCAATTTAGTATTAGCTTCCAATGACTAAAAAGAAAAACAAACATGAAAATAATTAATCTTCAATTTAATCTCTTAATGTAGGCTCATCATGTGATATTCCCTTCTGTCCTGATTAACAGGTAACTTATTTTGTTTTTATTTCCGTGTATGAACGTTTGGATTCGTTTCATAACCGCAAGGAACTGATTTTACGTGCGTGCGTTTTTGCTTCAATCAACTCTTCCCTTTGAAATGATTGGTTCACTTGTTCGATGCTTTCTTCCCCCATTTTGTTCCCATTTCGAAATGATTGAGAATTGTTATTCCTAATCCTTCTCCCCCACCCCGTTACCTTCGAGCGAAATCGTGAATGATTAACAAAGAGAGGAAGAAAAAGCACGAGAAATCGAAACGCTTCAGTTAATTGAACCGGCTTAATATGGACATGCTGTTAAAGAATGAAGACTTTGCAAGAGAAAGAAAAAAAAAAAGAAAAAAGATGTGGGCCTATAAATTAATGCAAAGTTGCTCAGATATTTTAATCAAGATAAAATAAAAAAGTTATCACGATCTTTTTCGGTTTGTTTGGTTTTTATAAATATTATTTCCCAGTAGTCAATGTCGACGGTTGCATTGCTAAATAATGCCTGCACTCTTTGTAAAACTGTGTCTAACCCTTTTAAAATGTGCTCATACGTTTTGTTTTTATTTTCATTTTTTGTCTCAAATCAAGGAGGCAAACAAACAGATGTTCCTTTTATGCTTACCTAAATATGACAAGCTTCTCTTATAACCGTTGATCTTTCATTATAAAACAGAATTAATATTTTGCACATTAGATGCAACATCATCACCATCATTACCAGTAGCTGTCCCATGAATAGACATGGTCATATGGTTAATGTGAAACTGAGCAGTTGACCAATTCTCTGCATATATCTGGGCTAAAAGCCTGAGATTTATCTATTTATACATATTGCACGCTGGGTAAATCGACCTGGCGTATTCTATCTCTCTGCAAGGCACCACATCCGATGTCCTCGAGCTTGATGTCTTGCCTTCGTGACATAGTTACGGAGCCCAGTCTATAGACTACGCCATTGTACGAAATTACCAAAAAGATTTAAAAGAATGAAAAGACAGTGCGGCAGACTGGATTTTTATTACGTTACTATTTACGTCAAATATTTGAACATCATCAGGTTTATATTAAAGTGCATAGTTAATGACCAACGTGTGTCTGTTCCTGAAAATGGCAGTTCTTGGAAAAAAAGATGCATGAATGGAAATTCCTTGTCAAATTTTGAATACAGTGCAAATAAGCGAAGCAGCCAATTATGCGGTGTATACATGAAAATTGAACTCACTATTAATCCTCAACTAAAATGGATAGTGTGAAACGTGCGTGAGGCAATCCTATCTATTCCTGTTGAGAAAAAATAATTAGAAATTTCAAACTCCAAGTCTATACATCTAACATCTCCATGTGAGCTCTGAAATTTTATTTACGAATTATATTTCCTCTCCAATAGGAGCAGGTATGTTCGCCTATCGCGCGGTCCAATTCATATAGATGATATCAAATCTAGTATCACTCTTTATATTCCATGTACTGAAATATTGAGTATTTAGTATATTTTCAATCACTTGGTAAACGGTGAATTTCACCACTTACAATTACTAGAAGAAAAAATAACGAGCACTACTACTACTGCTACTACTACTACTACTACTAATAATAATAATAGTAATAATAATAATAACAAACGGCATATCCATAATCAGAGAAGTGACTTAGGAAAACGTATCTCAAAGGATTTTTGACAATATCTTGAATAAATGGTTGTTACTCAAGCTTTTAGTCTATAGTATATCTGGTATAGTTTCGCAATTATCAAGTACTTCTTAGGTAGATCCATGGAGTTCATTATCAGTAGACATTCTTCTGTAGTCCATGAGATCAAAACTCGTGTAGAACAAGGGTCTCACCTGATTCGTATCATTTTTCGGCTTTGAAAGTGTTCAAAAGCCTTTACACGACTTTGTATCTACATTATCTTCCAACTTAGCAAGTAATATTGACACAGGTAAATTGTTAGAGACCTTTCGCTAATCTGTCGCTATTTCTATGGAAAATGTTCTGACGAGCTACATTCCTTTCTTCTTCTTTTTCTTCTACTTTTACTACTACTACTACTGCTACAACTATTGTGTCGTCTCACTTCAAGACTTGGGCGATTTGGGCGCCTCACAATTTCCCGTCTTCAGTAGCTCAGTAAATTTGTATTTTTACTATCTCGCCTAATCCTTATTCTCTCTCGAGAGAGTCACGGAACTTCTCGGAATTTATAATGGAATGGTTTCCCGTTGTCTTCTCTACTGTGATTTTATTCAGTTAGCTGGCAGTTTAATCTTCAAGAGTTATTCCGTTCTTTTATAGATCTTATTTTTCATCCTACACGGTACTAACCACGCACTTCATTAGCAATAAGTAAGTTGTTAGCTATCCGACAATAGATTTCAACTTTGTAAGTAATTCTAAACAATACTACTTTTTTAAAATTCGAAGTAACATCCTTTATAGCGAGAGATAAACTTATATTAAGATATTTAAGAAAATAAATTATTATCTCATGATTTACAATATTTTGTAGTAGAGACTTTGCAATCGCAGATATAACGCCATTGGAAAATGCTGGTTCCAGAAGCCTTCGAATAGCACTTCTACTATCTAGTATAGAGGAATAATAGCGGTCCGTGTAGTAATAAAGTAGAAATAGCGACCTGTACAGTAGAGAGGATAGAATTGAAATGCGATCAATCTGGACGTCACGCGACTTTCTACGTATTGGCTTCCTCTATGGCCACGTGATCCACTTAATTCAATAATGAGATTGCCTGTGTTTACTCTCTTACGATCTAGGTTCAAATACAAGTATCGGCAGCGACACTTTATTCCCATATACCATCACTCCTTTGAGATGACAGGAGTCTACATTTCTTCAAATTCAGTTCAATATTCAAATGTTGCGTTGCTGTACTTTTCCTTTTACCGTACCTCGTTGGTTCACTAATTTTTGGTGGCGTGCGAACGTTAAACAAGTCATGCAATATTTCCATCGGTACCTCTTTTCGTGGACTTACTAAATAAGTGAATCTCCGTTTTAACAGATTAAGGTTTTCGCTTATGTTACCATCTTTGTCCCTGTATAATATTTTTCCGATCCGTTTTTATAACGCCATCTCGCCAGAATTCTTTTCCACGTTAGTACATTTAAAAACAGTTTATCACCAGATTTAAAATATTTATTTATATTATTTTGATTCCTTGATGTTGTCGTCTTCTAGTAATTTGTTAAATACTTCAATCTTACTGGCGAACATTAACTCTTCAGGCAACATTCCAGATACAGTGTTCAGGTTTGTGTTATTCTGTAAACACTCAAAAATTGTTGCAACATTAATTCAGCTGATTCCTCTCTGTCCGACGTTTTTAGTGCCCTTTTAAAAGTAGCGACAAACCGTTCCGCTTGTTCGTTTGATCTTGGGTGATAAGGAGGAATTGTAATATGTTCTATTGCTCATTATTTGCAGAAACACAGAACCTCGTGTCAGAAATTTATCGTCACCGCGGTAGTCGGTTTTATATATTTTAATATTTATGGACATTTAGTGTATCTATCAACTACCACTAGATAGTATGCTCCGTTTGACGGTCCTGTGAAATCTATATGTATTCTGGTTCATGGCATATCGGTTTTCGGCCAAGCTTGAATTTTGATAGAGATGACTTCGCTGCCAGATTACAACCTTTGCATGATTTCACTAAATGTTTGCTATCTTGATCCATTTTTGGTAAGTAGGTATAACAACTCATTAAGGATTTCATTCTAGAAATTCCTGGTTGTCCTATATGAAATCCCTTTAGCATACTTTATTTTTTGCAACGATGCTAGTATCACAATCCTTTTTATGTACATAAGTACATTATTACGTAATGTAAATGCATTATTTTCAATAATATTTTTTTCTTTTAAAACTTAATCGCTTCTACCTTTTTATTATAAAGTCAACTTTTTCCGACTTAATTAGTATTTCCTCCAATGTAATGGGAAATTCTCGTACGGTATTATATAATACGTTATTAAATTCATTTTCCTCCCTTTTCGCCACAATTATCGTGTCTGCAACTGGTTCGCAGAATATTGGTATTAGTCTAGACAATCTGTCTGCACGACTTAATTTATTGAATGGTAGAAACTCTATTTTATAATTATAGTTCAATAGAATAATTCCCCAGCGCTGCAGTCTATTCGCTGTATGTTTGAGAACACCCTTTTTTATACATATATGGACAATAATACGCGATGATCTGACTGTAGTATGAATTCTCTACCATATATCTTTCGTAATTCTCGTTGTAGTACAGACTTTGTAATCGCAGATACAACTATAGTACGCCGTTGAACAGTACGCGTGTCAAACGCCTTCGATTAACAATTGTACTAATAGTACTTGCTCGATAATTTTCGCCCGAATAGTAAACACTGTAGTGATCTACTATAATGGACAGAGTAGAGAATAACGGACCTTATAGCAATAGAGGATAGAGTAGAAATAGCGATCCATATAGTATAGAATATAGAATAGTAATGCGATAATATTTATTGTACGAAAGTACAAATAGGGTACAAGGCCAAAAGGGAGAATGGGGGAAAAGGATGGTCTTCTTTTCTCTTATCATTAAACTTAGCTCGCCACAAACATTGACCCAAACATACAAACAATATTATTTTCACCAAAACAACGCATTCTTACTTACCTTTCTTACCTCATCCACCATAATGCCCCAGAAACTTTATAAAATCCTAACTAGTCCCCATATACAGAATTCATTTTTTGTGGGGGGAGGGGGAATAAAATAACAATTAAAAATCTAAAAACTCCAATGAGTATTTACAAATGTGTACAAAATTATATACAAAATACAAACAAATTTTCTTAGTAATAAACCCCACCATAAGCCCAAAACTGTGGTAGTAACATCAGTTAACTGGACAAAATCAAGGCGGGACATTGAAAAAATATAAAACATCCATAGATCTCAAGCATTCATTCAAATATACACTCATTCGAACACAAAAACAGTTACGAAAATCACATCCGAAACGAAAGAAAAAAGTAAAAATAGGGACAAAGATAAAAGGGGCCAATGAGCATACATACCCTAGCTAAGTTAACTAAAAAGAAGAAACTAAAACAAAAATGACCTACACTAAACTATTAAGGGGAGGGTTGCCAATGTTTAACCCAGCAAACGCAATATCCTCCTAAATGCCACTCTAGGTCAGTACCTTTCACTCGGCAGAGACGCGCAAGACTCACCCACCTATCACCAAATTCCAATGGATGGAGTCGTTTCCTTTCCGTCCTACCCTTGACTTTAAGATGTTGCTTAAAGAACAGGATCAGGATTCTCGGCCCCATGGAATTCCTTCTGTCGCACCGTCCATATCACGATTAGCTTAACCCCCCAATAAACAAAGGAACACATAGTGCTCAGCCTTAGTCAACGTCGGTACTATATTGTCACAGACGGAACTGGCCTCGAGGACAAAGAACTTTCTTCCTAGCATGCGAAACATGAGGTCTTCAACAAACTTGCACAACGGAGCTATGGTACTACAATGAACAAAGGCGTAACCTGCAGCAAACGCAGTTTCACGACTTTACCAAAGAACTCTTTTGTCGACTCAGAGGGCCCCTCGAATCATCGGCCAGGTGAGTGATGCCTCAGTGTTAGTGAGACATATCAACCCGGACGCCCAAGGTCATATGCAGCGAGCCTCCCGCTTCGTCAGAACGAGCTCCTATCAAAGTATCCTGAACGTCCTCCCTATCTAACACCTGATATAATGCCTTACGGGACAATGGCTATCCTCCGCCCGTAAGAGATGCTTGAGGGCAAGCCGACATTCGCGATAGAAAGAGCCCTCGCCTCGAGGTAAACGGCCGGCTTATTCTTAAGGATAGAAAGTTTCTAAGCGTTTTCCTTCCAGAATTCGCCGTTCTCATCCAATTGAATACACATCCGGTCTAGATAAGTAATGCAAAGCGTATATTGACGAATTTCAACGCGAGGTACCCCTAGACCGCCAGATGGAGGTAACAGATCTCGCGACTAATCATGGTAGACCTGTCTCCCTACAAGAAGGAGAACCAGAGTTTTACAAACATCAGGAGTGGAAACACGGAGAGTCGGTAAAGGAAAATCGGGTAGAGGCTCGAGGCACATACTTCCGCCTTCCCTTTCAAGGAAAGATTCCTCCGGGATCACAAACAAACTGCTACCTCGGCTTTCACTTGCACCTCCGACTAATTCATTTCCAACACGAGGTCGGGACCGAACAGAGGAATGATCTGAGAAGCTTTTCTTTGCTGACTTCGTTAATTTCGGCTCTGCACGACACTAGAACCGAAACATCATCAGTATATGCGGAGTACCTGGTCGAGGTGGTAGCACCAGTTAAGGAAATTCCGCGAAGGATCCGATTCGTCTTCAACTTACGCAGGAAAGGTTCCAACGCAAGAAGGCACAGCAATGGAGATAGCGGACACCCTTGACGAATGGAGCGAGACAGAATGAAAGGTTTCGATCTTTCCCCATTCACTTCTACCAGCACACCAGGGGATGCATACAGCTGTCGGATCCAAGTGCGAACCCGGCGACCGAAAGAACAGCCTCCAGAAATCGATGGTCAACCCTATCGAAAGCCTTGGACTGATCTAAAGTGATCAGCGCGGCATCACTTGATCGATGATTAAGCTACCAAATGAAGGTTGTCCTAAATAGTCCTGCCCTTCAGAGAAGTAGTCACGGAATGCCTCACAAATGCCCATGTCTGTAGTCACAGTCCGCTTATCCGGCAATGTGATACTCGTAATATGCCGACTAGATGCCCTACGAGCTTACTCTGCACATAATGAAGTGGCCATGTTCGTAGCCTCGCGAGACATTCCTTTTAACGTAGCCCTAACAGAGCTTGATCCTTCTTGATAAGCAAGGAGTTTTCTCAGCCTTAGCTAAGGCTACGTCCCCAATATCACGGGATTTGATTGCCTGATCTACTTTTACCTCACAAGACGTTTGCGCTTCTAACCCTGCTAGATTGAGTCGGCTACTTAAACCAGCAGCAAATGACCTAAGTTTGGATTTTAGAAAATCACAGACATTCCCAACCACAGCCCCTGATAATTCCCGCAGTAACATTAGTAGAAGCTGATCCCGAAAATCTTGCTCACCAAATAATGATGAATTCAATTTCCAGTAACCAGCCATCTTAACCGTAGGCTTATTTTAGCTTATCCGATTGGAGTAAACTATAAAATGGAAACTGGGTCATTCTAAGAGCCCTACTTCGACTCTCTTAACTAGAACTCGGTCGATGTAGCTTGCGCTCACCGAGCTGCCGACCCTATTCAAAGTCCATACTACCTCTCGGGGTGCTTGTTTCGATACTTATCGACGAGATCAAACACGTCGATAAAGTCCCGAAATGGCTTAACATCCGGGTTGTTAGTACCCGATCTATATCGGTATCATGGACGGCATTCCAATCACTTGCTAGAACTAATGAACAAGATGTCATTAAAAACGGCGCGATATGCCGAAACAAATCAGACCGCTGCGCATTGTCACTGGGCGCATAAACCCCAATGAGACGAAGAGCCTTATGATGTATGGTAATATCTAGCACGCAAAGCCTCCCCAAGAGCACACGCCTCATCCAGAGACTTGCTCACCAGCCAGGAAATACATTTACAGCGTCCATCAAAACATGCTGGATAGAGGAAGAACCTCTTAGACAGAATGTCTTCACGGTCGCGAGATAAAAATGGGTCTCCTGCATAAAACAAACATCCACCTCGAGGCGCTGAAGATCGTGATAGAGCCTCGCCCTACGAGACTCCGACCTCAGGTCCCGGGCATTAAAAATTGCTAACCAGAGAGCCATAATGAAAGCCACTTAGTTGCTCTCCTGTGTTGAACATGGTCGGGGAAAGGACACCGACGGCCTCTCCCATCGAAACAGTTCCTATCTGCGTATTGATGGTGCCAATGGGAGATAGACTACCGACGGGGAAAGTTAACTTTATAGCTGTATACAGGTAGGGGTGAACAAAAAGCGGGACCCTCCCTGCACAAAATTGGTTTAACTTATTAATGGTTTCGTTGTCAAAACACGCCATTGGTGGAAACACAGATGAAGTTCATTAGTCTTCAACATCAAGATTTCCAATTGTTCTGAAGTTTCAAAGAGTCTTTGATTTTTTAAATATTTTTAGAATGCATAAATACGTCTTTTTACATTTGTACTACTCACTCAGATATCATTAGGAACATCACTATTGCATAGATCTATGTAGTGTTTTACTGAAACCAAACTATTTTCGTACAAGATCCGGCCTAATTCTTCCCGTTACTCTATTAATCAGAATCTGGATGATAAAATTAGTAAAATCATTTGATTAAGCTGGCTGACTGAAGTTCGAAGTCATTTGCTTTTGACATTTTAGGCAACGCTACGAAGATGATGTAAGAAAAGTCTTCTTGAAAGAGCTTGAATGCAAACCCCGATAAATCCAGTTACTTGAAACTGAGTAAAAGACGTTGTTATAGCTCAAATATGGTTGGTTAAACCCACCTTTTTCTTTTTCAACATTAATATATCAGCATTTGTCTATAAAAAGTCGAAAATTTCAAATTAAGAATTTTAAATGAAATTTTTTGTATAATCCGATAAATCCATTACATCTGTATAAACTATAGTTATACTTAAAATAACACAAAATATTGATAAAATGAAGAGAATTTTGATAGAAAAGTATAGACATACGCAGAGGTAACACTACCTCCCACCTTCTAAAGATTCTATCTCTCGACTACAAACCCAAAAATTAGGAAAAGTGTCAATTTTTCGGATGATTTTTTTTATTTGTATTGTTTCTGAATGAGACCAAAAGTGCCCCCAACACCACATCAGATATCTTTTAGGGAATGTAGGTGCATTATATCAGAAATTCTGATGATAATTCTGAGAATATATTTAAAACTAAAGAATTATTATAAAACAAAGTTATTTAAATTTAAACTGTTTATTTTATTGAATTGTATTTTGTCAGTTGTGCAATCATCTAAGGCTGATAACATTTCTATTACAATCCAATATAGTCCTGTTCATGTTCATAAGTTGTCCAATACCGATCTTAACATAAACTTTATCTCATCCGTCTATGTTTTTTTGAGTACTTTGGGTTTTACTGTTTCGTTATGGAAGAGATTACTGATCTCCTCGTCCTATTTTTCAAGATTTTTTCCATTATTTATAAACGTTTTATTATTACGTTGTGGAAGAGTCTTCTGATCACCCCGTCTTGTTTTTCAAGAATTGTTGCTCTTTCGATTATATGAATCCTTTTATCTATATCTATCGTATTTATGAGATTCATTCTTCCTTAGTTGAGCCATTCCTCTTTTGCCTGTCTGCATTTTATATAATTTTTATATATTCAATATATATTCGTTGCCATTTTAGGGATTACTTTCTGACGCTTAAAATTGGATATGCAAAATAATTTTGAATAACAATGATACTGCAGTTATTTCAACCAGCTATATGATTGAAACACTTCTTTTAACCTTAAAATGCAGATAAATATCACTTATTGAATTTTTTGTTATGCTTTAACCTTTTAAAAGTATATTTTTGAGAACTGGAATGAAAAGATTAAAAAAAAACACTGTAAGCTTCAAGTGTGAATTTCTTATATTTTAGGAGAATATTAAAACTTATTCCCCATCAAAATAGTATGCAATCATACATTTGTTTTTAATTCTTTTATGTGACATGTTCTTGCGCTACATGTGTAATATTGGATCTACGCATTTTCCTACCATTGTTCTCCATTTAACTTTAGCTCCTTGAAACTCTTCTGACATCCACTGGCACAAACTTGTTAGATTGGTTAAGCGCGTTTTTTGTTTTGTTCTTGCTTTGTTTTTTTCATCTGTCTTTTTTGTCTTTGATACGTTCTGCGCAAGACACATTTTCTAAGCCTTCTTACATCATTATGCGCCTCTAAGTTCTTTCTCTTTCCGTCTACCTCATTACTTAGATACCGCGTCCATGATATTCTCATCATTCTTATGTAGAACGATTATTTGGACTGCTCTATGTTCCAATTTCCATATTCATCTTGAGAAAATTATCTCACATTTACAAGGAATGATATTACAGAGAATTTCTGGAAGATACATATATTACATAGCAGTTCAATGCTGCTTTCTTTTTTTCTAAAACATTTAATTGTTCTTAAGAGAAATATAGTATATTAAAAATGAAAAGTGAAAATATTTTTCAAATCGTAGTTAAATAAAACGTATTCTAACCTAAATACCCCCCAAAATCTTTAAATATACAAATAGAAAAAATGCCTTAAGAATTTTTATCGTTAACAATAATTTTTTTAAAAATCCAGACGACATGCATTTAACGGATGTCAGATTTCATTGAAAAATACATCCCTACCCCTACCAAAACATAACTAATAACTGATACATCAAAATACAGCGATAATGAACACGCAAACACCCCTTGTCTGGTTGAATTGGATTTCTCAGTATCCTTGGAAACGTGAATTATGATTTTTGCTGTCTCTTTAAAACCGAGTAGTTTTAAAAGTTACTCCAAAATTCGCTTGAGGATGAAATGGAACTAATTCAATTACAAAATTAAATTCGGAGCTTTTAGATTCCATTGTTGAAACATGGTTAGAACTGTGTAGCGAAAAAAACCATATTTTAAATCAATTAATTTATAATTATATATATATATATATATATATATATATATATATATATATATATATATATATATAAAATAGATAACTAGACTCGTTTTGAAAAACCCTCGAATTTTTGATTTGCTTATCAAATCAATCTCGAGGGAAAAAAAGGTTTTAAAAAAAGAAAGAGCTACAAACATGGACTTCTGCCGACAAAAAAATCGCACAGATGCAGGTCTGAGCCCAAAGAAAAAAAATTAAAATACGAGTAACAACTAACTAACAAAAGAGCTCAATACAACCGTAGAGCAGACCTAGATACACCTAGTGAGCCAGACAAACCTACCTAGGTTTCACCTAAAATGGATCGTCAGGGAAAGTTTGGCCAAACTTTCCCTGACGATCCGTTTAGGTGAAACCTAGGTAGGTTTGTCTGGAAATATAGGTGTATATATATATATATATATATATATATATATATATATATATATATATATATATATATATATATATATATATATATATATATGTAAAAATTATTTGTTTTTGTTTGTGTGTGTGTGTGTGTATAAATTAAACGCTTAAAATCATGTAGGCCAGTAAATGACTGGAGTTTAACGTGTTGAAGGAAAGCGTATTTTTATAAACAATATATATCTATTTAATAAATAGATCATCAATAGTTAACAGATGAAACAAATATCTAATATTTCTCTTTACTATAAAATTTTGAATAATTTTTGATGAATTTGTATAGCTAAGACTTTTTTTCGGCAAATAAAATACATAACTGTGAAAGTATAGAAAATATAAAAACCACATAATTTAATTTTAGATGTTTTCACGTGATATAGTTTATAGCATAAGTTTGGTGTCTAATAAAGAGCAAGATGTCATAGAAACAAAGAAAAGTGTGCTGAAATACTATGTAATTTAAATCCAGTTATATGGCAGCGAATGCAGTATATTTTCCCCCGAAATTAAGAGACGACTGGAAGCAACAGAATTCTTTCCCACAGGAGAAGACTGAGAATACCATAGGAAGAGCATGTATCCAAAGAAGAAATTTTAAGGGAAATGGAAACAAAAATGGCACTTATATTTAAATCAGAAAAATCTAAATATCTGGCACGTCGTACGAGAAAGGACGGTTTGGGAAATTTGCCTAATCTAAGGCAAAAAGGACAAGTCTTGCTTATGTAAATAGGTCACTGAATGGAGATTGGAGGAATTCTACAAGGATCTTCCATGAGCCGTGTCCGTGCAGGGCGTTGGTGATCATGGCTCTCCACATCATGGCAGTAAAAGGACCAACATTACTAAAAGCTATAAAGGAAAGAGAGCTAAAATCGCCCAAACCCTGAAAGGACACGATATAGCGAAGAAGATATGAATATGATATTTGTTTAGGACTATTATATATTTATCCTTTCCTCACGAGTGGTGTATCTGATAAATTTGAAGTCGTAAAGATAAGTCTTTGAACCGATTTCCTCTATCTCCCTCACTAGTTATCGATCTACACACACAAATACACACACACACACACACACACACACACACACACACACACATATATATATATATATATAGAGAGAGAGAGAGAGACAGAGAGAAAGAGAGAGAGAGAGAGTAGAAGAAAGAGGGACGGGGGAGAGGAAAGAAAGTAAAGGTGTTATTTCTGGAAGCTATTTTGGTACGAACGAAAGATTCTTTAGCGATTGCTAAGAAAATATGCAGCAAAAACTTCTCTTAGTTTGCAAAATAATGTTCCGCTACGACTTCATCAAGCACACAGCATTTGAACCTTCGGCCATACCTTTTTTATTTTCTGACCTTGTTGACTAAGAAATAAATTTTTTATTCTCTCACTACGTAGCTTTTACCCAAAATAGTGCATCAAACTCGCGGCTATTTGTCTCTCAACATTTTTCGCTCGAGGCACGGATCGAGCAGAAATAACCGCATATTGTTTAACGTGCATATTGTCAGTATATAATAGCATCATTTCTGAAATATTATTAGTCGCTTTTGCATTTCAGCTACGATATTCATTAAAAAAACGAAAATTTTCAGATACGGAGTTCTGAAAAATAAATTGCGAATTTTGTTAAAGGAATGTAGAAATGGATAAATTAATTATATTTGGTTACAACTAAAGAAAAGAATGCTGAGCTGCTATATCTATTTACCAGTTGTTGGAGAATTTCCTTAAAGTTGTGGGCGAGATACGCGGCGTCTATGGCGTGTTCTAAAGGGGAATGGTAAGAATAGAATGAACAGAATACGTCAGTAACAAAGCTGTTTTAAAGAAAATGTAAGGGACTCATACTTAAAATCAGAAAGAGGCAGTTGAAATTACGGGTACAAAATACAAGTAAAGACGACTTGGAAATGTTAATACTCAGAAAGCGAATTACGCGTAATATGTAGCCACTGGGTTAATGTTTAGAGACGGCAGAACAGTGACAAGGTGGAATTGTAAAGAATGAAACTATGCTTTTAAGCACAAGGGACGGGAAATTGTAGTGAGCTATGTTTGATCAATAAAAAAACTACAGATCCTAATTTATCATCCGAGGCCAATGTTCTAATGATGAGTGCGATATGGAGATTGCATAGTTGTGAATACTTGGGATAAGAATAATATTGAACAGAAAACCAACATCCTCAACTTATGTACGAAGACAAAAAAATCAAGATAATCATTTTCAAAACAGAATATTTGATCTGGAATTAGAATAAAAACAGTGATGGCAAATACACTGATTCCATCTTAAAAAAATCGGGAGGTAGAATTAGTAAATAGTAGACACTTCATATACCTCAACGTACGGATATGAATAACGAATTTAATATAGGGCAAAGAACATTGAACATAGAATACGCTACGCCAGAGGTAGTTTCGCCCAACACCGCAAATTGCTAGAAAATCACCCCCCAAATCAGTCTGAAAACTGGTGTCATGTTTTTAAATTGATATATCAGATCGAGACTTTCATCTGGATGCCATGCATGATGCCAAACTCGTTCATAAATACCTCTGCTATCAGCTGGATATTTCTAATGTCAACTGTAAAAAAAAGGACTTCATTGAGTGAAGCCTGAGAGTTTTGACAAAGATCATCCTTGTTTGGACAATGTGGACTGGTGCAACAGATTCGCACATAAATATCTGTGCCAAATAACAGAAACCACGTCACTTGAAGGATTCCAACAGCAAAATAACTAATATTATGGATGAGCTATGCATCTTGATTATGGCATTTCCTGAGAATTTGAATAAAGAGAAACCATTTATAAATATCAAATGATAGCAGTAATAGAAACATGAAGTAGCGCGGTAATTGAATTGTAAATGTTTCCTTGTTGGTTAACGGTGAATATTACAATTACCATACATGCTCACAGGCTTAAAGGACAAAACACAAAATTATTTTATATGATATAATATATTCACCTTTCTTAAAAAAATTACTACTCCCCAAAGCAAACATACACAACAATATCGTAAAATGAAAAGAAAATGATAGAATCCGCCAACACAGTTATAATGACAATATTCTGCACACGTGACAATAACTGACGTTATTTTCAGTTAACAATATGAAAATAGCGTTTTCTATATTCCTCCAGTTGCTACGAACATTTTGTTTTTTTGTTATTATTAGTTACGTTTAATTAAATTCATTTCGTTTTTTGCTTTGAGAAAGTTCATATTGGACGAATTTATATATATATATATATATATATATATATATATAAAATCATACAATCGGAATTAAAATACCATTATGTAAATGATCTTTTTCACTCTGTAAAATTAAGTATACAGGATTTTTCAATGATAATTTTTTAAAATTAAAACAAAAACAAAGAAAAATCTATACCCCACCTTTACATTATTATTTAACTATTTCCCTTAGTATTCTTTTCTGATATATTTGTTAATTTAATTCTCTTTAATTCTGAATTATCTCTCTTTTATATTTTTGGTTTTCTCATATCATTTTATATGATATTTGTTCTTTTCATTAATTTCTGAAGATTCGTTTGGTCTAACTACTCTATACCGGGTATATTAAATAGGTTATGTCTTTTTCTCCTTTCCTTTTCCTTTTTCTTTCTATTATTCATTTTCTTTTTCCCCCGTTTTTCTTGCTTTCTTTCCTCATCCTTGTCTGTTTTTTTTTTATTTCAAAATTTTATCATCACTAAACTGTTTGAAAAATCCCGTAAATTTAATTTTGAAGGTGAAAATGATCATTTGCATAATGGTATCTTAATTCCAATTGTATGAAATATATTGCTCTGTTTATTATAAATCATTGATGTCTATGTGCGAATCAATTTTAATACTTAATAATTAATATTTTGTATTCTGTTAATAGGATTCACTTGGAATATATATCAACGGATAACTATCTATCTATCTATATATATATATATATATATATATATATATATATATATGGGGGGTCTTTTGTGTATATTGTGTGCGCGCGCATGTTTGTGTATGTGTATGCGTGTGCTTGTGTATAGATTTGTCTAATAATAGTATGGATGAACTATACATCTTGCTTATATCATTTTTTTCGATTTCCTGAGAAATTTAATTCAGACAAAGTTTTTAAAATATCAAGTGACAACAGTCTTATTTTCCAAGGTAATTGAATTGTAAATATTTTTGTTGGTTAACGGCGAATTTATAATTACCATACATATTAAAACTTAAAGAACACAAAATTATTATATTGATTGATATCATATATATATATATATATATATATATATATATATATATATATATAGAGAGAGAGAGAGAGAAAATATATATAGATATATATAGATATAGATAGATATACAGACAGCCAGTTATTGTGCTATATATATATATATATATATATATATATATATATATATATATATATATATATCAAAGTATATAATTGGTATATACATTGAATTCCAATAACCAACAATTACTTTCTTAAAAGAGTGCTCAATATAAAAGTATTAATATAATTATTTTTATAAAAAAATTATAACATAAGTATGTTATAAAATCACTTGTTTGTACAAAAATCCATTTTGTTTCAACACACTCTGTGTCTTATTTTGATGTTGAAAATAAAAATAAATGGTTTTAAAAGTTTCAGATTAATTAAAATCCTAAACTAAAGGGAAACATTGTTAAAAAGCTTTTTTAAGAAAGATTCAAAAGCTTGACAACGAAATCCTTTTAATTTTTTAAATATTAATTAAAATTTTATCAACTAAATAATTATAAATTTATATGATAAAATTTAATATAAAATTAAAACTTTTTAAAAATCCAAATTTAATCACTATAAGTTTAAAAACTACAAAATCTTGAAAAAATTAAAATATATATGTTTATTCAATTCATTTCATTGAAATTACGTTCGATAAGACAAGACGCTACAATACATCCGGTTTTGAAATACATGTATATATATTTTTTTTTTTTCCCTTTCTTTTCCGTTTTGAAAGTTGGTTATTCTAGATTTTGTAACAATAATTAGTTTTCCCTAGTGTAGGATCGTTAATTAATACTGAAACTTTTAAAAAAGAAGTGGTTAACATTTATTTTATTTATTTTCATCATCACTTGATAAGACACAGAGTGTGTTGAAACAAAATGGCTATTTTTTTAGTGATTTTTTATAACATACTTATGTTATAATTTTTTTTATAAAAATAATAGTGATTAAATATTTTAAAAATATAATTTTATATTTTATATATATATAATTATTAGTTATATATATATATATATATTTAAAGATCTGAATAGCTATTATAGGGATTTCGTTGTCAAGCTTTTTGAATCTCTCTATACTTCGAATTGGTTATTCTAGCTTTTGTAACAATGTTTCCCCTGTGTAGGATCCTTAATTAATCTGAAACTTTTAAAACCATTTATTTTATTTTCAACATCATCAGATCGAGTTGTTGAAACAAAAAGATTTTTGTAATTTTATAACATACTTATGATAATTTTTTATAAATTATAATCCATATATATATATATATATTATATATATATATATATATATATATATATATATATATGGGCGGTTAACGTTCGCATTCTGAGCATGATTTTTAACTATAGTCGATTTGTCAGGAAAGAGAATTCCTGATGTTATCGATAATCCATGCGTAGAAACCATACCTGGGTTAACCCAAGCTTTGTCAGTTAAATTGGGTAGACGGAACACTTTGGAGCCGTCGATAGTTGTACTAGCACGAAGACACAAGTTCATCGTGACCGAAGATGTGTGAGTGCCAGTGTTTTTCAGATTGTTGATCATTCCAGGTAACACGCTCTTTCCCAGAAACTGAACTAAGGTCTGCTCAGTACAGTTGCAGTTTAAACACATGTTTAGCTCTGTGGGTATTGAATAAACACAAATGTGCCTGAGCTAGAGTTTTCAATAGAGATTAGCTAGCCTCCCTGGGTGTTGATTAAATTGGGATTGTCTTCTTTCTCCAAATATAAAATTATAAAGACATATATATATATATATATATATATATATATATATATATATATATATGGCGTGTCATGGAAAAGCATATCTTTACGATTCACCAGTGCTGGCTCCTTCTGGCGCAATGCCTGTTCCACACGTTTCAATTGCTACGATTATAGGTCTCCTGTGACCGTTTGGCCCATTGGTAGCAGTTCATAATGAACCACTTGACGACCTGTCCACCAGACACAAAGCATAATCTTACGTGGGTGCATAGGCGGTCTTGCGGTGTGAGTGACAGCATCCTGAGGAGACAACCAATGTCTGGAATGCTTGGGGGTTTCGTACAGAACCCACTTTTCATCACTGGTAAGCACTCGATTGAATAAGGATGCGGTACGGTGGCGCGAAAGCAGCGATACGCAGGCTACCACTCGTTGTCCCTTGTGGACCTACAGCAGCGTTTGCGGAACCCACTTGCTCAGTTTGTACGTCTTACCTAGGCGGTGAAGGTGAAGTCTAACTGTTTCATCGGAAACGTTGAACTATTTTGCAAGTTCACCACATGTTAGACTACTGTCGTCTTCAATGGCCGCCTTCAGAACTCCGTTATTCAAGACCTGTGGTCATCCACTGCGAGGCTCATCATGGAGAGACAAAAGTTCCGACTTGAATTTTCGAAACCAACGCCTTGCAGTACGTTCATCCACTAAACTATCCCCAAACGCTTGACATATGCTGCGACTTAATGCAGCTGCTGATAAGCCCACTTTGAAGTCGTAAAGCAAACAGCCCCGAACACTAGACACTTCCATCCTTCTCACAGATGTCCGGCTTATAACTGACGGCCAGGCACGGTGCGCATGTTTTTTATAACGTCTGATGTTTGTACTTCCGGCTGTCTGAATTTGAAAACAATTGCTACATGCATTTCGTATATATTCCAACTTCATTCAATGAGTAATCAAAAAACGGAGAGAACTTTTTTGGTCACCTTGTATATAAAATGATATATACACATAAACTTATATACCTACACATATATATATATATATATATATATATATATATATATATATATATATATATCGTTCGTTCGGCATCAGACGATGGAGTAACGCTTATTCTTATTTTTTTTTTAAATCTAGGCGATGGAGTTACATCGCCTCTGGTGACTGTGTAGTCCCACTCTGGAGCGGCAATCTCTCAGGAACTTTGCGCAGATAAAACTGGATGACACGGAGACGGGGGCTGTTCTTGCTTTTCTACTGGCTCCCTTTGCCATCATGACGCCGTCAATGACTGTGGCTCTCCAAAGCTGACGATCGTCAGCCACGGCCTCCCAGATGTTAGGTTCGATGTCGGCCCGCTTCATGTCTCTTTGCTGACATCCTTGAAGCGGGCTGAGGTCTTCCAGTTGGGAGGGACCCACCACACAGATCTCCGTACAGAATGACTCTTAGAATGCGGCCGGCACCCATGCGGCGTACGCGCACCAGCCATCTGAGACATCTTTGGCAGAGCAGCGTGAACAGGCTGAGGATGCCGACACGTTGGAGAACCTCTGTATTAGTGACCCAGTCTTGCCATTTAATGTGCAGAAGACGTCTGAGGAAGTGGAGGTGAAAGGTGTTTAACCACTTCTTCTGAATGGCGTAAGTTGTCCAGGACTCGCTGCCGTACAGAAAGGTGCTGACAACGTACGGCCGGTAGACTTGTACTTTGGTGTTCTCCGTCAGCTGGCTGTTGTTCCAGACGGGCTTGTTTAGCTTGACCATGACTGCGGCGGCTTTCTCTATCTTGGAGCTGATCTCAGTGTCCAGGGAGAGGAAGCTGGAAATGATCGACCCGAGATAGGTGAAGGAGTCCACCACCTCGAGGTGCGTGCCGTTGATGGCAACATCCGGGGAGGAGCGGTGTCTTGTACCAGGATGTTGGTCTTTTTGAGGCTGATGGTCAAGCCGTACTCCTTGTAGGCATGGGCCAGACGACTGACTAATTCTTGCAGACCGTCCTCCGTGTGGGACGTCAGAGCAGCGTCGTCGGGAAACAGCAATTCACGAATGAGGACTACACGGACCTTGGTCTTAGCGCGCAGTCGGGCGATATTGTATAGTTTGCCGTCTGCTCTAGTGCGCATGTAGCTGCCCTCCGTGCAGTCTCAGGAGGCGTACCCGAGAAGCATGGAGAAGGACTTGACCATCTGGAGCAATCTTGGAGGATATCCTACCCTCCTTTCCAGGAGGCCGAAGAATCCGCTTCTGCTGACCAAGTCGAAGGCTTTTCTTCAGGTCAATAAAAGCGATAAACAGCGGTTTCTGCTGCTCACAGCACTTCTCCTGCAGCTGGCGCAGCGAGAAGACCTTGTCCACTGTAGATCGGACCGCCCTGAAGCCACACTGCGACTTGGGGTACACACGGGAGGCGAGGTTCTGCAGGCGTGGAAAGATGACGTGAGCAACGACCCTGAAGAGGGAAATGCCGGATTGTTATTGCAGTCGCAACGGTCACCTTTATTCTTATAGAGGGTGACAATGTTAGCACCTCGCATGTCCCGGAGAACATGGCCCTTCTCCCAGCGATGCTGCAGCAGAACTTCAGAACTTTCGATGGGATCTCGTCCTCTCAGGGGCCCTCCCAAAGGAGAGACAGTCAATGTCTCTTCCGAGTTCCTCCGCAGAGGGCGGGGTATCCAACTCCTCCATGACTGGGAGACTGGGCAAGGCATCCAGGGCGGCATCTGTCATCACGTTCTGGGTTGCCTACAGCTCCAGGTAATGCTCCAGCTAGCTATCCAGCTGCTTGCCCTGGTACGTAATGACCTCTCACGCCTTGGACTTCAACGGAGTAGGGCCGGTGGCGGTTTTGATGCCGGCGTACATGCCTGTTGCGTTTCCACTGTCGGCAGCCGTCTGGATCCTGCAGCATAGGTAGTAGTCGTTGGCGCAATGTCGTGCAGTCTGGTTGGCCCTGCTGCGAGCAGCTCTGAGGGTATCGCGGGTATTGACGCAAGGATTATGCTTCTCTCTTGGCTACAGAGGCCTGCTGCATTTCATCCCAATGAGCTTCGTACCAGTTTGCATTTCCCGATCGCAGTAAGGGCTGAGGTGTATATGGCATCACGGAGGTGGTACCATCTACTGTCGATGTCAGTGGCACAGAAGGAGGATGTGTCGACCTTCGTGCTAAAGGTGGTTTGGAAGCGGCGAGAGTTCTCAGGGTCATTGGAGCGACAGGTGTTGATGCGAGGGAGGTCCTTGGTTTTGAAGCGGTGTATTTTCTTGGCTGTCAGTCTCACTTTGCAGCCTACTAGGGGTCCGTGTCGCAGTCTGCGCTGTGGAAGCTCCGAGTGTGAAGAACGCTCCTTAGGTCTGCACGCCTGTTGATAACAAGGTCGAGCTGGTGTCAGTGTCGAGAACGGGAGTGTCTCCAAGAGATTTGGTGGCGTTCTTTGCACTTGAAGTAGGTGTTCGTCACGTACAGTCCATGGTGGCAGCACAGTTACAGCAACCGCTGTCCTGGATATCGTCTCATGCAGTGCCTCATAAAACTGGTCACTGACCCTGGAGTGGCGCATAGCGTTGGCGCGTAGATGCAGAGGACGTATTTATATATATATATATATATATATATATATATATATATATATATATATATATATATATATATAAAAATGATATATACACAAAAACTTATATACATAAAATATAATTATATATATATATATATATATATAAAATAATATATACAAAATTATATATAACTTTATGGATACTCAGAGTTTGTCTATAGAGAAAAGCAATGATAACAAAGTTGCAATATGAACTCTGGTAAAGACATGCAATGAAACAGCAAAAATTGCAATATGAGCACTGGTAAAAATGATGCTGAAAACATTAGGTTTATAATACTCAGAAGTTCATACCCAGATGTCCTCAAGGACACATGGCACAGTGGATAAAGGCGTTGGTTAGATCCAGTGACAGACCCAAAGAAGGTGAGTTCAATTCCTGGTTAAGGCAGTGGAGAACTTTCAGAGGGAAAGTTAGCAGGAGATAACTGATAACTGACATCCATCAAACATGGCACGTGGAATTAGAACAGTCTACCCCAGCGATCGAAATAAAGGGTTCAGTTCGAAATTCCAACCACCTGAAGAAGGCCGGAGCGTACAACGGCCGAAACGTTGTGACAAATATGGCGACAAAGATGAGGACAATAGTCCGACTAATGTAAATACTGTTTATGGATACTCATATTACAATTTTAATAAACCCTAAACATATGAACATGAATTTATACATTTACTTTGTTCCTGAGAATTTAAAAGAAATTTATTAAACCTTATTTATTTTTTAGATTACATAGTGGAATGGTTTTCAAATCATGGCTATTTTATTTAATAAATGTTTATAAATTAATGAATAAATAATTGTTTTCAGATTTATTTCTTTAAATGTTATGATATTTGTTTCCTGTTTAGTATTGGGTTTCCGGTTCGTTCTAATTTTTTTCATTGTTTTACACTTCTGGTAGGCACTTGCATCTTAGTAGCATCATCACCTTTGCTTGCCATGAATTTATTTAAGAAATTTATAAATATTGTATTGTATTAGTTTTAGTACAATTACATTAGTTTCATATTTTTGTTTTTAATTCACTTTCGACATTAGTTTCTGTTTATTAAAATTCTAATCATCATCTGTAAAATAATAAACATTGCCGAGGAGTGAAGGTAGTTAAAATAATCGCAGTGTCAATGAAAAAAACGTGCGGAAAGGAAAGACTCATAGTTTTGTTTTTTTTTCTTTTTTTTTTTTGTGGGCTAATATTTATTTTTTTAATATTTATTTTTTTAATATTTATTTTACGTCTTGGAACTTTAGGTAAAAATGTTTATTTTTTTGTTCATGATCATCAGTTGAATAGAAATGAATTTGAGTTATTTTTTTTTATTAAACTGTTTTTTTTTTTTTTAATGTTATAATTATTCGAATCGATCATTATGTCCTAAAGGGGATTTTATAGATAATGTCGTATTATTATGTAAAGTTAAGAACCGAATGATTCACAGACTTATTGACGTCTTCCGTATTGTTAGTTAATATAAATACACTTTCTTTGGTAACATCTTTTTTTCACTTTCTAAGCTTGACATGGCAACTGCAATAGTGGTGCAGCGATAGGTGAACTCATAGAAATTGCTTCAAATTGCGAATATTTTAGAATAAATTTATACATTTCACAACTAATAAATAAATGAAACACAAAAATAAATACACGAATCGCTGCTTTGTGAAACCGACTCCCAAGAAGATGCTTTTCTGAACACTACAATGTTAACATGTTCAAGTCTAGGGTTAATCGTTATTGTCTCTTCCTATACGCATAAACTGTGTTTCTTACTTTGTAACCCTCTACCTCAAGTTGCTTCCGGGCCTTGTATAGGTAGAAAATCAATATAGAAAATAATATACAGCATCCATTTTAGTTGTTGTTATAGTTAAAAATCTGAAGTTACACGGTTTATGCTATATGGGAAAGTTTTCGTGATTCTATAGCGCCAGTTCAAGAGAAGGATTAAGAGTGCTTTTAGCCGTTGAAATAACAGACATTTGCTATTTTATTAATGAATTCGATAGACACTGGATGCAAAACATTAATGCCATTGTATCAGACTTATCTAATGTTTATAGATACGAATAATATTATAGATATGAATAAGTTAAAAGACAAATTATGTTCGATTTTAAATCCTGTTGAAAGAAATATTTTCATACATATTGATTTCATCAAGACCCGGAAATAAATGAAAATGACCTACTTCATAGCGAACTGTATTTGTGTCATTTTAAATCTATACATTAAATCTGAACATTGTGGAAAACATTTGTAATATCGAATTTGGTAGATAAAAAATTACAATGATAAATAGACGGAATATACATGGTAACATTAGGGATTTCCTGATACGAAAATATTCGACATTTATTAGCTAAACAGTTACATTGTTTTAATTTATAAAATCTTTCTTTGAAAGGAACATGTTCTTTTCAAGTAAATAAGTTTCTCAAATCCAATAACTCTTATCGGTGCTCCTTGTACGGATAGGGGCTTCCTTCCTAACATAATGTTTGCAATAGTGTGGAAAGTCAACATCTTTATTATGTCATTATTTTGTTCGACTCCAAAGAAAATGCTTCCCTACAATTTTAACTTGCAATGTCTAGGGTTAACCATTATCTCCCCCCAAAATCTACACAAACGGTGCCTCTTACTCGGTAATTATCTCCAGTGAATTGCTCCCGGGCATTGTACATGGTAGATATCATTGTAAAATAAAATAAAAAATACATTACGTTTATATTCAACTATAAAAGTTTGTGTAGAGATATCAGCATTCATCTACTTCACCACCAAATTATTTTTCTACCGGATGGGGAATTCGAAATATTGCTGTCGTCACGTTTTTAGTTAAGTGTTGGTTGGTTGATTTTGTTTAGCGGCATATCAACCATTATGGATTATTTAACGCCGAAATCTAAATGATTTGTACGCAATTTTACGGCTTAAACGACAGATATTTTAAACATACTTTTATACATTCAAGGCAAACGTATTTTTTTTAATTGAAGGTTTGTAGATAGTAAAATGTATTGCTACTAATTTTACTATTTATATATGTTATACTTTTGCAATAAAAACGTATTACTAATGGTCATTATTTTTTATAAATATATTGCCGTTTTTTTTACCATAATGTATTTTTGTACTTCGTGAGCAACTAAAATTAGTACAATACACTATTTTCCCATATTTGGGACCGTAATAGGTGCTACCACCTTGTATCAGGGTGGACCTAGAAACAACAGCAGCTAAGTGGTGAGACTGGAACAAGAAATGCGTAATTGGTGATTATAATATTATATATGGGAGAGAGGGGGTGAGAACGCGCGCAATAGAGACACAGAAGGATGGGTACTTATGTTTTATATATATATAACGCAAAATCATTTGACAAGGTACGGCACAAGGATTTATTTGGATCTATTAGGATAACTTGATCTATTTGTAAGAATCTATGTTAGAATAATCCTGAAATTATACTGAGAGTGAATCGACTGCATACGCATAGAACATTTGTATCAACACAAAAATAGAAAAAGCATAAAACTATTACGTGATTTCTCAGATTTATTCAACTTCTAACATTGGCTTTACCCTCAGGGACCTGGAGGCCCTGCCTGGATTTATTTTTGGTGGGCGTAACCTTAACAATATGAGATACGCAATGACAATTTGTTGATGGCTGACACACAAAAATAATTACAGGCCTTCTTAGACAGGACAGTAAAAGAAAAGAAAAGAAAAAGGAATAACCGTCAACGGCAAGAATTCGGGAAGTATAGTCAATCAATAAGAGGAAAAGTTCAATGTTCGAATTAACAATTGAAAATGTCTTCATGAAGCAGGTACAGAATGTAAATACCTGGTAAATATTTTAACAGAGGATGGAAAATGTGACATCGAACACACAAACACGCATATATATATATATATATATATATATATATATATATATATATATATATATATATATATATATATATATATATTTGAATAAAAGACAGACTACGTTAAGATTCCATGTAATAAGCTATTTCACCATAACCCCTTTAACAGGGTTCTGGATCATCAGACTTTACTTCCAAAAGTTGAAAGGAAGAATGAAAAGAAAATTCACAGGTTTTTTACGGACCTCATCAAATATACGCAAAGTTAACGAAGTGAGGAAGTGAGGTGGGAGAGAGTATGTGAGTGTGTCATATGTATCATTTTAGTTTTCTATTTTAACCTAAGTGTGTCGGCTGGATGTTGCTCTAATCTGACGCGTCTCGTCTCTAGATAAAGGTGGTTAAGGGGTGGGCGATAAAGGCTACATTGAGGAAGACGCGTTATAACAGCCCCAATAAATTATCCGACAGGTTTCATTCAAATTCCTAGACGCTGTCAGTTCGCGTTACTTTAACGTGCATATTTGAGAGGTTAAGGTTTGATAAATATCTAAAATTTTAAAACAATCTACGAAGAAATTACTTTGAAATTCGGTGGAGTTTTGGGTATTTCCATGAAGCAGTCGATTGGGAAAAGATCTATAGGCAGAACATTGAAAGAGTAATCCAATTTATACTTATATATATATATATATATATATATATATATATATATATATATATATATATATATATATATCAATTATATGGCAGTGAACGCTGAACACTCTACGCCCAAAAAAGGATTCTTAGAATTCTATATAGAATAAGCAAGTCTTAAAGAAAATTGCAAGAAAAAGAATACGGGAACACACCATGAGGTAGGATGGTTTGAAACGGGGCATAATGAGGGTAACAGAAATAGAAGGCAGCGAACTCAGCTTGTGTGCATGGATGGTGGTACGCACGGCGATGTCCCTTAACAAAAAAAGTATATTGAGAGAAAAAGAGGCAAGGGAAGGCAGCGAGTCAGCCACCTGACGATTTTGTGTTAATGGATGACCCAAGGGAGCCTTAGTAAAAGTTTCAAATCTGCTATGTGCCACAAATTATAGGAATTTTTGAAGAGCCATGACCACCCGACTTGAAGGAGTAATTAGAACAACATTTTCTTGTACTTGTTTTCTGGTACATTTTCTTGTAACGATTTCGTCTTTTTATTGATATTCTGTGAATTCTCCAGGAATTTATTCCATATGTCACTAGCTTTTCATTGGTTAGGTTACATTTTTGGAGGCATGGTGGGGGATACTGAGTGTGAAATAATATAAGAACAAGAAAAAAATATTATTAAGAAGCAAGTACAATAAAGGTGTAGAAATTAATAAGATAGTAGGTAACGATTTAAATAACATCGAACATTTTTTCATTTAAATTTCTGAAGATCTAACTTGACTGGAAAGCAGGAAGCCGGAAGAGAGTCCTACAAGTGAGAAATGCGAGTGAAGAAAATTTTAGCACAAAATTTACAATTACAATTATCATCTCAGCTGTGAACTGAAGACATTTTTCATCAGTCTAGTACTGCACTTAAATTCATGAAGTCTAGGGCCCAAAGCGAAGAGATAATCTGAACAACTGCCAGGAATATATTCATAAAAAAGGCACAGGGAAGCTACTTTGCGGCAGTGATAAAGAACGTGATTGAAGCTGAAATGCTAGGTCACGACCAATAAAACTGCAGATTTTTCTTTGCAATTTCATCTAGGATCTCTTTTCCTCAAAGTACACGGCAGAAGCACCCGAACATATGTGGCATCAATATTCTAAGCATGGACAAATGATAGACTTATAATTATGTAAGATATATTCCAGAGAGTAAAATTGCCAGCACGACAGATTGAAGCAACTTTCTTTTTGCAGCAGACCTAGCAACTGATTCAATATAATATTTCCATTTCATGTCAGAGGAAAACGTTAGTCCAAGAAGGTGCAACGACACACTCTACTAAACAACTGGCGAATTATTTTCAAAAGTGTTCGATGTTTTCTGTGCGTATAGAGTATATATAAACACATTTTCAAATTTATCCTTTATTTAATGTCAATAAATTATTCATTGCTAATACATAAAAAAACAAAGACAAAACAAAAACAAACATTTCATTACCTTATTGGAAAAAGTATTCTCTTTGAAGCATCGTATTCTTTCAGTTTGATTTTTTCCTGTGGGTATTTGACAAAGCTTCTTTCAAAATAGAGAACTAATTTGTCTGTACTTTTTACATATCTTCCTCATCACAAAGGCCTAAATATTCCAGATATTTTTTTTAGTGAAAACATTTTTAGCATTTTCTTTTTCCTTTGTTGTTGTTGTTCTTCTTACATATATATATGTGTGTGTGTGCGCGCGCTCGCGCGCGTGTGTGTGTGTGTGTTTGTTTGTGTGTGTGTGTAAACTATGTGAAAGAGAGAACAGGTTGTCCAGCTATCTGAAAATACACATTGTTAGTCTGAAACGTTTCATAAGCTTTTTCGTGTTACTATATTTCGGATAGCTGCAGAATGCTGTAATTAAGTCGTAATCAAAATGGCAAAAAGTGAAGTTTCGGAAAGCGAGCTGGATGTGCATATAAACAGGCCCAATCATTTCCCACCCATTTGAGTTTCACTTATAGATGAATTACATTTTAATATTTTATAACACATCCCTAACAAACGCCTAATCACTTCTTTGTTAGTCTATTAGAAAGGAAAACAGTAGTAATTAACCTGTAAAGAACATCAGTAAAATTATAAGGGTTATTTTCAGATATTTAGAAACATTTACAGACGAAGAAGTGAATTGAAGTAATGTCATTCTACGGAAGGATACTGAGAATCGCATGGACCGAATATGTGAGCAACGATTACGTTTTAGAGAAAATGGGAATAAAAACATTTATACGAGGAAAAGACAGTTGAAATTTCTTGTGCATATAATGTGAAAAGAGTACTAGGAATGTTTGATACTCACAGGACAGATTGAAGGAACAATAGACAGGGGGAGACAATACAATATCTAGGTAATAATGTTGACTAAATCGATGGTGGAACAAAGTTTAGAAGAAAAAACAGAAAAACAAAGTTTAATAAAAGCGACAAAATGGAAAATGTGGAGAGTCATGATCGCCAACATCCTGAAGAGACACGGCATATAGAAAAATAAGAAAGTCAAATTAAAACGGAGCGTCTTGTAAGGATTCTAAAACTCGTCTCAATCAATTCTGCTCTTAGTTTTAACTTCTAATCACATATTCTTTCATACAGTTTTCTCATGTTCTTTCACACTCAGTAACGCCTTGCGTTTTACTGTCTTTATTGTCTAGTTTTGGGTTAAAAGAAAAATGTCACATATTTCATACATCATTACCATTTTAAGAGTAACGTTCTCTCTTGATTGGTTCTCAAACCTTGCATCGAGTGAATTCTAATAAAAGAAAAAACGAAAGAGAGACTTTAAAATCCATTCTGTGTTTATATGAAATGATAAACATAATCAGTTTCAGATTTGGAACACTGTCATTCATAATCAACTTTGATAGAGCTGAAAAATTTGGTTATCTCGTCATTTTGGTGGAAGTCCCCAAGGCTCGATGTATACCGAATGTTGCGTATTTTAGCTCAGGTTCCTGGAGCAATTTACAAATCTGGAAAGTTTAAAACCCCTGGATTATATTGATTGGGATATATATATATATATATATATATATATATATATATATATATATATATATATATATATATATATCCATTCTGCTAAAGCAGCTTCTAAAATATATATTATCAGTTACTGAGATAAGAGAAATTTAATGGTGAACTGTATTGTAGTTAATACTGCGTCATCACACACTTAAAGGTTATTGGGCGTTTCTCATAGACAACTCTGTCTTTGGATGAAAAAAATAATCACTAGAGAAAAATGCCTGGTGTATTTAGACTTTTATAATGAAGAAGATATCCAGAAAAGTACAAAGACAAATTCGCTTTCTGTTTCTTTGTCAAATTCCCGCAAGAAAAAAAAATCTGTAA
>CAHIKZ030001368.1:0-202500 GCA_903632075.3 Acanthosepion pharaonis | reverse complement strand
TGATTTGTTGATTTGTTGATTTCTTTTATCGGCCTATCGTCACCTCTCTGGGTTATATCTACATATATGAACACAATTTTATGGCTTCAACTAGTTATATTTTGAACGTAAGTGTATACCTTCAACTACTTATAAAATGTATTGTTGATCATTCTACTATAAAATGTATGGACAGTATATCTTAATATATAATCTATTGTTGATCATTTTGCTTTAATATTGTATTGTTGGTAATAATACTATAAATATATATTATTGGTTCCTTTTGTATATAAAAATGTATATATTATAACAATATATTTTTATACTTTCATAGTGTTTTGCTTTTGTTTGTGGGTTTACTATTTATCCATTGCAGGGAACCTAAAAGATGCTGCCACCCCGGGTCAGGGTGAACGTGGGAACAACCAACAGCAATAAAGAGGTGGTTCCACTCTCCTCAAAACCGCCAATCTTCCGATCAGTTGTCTTGCTGCCGGATGTAGTTTATCGTCATACCCAGGACTATTGTCGTCTAAGTAAGAATTCTTGATTATATCTATGAAGGGCCCAATTTCTATCTAGCCTATCTAATAGTTTTATTACTTTCTTTTCCTTCGACATTTCTTTTAATATTCGTCTCGTCAGCTACTTACATTTATTTCAATGGTGTTTCTATCTATCTGGCATTTCTGGACTTTCATATTTTGTTCTGCAAATCTCTTTTTTCGATATTTTTAAAATATTCATATATTTTATTCTTATTATTTTAATCAATGTTTAAAAATTATAAATTGTTTGTGTTCAATTTTAACTCAATTTCTAACATTGCTGTCAATTAATGATTTTATGCTATCTTTTTTTTCTCCTCATGTTATATATTTCGTACAGAAATATTTAGGCGTTATTTTGAAATCACTTCACAACGAAGTAAGGCGATAATGCCACTAAGACACAAGATGGTTTATGACAATGTGGAAATTTAAGAGAGGAGAAAGAAAAATAAAAGCATATGAATCAAGAAAACAGAAAATGGCAATTGATTTTGAAATTAAATTATGGAAGATCATCGGTGGTAAGGGAAGATAGTTAAATATGCCTGTACAGCGAGTCAAGAAAATATTACTACAGAACTTACGGTTAAATCTTACGATGAGACCTAGTTGCCAATCAAGTAGCATGCTTAAATTTCTGAGCTGGCGCTACAGCATGAATTTAATTGTAGTACTATATTGGCAACTAGGTTTTCTCGTTTTAATGTTGATATAGATGTATCACGGACTAAAAAAAACAGAAAATATAATATTACAAACGCACATACACACAAACACATATATTTATATGCTATAGTATGAACGACGCCTGAGTTGTTTAATCATAACCCACACGACCAAATATGTTACTGCAATTATCTCTAATCGAAACAGATATTATGAATAACGAAGAAAAAGACTGTCAAGCGAAGCCAATTTCATGCTTTCAAGCAAAATTTCTCCCGTCGTAGACCGCTCGAAGTTTCTGCATATTTTCAGATAGTTTCGTATTCAAAATCAGTTTTGTTTTTGTTTGGACATGAAAGTATGCGCAGATATGAAGAAACTTTAGTTTCTTGCAGAAGGCCGCACATTTTGCTTTAATAGGATTTCTATAATATTTCTTCCGGTAGGTGATAATATATACTCTTTAATAAACACAGCGTCTACTCAAAAACGAGTATCCACTAAAAATAACATTTAAAAGGATACAAATATGTCAGTTTAATATAAATTCCTTCTAGAAATTTTTATTTAACATATTTCCGTGTTAAGTGTTCTGATGAACTTTGCTCTATTCTACAAAGGTTTCATGAATTTAAACACATTACTAGCTTGGCAAAATGGTCCTTTCATTCTAGTGTTGAATTGACTTGAGGCAACCGTAATTTCTTACCTAACAGTTTCTTTTTTCGTATTTCACGCCTGTAGAACTCTCTTCCAGGTTCTTTTTTCCAGCAAAATTTGATCTTCAGATGTGTAAATGCAATGTTATTTGCTTTCTACAGTCTTCTAGATTCATCTTCTGTTATTGTTTACTCTCCTTAATAATAAATTTCTTTTTATTCTTTCACTCTCAGGAATATCTTGTAACTTAGGGGCCTTTATCTCCGTGATCGGTTGAAATTATTAACGCACTGATGCACACACGCACACACACACACACATATATATATATATTGACTGTTGATTCCAAATTGTGAAATAGTGAAATTTGTGAAAACATTGATTTGAATAATAAAACCAGATATAACGTCCTCCAACACAGACACACACAGAAACACTGTATATAGGTGTGTATATGTACATATATCTATGTGTATGTAAGTATGTATGTATGTATGTGGATATATATATATATATATATATATATATATATATATATGTGTGTGTGTGTGTGTGTGTGTGTGTGTGTGTTGTACATCATTATCTTTTCCATTGAGTGTTTCGCTCTTAATTACAGATTTTGGTTAATCTATTGTTTCGATAATTTATTTTAACTTTAAATTCTTTTGTCTTTAAATCCCCCCCTACTTAATAATATAATTGTCATTCCTATTAAAACATATATGCAAGGACCTAAATTCATTTACATACAACTAAAGGTTTTGGTCATAAATATCCCGGCCCATCTCTCATTACAGAGATACCTCACGCCCTCACCTTGTCATCAGCCAAGACTCCTTATCTTAACGAGGCGCCCTTTCAGTAGGCCTGTACCTTCTCCCAGACTGCTATCTAAACTAAATTCAAAACCACTGATTCTGAGACAGTCAGTCTAGGCATAAATAGACTGGCATGATGGTTTGGAATAGACGATGCCCTATTTTGGATATTTTGCTGTATAATTTGGTATCAGTCGGAAATTTAACCTTAAGCCATTGGCGCACGACAGGGATGAAGGTGAATTTAGACGTACTCGATCCGTCTTAACAAAGATATGTCTGAGTGTGTGTGTGCATGTGTGTGTACGTGTTTGTGTACATGTGTGCATGTAGGTGTGCGCGCGAATTGCGAAATGGGTGCATGCTTGAACGTAACTGTTATAAATCTTTTCCTTTAAAAATCAAGCCAATATTTTTCCCTGACAATAGATTATAAAATTAAGTTATTCCCAGAGTATATTGTCAATTTGCTCTGAATAATTGTGCTATTATGACTTTGGACAATTTCTATTTTATTATAAGTTTTTGTATTATTCTCGCGAAGAGACCATTGGGAAAGAAATGATGGATAAAATGTTCAAATGAAGTAGAAAAAATGAAGTGAAAGTGAAAGAGAAAAATGAAAGAAAGAACGAAATGAAAAACATCGAACGAAAGAAGAAATGAAGAACAGAATAAAATGATAAAAATAAAAGTAGAAAATATATAAATAAAGTAGAAAAATGAACTAAAAGAGAAAGAAAACGAAATATTGAAAGAAAGAAAAAATGTATTAACGAAATAAAGAAAGAACGAATGAAAGAAAGAAGGAGAGAAAGAACGAATTAAAGAAAGAAGGAAAGAAAGAACGAATTAAAGAAAGAAGGAAAGAAAGAAAGAATGAAAGAAAGAATTACAAAAGAAATGAAAGACAGAATAAGATGACGGTCGAATGAAGGATTAAACGAATGAACAAGAAAAGGTAAGGAATCAAAGAAAAAAGAAAGCATGAAAAAAGTGATTGAAGGGGACAACGAAAGAAAGACATATCCAAAAGAATGAAAAAATGATAAAAGCGAAATAAAAATGAATGAAATGGATCAAGAATAAAATAAGAGAAATAATTTAATTCGGTATAACAAACCATTGCAGACCGAATCAATACTTCTTTTCGTAAATGCTAGAAATCTAGAAGATATAGAGCGGATATCTGAAACAGGCCTAACATTAAGAAATAAATCAATTAAAAGGTGGAAATCAATACTAACAAATCATTTTATAACAGACTCAGAATTTCTGACAATATCTGTCAACGTTTTTTTTTAAATGATAAATCTTGTTTTTTTTATAAGATTATACGTATTTTTTTTTTTTTACAATGAATGCATTTTTGGCCAAAATTATGAAAATGTTTCATATTGAGGTTTCATTTCCAAAAGATGAAGTTGGATTCATCTCCTGATCAGTGGATCTATGGAATTTGCGTGTACAAGAATAATAACAATGTCACACAGAATGACAGTGAAATCCATTAAAGGACTATATGAAAGGATTCTCTTTGCAGGAATCACGATTTCACGAAAACGATTGCAGCGTCTTTCAAAGATTGGTTTCGGATTAGTTCCCAAATACCGTCAAAGTTTAAGGTGAGAATACACCGAAACCAACAGAAATATGTAAACGAAACGAAAACTAGAAAAAAGAGAAAATTAACAGGAACCTTACAAAGAAACCAGAACAAAAAGAAAGGGCAAAAGAAATAATAAAGAAGAAAATAACTTGAAAGAAAGAAAGAAAGAAAGAAAGAAAGAAAGAAAGAAAGAAAGAAAGAAAGAAAGAAAGAAAAGTCAATAGTAATTACAGAAGAATGAACGAATAATTGAAGAAAAAAAGGAATGGACGATGAAAAAGTCAGATCAACGAATGAAGCATAAATAGACGAAGAAACGATTGAAGGAAACCTAGGAATGAAAAAGTATAAGAAAAAAAGAACATTTTAAAAGCGATAGAAAAATAAATGAATGAGATAAATGAGAAAATAATAATGTGAACAAAGTACAAAATGCACGAAATAAAGATTTGAATGAAGAAAGGAAAAAGAAGACAAGAACAAAGGAATGTAAAAGAAAAGAATAAAAGAATGAAAGGAGGTCGATTTGGGGAATCAACAGAAAAATATGCACGTTTCTCACATGAAATCAGACACAGATGCTTTTGTCAATAGAACTGCTGATATGACATTTTGTCTTTTATTAAATAGAAAAAGAAAATAAGGAAAAATGAACTGAGATAAAGTGAAAAATCCACTGAAATAGATAGATATGAAGAAACTGATAGATAGATAGATAGATAGATAGATAGATAGATATGAAGAGACCGATATAAGTATATGCCTGAGACAGGAAAGTGAGCATAAAAAGAATGAACCGAAATAGAAATATAGACATATGATAATGAAGAACAGCCTAAAGTAGAGAGAGATAGAGAGACTGGATGAAAGAGAGAGAAAAAAGAAGAACGTGTTGAGAAAAAATAGATTTAAAGTTGGACAGAGAGGAAGATTGATTAACTCAAATAAGGAATATAATGCAACATCTAATCAGTCATCCTTTTTTTTATTTTATTTTCAACCTGATTCACTTAATTACATTAGCTTTGCCCGCTCCCGGTATATGAAATCAAATGGGAAGACAACAAAGGACGACGCCTGTCTATAATGCTACGAGCGTCAATAGCGCTGATTTTGGCAGACGACAACCAGGAAACAGTTTTCTATGTTGATGACATCCACACAACATGCGTCTACTTGCTGTCTTTATCTAAACATTATTCATGACGATTTACCATAATGTTTCATTCTTTAAATCCATGTTCCGATGATAATTACCTCCTGATAACATCGTAGCTTCATAGCAGATTTGTGTTTTATGCAGTTCTTTGGGTTTTTTTGTATATAGAGAAATGTTTTATTCGATCTTTTCTTAAGAACATAAGCCAATTTCGCGTTAAGTAGGAAATAACACTTTGCAAACCATAATTTATTTTTACCATAATTCAGAAGAATATTCCAGATTTGTTTCACCATTAACATCCACTAAAACGCAAGGGTTTGTTCAGTGCGAGAGAATATGATTAAAATATTAAGAATGGAGAAAGATGGAAGAACAGGAATTAAGAAAACAGAATATAACGTTTGGCATTTCATTTAAATTATTTGAGCCCAAATTGACTGGAAAGGAAGAAGTCGGAAGAGTATTCCATAAGAAATAATTGCGAAAGTAGAAATTGTTAGCATAGATCTTAAAATTGCATCTACCTATTTCATCTGTAGAATAAAGAGACCTTGCTGCTAATGTTGTAGCACTCTCAAATTCATAAGATTTAGGTACCAAAGAGGATACGAAAATTGTCGAGATGCCATGCCAAGACCAGTAACATTGTGCGTTATTCTCTCTGTTTTCCGAAGAATCTCTAAGTACATAACAAAAACACCGGACTAGATGTGACAGAATTGTTCACTGCATTGACGAATGGTAGACTTATATAGACCGATCAGACTTACCATTAAGACAGGAGTAAATAGGTTATAAATATAGATAGCGAATTGAGAACTGATGTTATCGGGAATGCTGTTGATGAAAATGAGGAACAGCGTAGTTGTAAGGATAGAACGCTAGGATACTCTGGTATTAATGCAAAAAGATCTAGAAGAGTGGCCGTTGAAGACAACTCTCATTTCCCGATTTGATATGAAAGATTGAATCACATCAAAAATGCAACGAGAATCGCCATAAATTGCGAAGAAAAACAGCACGCCAAACACATGTTAAACATCTTCGAGATATTTAAAGCAACAACTCGAGTAATTTATAGTTATAAACTTATAATTCATAACGGATAATTAAGAAGTACTTTTTATAAACGTATAATTAATCCCAAGTTTTTTATAAACCTGAAAGTAATGCTGGCTTTTTAGAAACCGATTATTAATACTGATGTAAAAGAAAACTAAAATTAATACAAAATAAAAGAACTTATTCTATAAACCTGCTGTTAATATCGAAATTTTTATAAAAATATTATTGATACTGAATTCAGTAATAAACCTATAATTAATAGAAAATGATTTTTTATAGGAAGGGACAACTCAATGCCATCGACTGAACATCGCCGACGGAGCGCCGAGACAAATGAGGACGGAAACAACTCAGCACCAGAAAAAAAACATTTTTTTTAAGGATTAAAGACTTAGTTAATGAATATTTTTATAATTATTTTTAATAAAGTAAATCGTGAAGAAAATTATTTTTAAATAAAGTAAATAGACATATAAAAATGATTGAATAAAACAGATTTTTAGTTATTTTTTAATAAATCGAAAAATGCAAAACAAAATGAAGCAGATTTTCTTTTTAATTGTTTTAATAAAGTAAATCGTAATGTAATTTAATTTCTAATAAAGTAAATCGAAATTCTAAAATATTATATATATATATATATATATATATATATATATATATATATATATATATTATAACATTTAATTTGTGAATTATTGAAAATATTTGGTTGACAACTATTATCAAATAAACAAAATTTAAATAATTTTTGCATAATCAAATTTAATTGTCATCAAATAATTTTTATAAAAATATTTTTACAAAAATATTTTAGAATATTATTTTAATAAAAATATTTTATAAAAGTATTTTAGAATATCTATTTACTTAATTAAAATTTAAATTTACATTACGATTTACTTTATTAAAAACAAAAAAACTACTTCTTTTTTTTATATTTCGATTTACTTTATTAAAAATAAATTTCTTTATGATTTAATTTATTAAAAATAATGAAAAACAAAAAGACTAGTTTATATTTTACGTAATGCCTTTAGAAAACGCCTTATTGGAAGAGCGTTTTTCACTAATTAATGTTTTAATAATTAATTAATTACATTTATTCGGTTATAAAAAAAAGTTGTCCTTCTGGTGTGGAGTTGTTTCAGTCCTGAATCGGCGGTATTGAGTAGTCCTGTACCCGATTAATTACAGGATTTTTTTTACTAATCTAAAATAAATGCTGATTTTTTTATCAGCAGATAATTAATACCGATTTTGTTTTTATTAATACCTGACTTTTTTATAAATCTATAAGTAATATTTGATATTTCTATAACCCTATAATTAATGTCAGATGTTTCTATAAACTTATATTTAATACCGTATATTTTATAAACATAATTAATGCTGTTCGTTTTTATAAACTTATAATTAACACCAGCTCTTTCTATAAACCTATAATTATTACGGGATGTTATTATAAATCTATAAGTAATACCAGATGTTTATTTAAGCGTATAACTAATATCGAATATATTCAGAATTATTATAAATGTTCCAAACGTCATTTGTTAGTTTTCTAGTCTCGTGTAGTACTGCCTCTAATCCTTCAAATTGCAAAATTCCGACTTGCATCGATTCTACAACTGGTCGAAAGACAGCATGGAGGTTAAACTATGTCGTTTTGTTAGCTGTCGACAGCTACCTGTTATCCAAGGAGCAGTATCTTGCATTCTAATTAAACTCCCCGTTAAAGTTCAGTAAAGCCTGGAAATATTAAGAAGGATCCTCAAACTATTTCCAGGTAAATTGTATCCAATGACATGATGACACTGATGGAATAAACAATCGTTTGTAAGGTACGTATATTCCATAAATTGGTGAAAATTGTTACCAAGCAGTGTAACGTTGCAGTCATGAGTCGATAAATAATTCAGGCAATGCAGCGAGCTTCAATAATGCGACAGAAACTCTACCCATTATGGAATCTCCACCCGCCTACACTGCTTTTTGCCAACACATGCAACTGACCTCATAAAAACCGCACTACAAACGTACCCTAGTATCAGCCTCGAACAAATATAACCATGTATTTTTGGAGCAAGCCATATTTTTCTAGTTTTTCATGGTCCAATTAGCGACGTTTTTAATGCCACTACTACGCATGGGCTTAAATAGCGTGAAAATGAAAGAGAATGATAGGGGAATTGAGGTAAGGAAAAAATGGACAGGCTTCCAGAAGGAAAGAAGATGGCAATTGACATTGTATTTAAATTTTTGAAGATTGTACTTATGAGGGAGGTAAAAATAAAATGGAAAAGAGTTCTACAGGTGGGAAGTGCGAGAAAGGAAACCGTTAAAGAAGAAGTCGTGGTTGCATTTAACTATTTTAACAGTAAAACGGTCAGACCTAGTTGGCAATCTAGTAGCATGCTTAAATTCATATAATCGGGGAAACAGGGAAAAAGCTCATCAGTGTAATTACCATGAAAATATTGGTAGAAAAGACAGACGAAACCACGTCACGTCGGTGAGAAAGTGACTGAATTTGAGATGCCTCGTCCGGATCGATTACATTAGAGATCCTACTTTGAATTTGTCAAGAATCTCTAAATGTCTAGCAAAAGCACCAGATCAGATATGGCAATAGTATTCAATGCACGGACGAATGGTAGATTTATAAATGAGCAAGATGGATTCTGAGTTAAAACATATTGTCTCACGACACCGGGAACCAACTGTCCTCGCAGTAGACGAAGCAAATGATTCGATAGAGTCGCTCCATTTCATGAAAGTAGAAAACGTGAGATCAACAATGCATAGTGTGTTGCTCTCTTGGAGCTTAGCATTTATCCATGCTGATGACACGAAGAAAAATACCTTTGTGGTTGTTTTTTTTTGTGGGGGGGAGTTAATATTTACAAGTCATGCCTTGCTTCCAGTTAACCACTGATTGTAAGTCCTCTTCTAGAACAGTTGTTTTGTCAGATCTTTTGGATTTGTTACTGAAACAGGAGAAGGAAAGGTTATGAGGTTTGAAATGTTCTGCCAAGTTTTCCAGACTGAATCTGTCTGTTACCTTCATTGCTGATGTAATCTCGCGTGGTTGATTTGGCAAACATGAAAAAAGAAACCTAGCTGGCAGTAAAGGATGAATTGTTCGTGTGACGTTTACGAAGATGTTCCTCTGCATTTCGCTCCAGTTTGGCTTATGTGAACGGCATCCATGCAGACATATCAACAAAATCGCCGGATCAAAAGACGGTTTCAGAAGGGCGTTGACCTGGTGGCTGCGACGCATGTACCAATCATCGACACCTACTTCGCTGGATTCCAGTTCAGTGTTAGATCATCGATGCTGGTACACAAGTATGCAAATAAAATTGTCAAATCGATAGGCATGGATACGAAAGTGCAAATAATTTCTGAAACTGAGGTACCCACCTATTAGTATTATGAATAATCGTTATAAAAAGCAAATGACAAACAAAATCACTAAAAAAGATACTGACGCGTGCAAAACTGCCAACTTCAATTAAAAAGATTCATGTGAAAAGATGCAACCGACCACACTACGGAGTATGCATCTACATATTAGAAGGCCACGAATATCACTTCAAAATTCAAAGTAACTTATTTACACTATATTATAACAATCAAATGTTGCCACGATCACTACATTGACGAACACTCCGACAAAGAATGACAGTTCCCCGCCAACAAATTTGAAAAATCTCTCTTAGGCAACATATAGATGAATGCGGAGAACAGATTCTGCCAAATTTAAATATATTCCTATGCTAACAATACGATTAATAAATCACAGTACAAAACGAAATCTTATCAGTAAATTTAAACAAGACTCAACTCACTGCAAAAATCAGAGTTACGTCTCTTTTATCTTCCTCAAAAAACGCGGCAGAAGTAAAATCTGTTGTTGTGTACCTTTTATTTCTCAAACTTTAGCGACAGTACGTGGTAATCAGATAAACAAACTTTTGAAAAACTACACAGCGAAACTAGTAAAGTAAAACAATTTTAATAATCTTTTTTTCTATAAATATAGTTGTATAATTTTAGCTGGTGTCATTGAGAGCTGATAGGCATTACAAGTGATAGTTCAGTCTCATTTATAAGGAAGTTTGGTTGACTAGATTAAAAGTGTGACGCAGTAGATATTTTTCAGAAAATTTTAGGTGACGTCGTTTCTCACTTTATTACATTACTAGCAGCATGGCCCGGCGTTGCCCGTGCATTATTCAAAAATCGTACGACTCATACAGCAATCGCTATCACTTGACTTAAAATATTTTTGCACTTCCTTGCCTTTAAAGGAGTTCCCATTTGCCGTGCTGATATTGCTACCTGCCTTATTTCTTGCCTATTTCTCACACTGCCAATTTTCTCACACTGCCAATTTTTTCTAAGCTCTATACTAAAACATTAAATCTGTTACGAAAAAAGTACTAAACAAAATGAACACAAAACTATAAGCTTTAAAAAAGGACTGGTAACTGGAAAAACCGAATGAAAAAAGAATGTTAACAACAAATACTTTTTCACACCCAGCCCAGTTAGTGCGGAATCAGAATCAACGTTGAGTTTAAGCAAGCGAATGATCCAACTGGAGTAAAGTTCCATGCAGATTTAAATTTTTCACACTTGTGACGAATGCAGCTATCGATTTTTTTGCATGCTAGCATGCTAGTTAACATTCGTGTCAGTCAGCTATTGGCTCTCACTCTGGCCAGTAGAAAATGGCCGCAAACTGCATGAAAACGTAGAAGCCTTTCCGCTTACTTGGAGCAGGTGCATGTAAATTTTGGTGCAAATCCGTCGAAAATTGCGGCCGTGCATTCGTTACACACACACACACACCACACACACACACATCCTGCCGTTTATAGATGAATTCGCTATAAATAATCAAGGCTACGGCTTTGTTATCCCAACTCACTGACATTAACCCTATTTCCTTCTGTTTAACTTTTATTATTTACACGATAAGTTTAGATAATTTCTGATGTTAAAACAAAGAGAAACAATGAAATAATGTTGTGTTGCAGCTCAGACCAGACACCAAGTTTATCGACAGGATGCAGTTTCTTTCAGTCAAACGCTTGTGGCTTTAAAATTAACCTTCGGTCATAATCATTACCCACGTGTGAAGAACAAAACAGCAGTAAACCCGATTTTAGTTTTAGTTTTTACTTTACTATTATAAGCGAGCGAAGGCGGTTTCAGGCGTAAGTGAAAATCTCTCAGTCTTAGTTTCTTGCTCTTGTACCTTGAGGTTGACTCCTTTTACTGATAGACATCGAATGTAAATGATCTGTATCGAACTGGTTTAAATTTAACTCATATTTCTAAATAGCACCGAAGAGAGACATTGCTATTTATTGTTTAAGACGGAAAGCAATCATTATTCTCAGAATAAGGGTATTCATGTTTCTCATTTTAGAAAGCCAACTAAAATCAGGAAAATATATTTTGCTTAGAAATTGACTGATTCGTTTTTACGGCTTATCAACCCACTGCACTTTATTTAAAGTCATAAAATATTTCAAGATTACAAGATTTTTTGTAAATGATAATAATTTATAGATAAAAGTTTTACTAATTAACCCATAGCTTGGGGAGAAGATGTGGATTCAGACTTTTCTTAAGGGTATTTTTGGATAAGTTAATATAATGAACCCAAGTGGAATTTGAACTGAGCTCTCCGGTTAAAAATTCAAAGCCATTATGCATTACATTACCAGCACATCAAAGCACAATTAACTAATTTTGACCGTGTTCTTACTTAATATTATTGAGTGTTGGATTTTTCTTTTTTTATTATTAAGGCTTATATATATATATATATATATATATATATATATATATTAAGCATTACGCCCCGCGCAAGGCGTGAAACCACTAGGATGCAGGGGATTGCAGAAGATTTGAAGCGAGAGCAGATAGGAGTGATAGAAGAAAGGATGAGGAGGGGGATAGTGGATAGATCAAGGTAACAGGAGATGTCGATTGACATTACATTTGAATAATTGGAGATTATAGCTCTCAGGGAAACAGTAATAAGGAAGGGTGTTCCACAGGCGAGAGGTGCGAGGTATGAAGCTATTGGAGTAGAAGAGACGGCTACATTTAAAAGTTTCTACAGTGAAAGGGTGAGAGTGGGATGCCAGACTCGTAGGGCGCTTGAATTCATGAAGTCTGGGAACCAGTGACAGCAGCTCATCGGAGCAATTACCATGAAAGTATTTGTAAAAAAGACAGAGAGAGGCGACGGCACGTCTGTGAGAGAGTGACTGTAGACGTGATGCCAGATCAGGGCCAAGTATATTACATATCCACCTCTGGATGTTATCAAGAACTCCGAGGTAAACAGAAGGTGTACCAGACCATATATGGCAGCAATACTCCATGCAAGGGCGAATGGTTGATTTGTATATTGAAGTAACAATGATAGTCTTGTTATTTCCATATTTTCCTCGATTTCTAAGGAAATTATAATAATCCTGATATCCGTCTATTTTTCTGAGATGAAGTATTACAAGTATTTACAATATCTACATATCTTGCTACATTCATATGGATTACGTAAATAGTGGAAATTATTCCTCAAACACACACACACACACACACATATATATATATATATATATATATATATAAAATTGAACATTGAAGTCAACGCTCAGAGGCGAATGTCTCTTTCATGCTAGACGTAATCGTCAGGCGGTCTGACGATTACGTCTAACATGAAAGGCGGCCCGACGATTGTGCCTAGCATGAACAACCTGTCGTCACTGATAGTTGACTTCAATGTTCAATTTTATATTTGCATACGCTCTATCTCTGGTATTGAGCACTTTATCCGATAAATATAGCGCACCTTAAAACTATATTTCTTCATATATTTTTTTTTTCACAATCAAGTATTAACAAGAATGTTCCTTAACTTTTGTCCAGTAGTTTATTTCCTTTGTTCCATTTATCTTTATTTTAAAAAAACTATTATGTAAATTTTTGTAACTTTGTATAATATTTATGCATTACACCCTAATCTTTATTCGGTAAAAATTTCATTGCTAATCATGCATTACTTTTAAAGTAATACACATATTTATTTTTTTGTTGTTTCCGTTCCTTATATTATGGTCGCTACTATATATATATATATATATATATATATATATATATATATATATATATATATATATATATATATATATATATATATATATATATATATATATATATATAAATTATTGGATAAATTGTATGCTAAATTGAAAATGATTATTTGTTATGCGTTTTGTCCTTCAGGAAAAGGCCGTAATCTGATGGAGCACAGTCAGGACAGTAGGCCGGATGTGGCAGAACCTCAACGCCGTCCAGCTCTTCAAACTTGTCTTTGGTCTTCCTGGCGGTGTGTGGCTTGGCATTGTCCTGCTGCATCAAAGCGCGCTTTCGGTTGGTCAGAGCCGGGTATTTTTGCTTCAACTTTTCGTAGACACGCTCCAGTTGCTGACAGTAAAGTTCGGCACTGATGGCACGACCATTCGGAACCAACTCAAAATGCACGATTCCAGCAAAGTTCCACCAAACGCACAACATGACTTTCTTGCCGAATCGATCTTGTTTTGGAATCGACGGTGTCTCTTGCCCTTTCTGAAGCCATCGCTTCTCTCGATTGTGCTCGACCAGATAGACCCATTTCTCGTCCGATGTCACAATGCGCTTCCAAAAACGCTCGTCCAATGGATTGCTGAGCAATTGGCGGCAAATTTCAACTCGTCTGTTGGCTTGTGCTTCGTTGAGTTCGTGCGGATCTTGGCACTGCTTTGTGTGAACAAAATCAAGTTGCTTCAAGTGTCGGTGAATTGTCGATTTGCCAACTCCAAGCTCATCAGCCAATTCTCGATAAAGTAAAAAACAATTAAAAAATTCAATTTTTCGCAAGTGTTTACGAACTTTTGGGACAACCTAATAATATCACAGTGTGCAATACCTACTTACAAAATTGATGGAACGAAAAAGAAATTGTCTCTAAATGAAATCGGCTCGAAAAAAATTTGAAATTTCCAGCGCTCCTCTGTCGTGTGTATGTGTAGTCCTACCGACATAGCACAATTTAGTCCGAGGAAATCCTGAACGACAAAACTTTTTACACTTTGTCATACAATTTCCCCAATACTTTTCTTGACATATATATATATATATATATATATATATATATATATATATATATATATATATATATATATATACTCTCGACTCTCCCGTCGAATTCCACGTATGAGGATCAAGCAGATCGGTTCCTAGGAAACCGACAGTAGCACATGAAATTTGATTATAATGGTGAAGGTTTCGTGCAGGACTATCCACACTTTTTGAAGGCCCGAATACAGAGACCTGATGCACTCCGCAGGTTTTGAATTCAGAGTTGTCGTTCTCCTACACCAGTTGCCATCCAAGAAAACAGTCTATCCTGCTATTTACCCATAGCTGGAGGGAGAAGAAGAGGATTCACACCTTTCCCAAGAGTATTAGCATGTAATGGATTCGACTGGAATTCGAACTCAGCTCTCCGATTCCTCAATCCTAGCCGCTATCCATTATGCCACCGCAGTAACTTGTCTGTCGTCTATAAATAAACATATATAAATGAAGGATTGCTGCCTATATATATATATATATATATATATATATATATATATATATATATATATATATATATATATATATATATATATATATATATATATATATATATATATATGAATTTTATGTTTATTTTAATCAAGTTAGGTGCAATTTCGTTTGTTTTAATTTTGTGTTAGAAATAGCCAATACTGCCACTAACCAAAATTATACAACTCTGTAACTTATAGTATTATGTTCCATGAAAGCTCTTTTTTAACACCATGTTTATTTTAGAAACTACCAAGTCTGTACCAGCGAAGTCAGCTACTCGTCGTCGACAACGCGTCTATTCACAGAGAAGAGACTTCAATTTTTAATTTCCTTTTCAACAATTGGTCTTGCAGTCATTCAGTTCAAGCATCAAATGATCTTCGCTTAATGAAAATGGACCATTATTTTGTCAAGTAATTACTACAGAGGCTAAACATTTATTTAGAGATTATGCAACATGGCGCCGTATCTTGACGTTAGTTTTCGGCAAATTAATTCTAATATTTAAACACACAAACTATCTGACTTTATTCTAAAATACAATAATCGTACATTTCCGCGTATAAAGCGAGGTAAAAATAAACCAAATTTTTATGAATTTCTCCTATACCTGTAGTATAAGACGACTTCTTATTAATTATATAAAGATGATGTTATTAAAAATGTTACTTACCGTATCCTTAGAAAATCAAAATAAACGAAGTAACAAAACCGATTCTATAACATTTTTTTTAAAAAGAGAAACCATTATTTTGATAACATTTCATCGCGTAATCTCTGGCGAATAATGATTCACTTGTTTCTTCTTTTATAAACATTTACAAACAGCTTGGTGTAATAATGGCCATTTATTTACACTTCATCGACAATCACAAAATGTCGGTATAATAATATGAGAATGTACGATAATAGTACATTCCACATTCAACATTTTTTTATTCAGTATGTTCCTAACTTCTGTATAAGCCAGTTGATTATTGAAAAGTTATCGAAAGATGAAGGTTGTGGTGTAGACTGTCATCCCTTGATGTTTACATTTTCGCTTGCATGGATACAAATTGATTCATTGATATGGAATTATTCTTCCAATAGGCAATTTATTATGAAGTTATGCTAGTAATATGTAAAGTAGAAATGTTTTTATTACTTTTATCATCAGTTTATTTGATAATGTGATTTTTTTCTTGTACAATATTGGTTATCTCTAAATATACATTTCCTTCTCGTAGCAACTTTACTTTCACATGAAAGATAAAGATGGAAAGACAGCGTAAACAATTTATACACGATTTTTTTACAATGATGTACACCTTGTACAAAGTCCAAATCCACTCGTGTTAGAGTTTACAGAGTAAGGGCACAGATGATTGGCATATGTGGGCATATAACGATTAAACCTAGTCTTGAGCAGATTGTAGTGATGAGGGAAACATCATTTTGGGAGTCGGCTCCACAAAACAGCGATTTGTGGGAAGAAGCTGCTGCCGTGGAACTTACATCTCACTAGTGGAATATGAAAAGAATGAAGGTGGTTCTCTATAAAAGTTGGTGGTATATCGGGTCTTAGCCGTTAAGGTTAGAACTGGTAGAACTAAGGAATGTAGTTCATCTGAACATTTTACATGGAAATAGCGATAGAGCAGCGAGTGGCTTACGACGATTTGTCTGGGGAAAGTGACTGTAGGGTGGAAGGTTATTCATCTTGGAGATCTTTTTGAACTTTCGCAAAACTGTAAAGTGAAGACTGGGCAGCACCTGCTTATATATGGCAGCAATAATTCATTTTCGGGCTGATTTGATTCTCGTAAACTGAGAGGATAGTAGCAGAAGGAAGCAAGTACTTACTGGAAACGGTACAGGGAACAGGCCATTTACCATCATATTTAGGGATAGATTGTATGTACGAGTTCCATTTGAAGTCTGGGTTGGGCTTAAATCAGAAAAGGCCCCCAAAGCGTGGGGCCTCCATGAGAAAACACAGTTTCATTGCAATAGGACAAAATTCCGTTGTGTAATATTCTATATAGGGGGGGTATGGTCAGGGAGGGAAGCATTGATGCCTGATGCATGCGACAACATCATGGACCAAAGTAATTAGGGATTTTTCATCTTTGCTCAAACGTACTCATAAGAATCTCCTCATTAATTTCAACTTTGTGTTATATTTCCATTTGAGAGATCCAAACTGATTCAACTTCCCATTGCATTAAGTGAGGGTCTTGGGCAAATGCTGAAGGGACTAAAGATGATTGTCCTTTGCTTTACATACGTATGGGTTCCAACAATGAAAATCACATTGGAGAATACAGCCGCTTTGCAGAAAAAAAGATGTAGATTTAGGGTCATTCTCTGATTTCCAAAATCTTATGAAACTAGACATTTTTTCATTTCCCCACATAAAATAACAAACAATAAAACAATGAAAAAGGAAAAGATCAAAAAGAATATAAACCATGATAATTATCATCTTGAGAGGACTTGTCTCTACTTTATAAGTGTATCTCATACCAAAATATAATGTTTATCGCATGCATATGGAGATTCTTGATAGGATCCAAAGAATAATATGTAATGATCTTGGTCCTGACCTGGTACCTCGGCTTCAATCACTTACCCACCGCTGTAACGTCGCTTCCCTGTGCGTTTCATGATAATTGCTCTGATGGGTTTTCCTCATGGTACCTCGATTTCACGAATTTAAACGCAGTACTATACTGGCAACTAGGTCACATCCTTTTACTGCTGACATTACTAGATGTAAATGCACAGCCTTTACTAATATTTTCTTCTGCCGCAGCTATCACATATCGAATCATCTTCAGGCTTTCCTGTCGACTACGATCTTCAAAAATCTAAATGGGACATCAATCATCATCACCTCTCTCAGTGAATCTAGGTCTATTATTTTCCTCTCTCTCTCTCTCCTCAACGTTTTCCAAATTTATCACCTTTAACGCCTTGTTCGGGGTTAAATGATAAAAAAATATTTTTTGCGATGCATATCGAAGCCTCAGCTGTGTTCTCAAAGTTTCAGATGCTAAAGAATAGTCAAAGATAAAACAATTATGCAAACATTTATTATCGAATTACGTTTAAAACTAGAAAAATCTGTGGCTTAACAGGATTGGAGAAATCTGGATTCAGTTAATTTTTTAAAAAGTTTATGGATATCAAGAGAGGAGTTACGTGTTTGCCATCGCTTATTCAAACAGATACATCAATTCAGCAGGGAAATTCTAACTCGATTATTTTCTGTTAGAAATTGTGCTGATGGCAGACACGGAAAAAGATAAATTTGGGACATCTGAGACAAGGTCGTAAAGAACAGTGAGAAGAAAAGAGCAGACATCAACAGTAAGAAAACTGAATATATTATTGTCAGCTTAAGAAGAAATCCAAGATGTGAACTGTGAACTGGAGATATCAGCATTAAATAAAAACAGAAGTTTAAATATCGGGGAAATGTTTTAACAAAAGCTGGAAAATTTGGCACTGAGATTTGAATACTGGAATAGCAAGAAATAATTATTTTCATTGTTCAGACTGTTGTCCTACTATTCTTCGCTATATTCACGACATTTTGGCTGTTGTAGGCTCCGGTCTTCTACAGGTTATGGGAATTTCGAACTGAACCCTTTATTTCGTCCACCGGAGTGGATTGTTCTAGTTCTTCATATATCTCTTCCGGATGTCTCAGTTATCTCCTTTTAACCCAACTCTCCAAGTCACTTGATCCAGCTAACGCATTTATCCATGAACCCTTGAGAAAGAGCAAGAGATAAATTCTATCAGAAAATTACTGAGAAACAGGAAAATTTCGCAAAAACAAAGAAGAGTGTACAACTTTTACCCTGTATTAATCTTCTGGTATGGCTAAGAATTCTGGATAATCTCACAGATGAAGAGAAAAACGGAGACAAATAGAAATGTGGTTCTATAAAATGATGCTGAGAATATTATGGACGGAGCGCGTAAGAAACGATGAAAATGATATATATGATGGATTCAGACATCTGTAGTCTCTTAAGTGCATTTTTTCTTTTCTTTTTTTTTTTTTTTTTAAATTATCATCATCGCTCTCGGTATCGCAATCTCGTAAGAACTTTGATTTCTCATACGCTAGAGTCAGACTCTCATAAAGTCCAATGTGTAAGAGACAAACACAGCCACTGATGAGGCATGTACCAATAGTTTTTTTTTTTTTTTTTTTTAACTCCAAGTATGGCGGGATGCCACTAGTACGCAAGGGTTACAGAGTGGGAGCGAAAGTAAAGAGGTGTGATGGAAGAAAGGATGAAGAGAAGGGTAGGGGATAGTTCAGGGCATCTGGAGATTTCGATTGACATTACATTTGAATAGTTGGAGATTATAGCTATGAAGGAAACAAGTAAGAGGAAGGGAATTCCACGGACGGGAGATGCGAGACATGAAGCTATTGGAGTCGAAGAGACAGTCACATTTAACCGTATCGACAGAGAAAGGGTGGGACCGTGATGCCAGCCTAGTAGCACGCTTAAATTCATGGAGTCTGGGAACTAGCGATAGTAGCAGTTACCGTAAAATTATTTGTAGAAAAGACAGAGGGAGGCGACGCCACGTCTGTGAGAGAGCGACTGAAGATGAGATGCCAGATCAGGACCAACCACATTGCTTATCCGTCTCTGGATCTTGTCGAGACACCAGACCATATATGGAAGCAGTATTCCATGCCAGGGCAAATGGTTGATTTGTAAGTGTTGATAACATGGTGGTGTCCTTCTGCCGTTTATACTTCCACATTCTTCTTTTGGCCTCTCTGTCTCACATATCAACATTCACTGCGGACTGATTGTTACTACTGTAGGCGGGACTGAGCAGTGTTTTCGTTGATGGAAATTATAATGTTCGATTTAGTAAAGAAAAGTGTACTGAACTGTTACATGACATCTGTCCTCCTGTATGGCAGTGAATGCTGGACAATCTCCTCAAAGATTTAGAATAAACTTGTAGCAACAGACATGCTACAGTTACCATGAACCAAATATGAGCAACAATGAAGGTTTAAAGAAAATAGAAACAAAAAAGAAGCATACTTAACATAATGAATAGAAAGTCAAAATTTCGAGGACCCCTAATGTGAAAAAATCTGATTGTCGCAGGAGAAATTCAAGGTAAGAGCAAAACAACGTATAATATATTTAGTGAGTTTCAATAAATGCATGTTTACGAGAAATTACACAAAAATAAAATTTATTATTTGACTACGAACGACAGGAAATTGTGGAGAGCCATTATCGCCTAAATCCTGAAGGAACACCGTACATAAAGCAGCAGAAAAATAATGGATAACATGAAAGGAGACAAAATGCAGTACTAAATTACGGCAGAGAATATAGGTCAGTGCATAAAAAAGGGAATTATTTCGGTGCAATTCCTCTTTTATACAAGTTTCATTAAAGATGGCTGATAAGGTAGTACGATTAAGCTTCTTATATATATATATATATATATATATATATATATATATATATATATATATGTGTGTGTGTGTGTGTGTGTGTGTTTGTGTGTGTTTCAACAATAAAAAAGATTAAAATCTTCAGACTCACTGGGTTGTATATTAATATTCTTTCGTTTTTATTATTTCAGTTAGATTCCTCGACTAGTTTCGACCAACATGGCCATTATCAAGTGAAAAATAAATTGTCTGCTTGCTAGTAGCAGTGAACTAAAGAAATGAATGTCTTGGTGGAGAAAATGAACTTTTGTCTGTAGTTTTCATTTACTTTTTTATTTTTTTAACATGAATTTTGGTCAGAACATGTGTTGGTAAGAAAACAGCTGTATTGATTCATGCTGATCTCATTTCCCTTGGTCACTTTGACAGTTTTATTGGTTCCTGGAAAGGGGATGTGTCTCTCTTAAGTGTGTGTGTTATTTGGTTCTTAGGGAGTTTGTGAGTATGATGTGTGTAAGTGTGTATATTACTATGGGGGTGTGTTATCATTTGGCTCATTAGGGAGTGAGTGAGAGTGAGTGTGATATGTGCAAGTGTGTATGTTCGTGTGGGTGTGTGTATAAGTGTGAGGACTCAACAGCTCCGCAAGCATATCTGTCTTCTGTGGATGAGAAATGTGGGTAGGTCCGGATTTGTGGGATTATTTATTAATACTATCTATATTGTTAAATTTGTGATTAAGCCCGTTTGGGTAGTGCATTTTTAAACGCTGAATCCTCTTATTTTTATGTCACTCTAAAATGTTTCTAATGTTATCTGCTCTGAACTTTTTTATTCTTTCAATTATAGTGAATTTGGCATGGGTTTTAAAATCGTGTTTTTGTAGGCGGAAATGTTGTTCTACAGGTAATAATCTTTCATTAATTCGATTGCGATAATTATTAATTCTATAGTGTAAGGGCCATTCAGATTTTCCTACATATATATATATATATATATATATATATATATATATATATATATTACCCATTACTTGCTTTGATTTCGATGGTCTTTAAGGAAGAAAATATTGTCTTCGTCAGTTATTATCGATATCTATTTAAACATGTGGATCCACAAAATTTCGAACTGAAAACTTAATTCGCGATACATAAATACATGCATATAGAAATATACACACCATATATATATATATATATATATATATATATATATATATATATATATATATATAGCGCTATCTGCAGCCTTTAATTTTATAAGCTTTTGTATATCTTTCTCATTCGCAAATTGATACCACACTTTTCAGACTGTTTTGATTACTTAGTTGAAATCAAAATTCCATCTATACTTACTAAAAAGAAACTCTAATTATTTCATTAAATGCTGATTTTTACAATCTTTAACTTGTAATGTGTATTGTTTCCCTAAATTAGACATATTTCAAACAGCACCGAGATTGAATAATTATATATGTACATTAATTCCACGTAAGGAGATAAGACATGGCCTGCTATAGCCTAAATCTCTCCAGAACATTTTTTTCTGTTTTGGTTTTCGTTTCATGTCCTTTGAAAATCGCACAAAATGATTGGTTTCTTGTCAAATGCATGTCTATACTCGATTCTCGCTAATAGAATTGTTTTCATTTTGACTTTCTCGCGAAAACTTAGGTTTCTATACTAAATTACATTAATGTCATCACAAAATGGTAATGTACCTGATAATACTCTTGATAGGTAAAGTTGACATGCGGAAGGAGAAAAGGATTGTTGATTGGAATTAATTTCTGGGAATTGTCAGACAAAAGTGTAAAACACTTTCCATAAATGAAATATTAAAGTTTGGTAAAGGTCGTTTATTTAAAATTAGGATACTGAAAACCTACACAGTCGGTTACCATGGGAAAATACTAAAAACAAAATTCTTCAATTTTTTTTAAAAAAAAGGTAGAATAAAAATCTGATTAAAAAATATGAAGACATTTTTAGTCTAGATGTTCTGGCCAGTTTAAAATCGCCGTTTTGCAATCTTAAATTTTAGTATTAAACACAGTGCATACACAAAATCATTAAATTGATACAAAAATTATTCAAATTAGAATGGAAATTGAATACTGTTGAAATGTTTGCATAATATGAATTAAATAGTGAAGATTTTATACAAATAGTTAATAAATATCTATATTGGGCTCCTTTGATGCAAGAAGGTCATCTAATCGATATTCAATTTCTGTCCATGTCTGAAACATAAAAGAAACATAAAAGAAACATTAATTACTCTATGAAATATGGCACTTTTTATCTCCAAAATTGATCATATTTCGCTTTTCTTTAAATTAAATACCACATGAAACACGTAATAGAATATTTCTTATGAATCTTCGATTTTTACGAAGTTCATTTTAGTTAATTTCAATATATAGCAGTCTATTTTGGCATTTTTTATAATCTATTCTTACTTTTCTCCAATGTGACAGCCACTAAAATGCAATATGATTACCTTCATCAAGTAAGAGAAATAATTTTATTTGCTTTTATCTTACTTATCGTCAATGACACAACATGAATTTCTAGCAAACATATCTGAATCAATTTCCTGATGCACTGGGATTCACGTCCACTACGACGGTTTAATCTTTTTTTTTGTTTATAAACGAATTTAAATTACATTTGAAATATGCACACATATAATCACGATTCCATGACACGTAATACTTTAGGGTGATATGGGCGCCACCATGTACTTCAGCCGCAATAGAAGTGGTGTTTTCTGGGCAAGAATATCATGGCTGAACCGAACCCTCTCAAGGCTGGTTTGAATTCAGAATTTTCTTTTTTTCTAGTCTCATCACAAACGAAGATTGTAGGAGAGAGAGAGTATATCCTAAGATTTACCTATACAATTAGGATAGGACAGTGACTAAATTTATTAGTTTAAAAAAAATTTGAAACACAAAGTTATTTTCCTTTCACATGATCTGTAGCCCAACAGCAGCCCTTTTACAATAACGAGTTATGTGAGGAATATTCTCAAAAATCTGCCGCAGTTATTTTATGAACTGGGCATTTTCTATATACCCATTAAATATTTTGGGGCGACCCTACACAATAGGTTTAATGCTACGTTACATCCTTGTGTAATGCGGTATATATACATACATATTTTTGTAAGTGTTCTGTCGCTTCAATACGTGGGTGATCATAGCTCTCCAAAATTATTCCTTTTATCTCTTAGTAAGTTTACCCTTTCGGTAACTCTCCTAAGGCTTACGGCCACATCACGTTGAAAACACAGATTCCCGTACGAATACCGAAATTAAGCAAAGTCGAACCTGGTCAGTATCTAGATGGATGACATTACTTCATAGAGTGACAAAAGTGAACAGTCCATCCTACAAGATTCGAATCGAGTGTTTTTTTTTTATAACACGAGTCGAGGCTAAATCTGATTCCAAAGGGTCATCTCACAAGGCCATAACGCTGTTTTCCTTTGCGAATATATCTTAACTAGATATAAAAATAATATCCGGTTTGCAGTGCTCATGCTGGGGAAAATACTGTTTGAAAAAGTGTCATCGTTAGTGACATAAAAGATAAAATCGACCCGTTCGAATCCCCGTTTGAAATCTTAAATATGGCTTCTACAAAAGACCCTAAACATTTTCGTCACTTTTTCAATACTTGTGATATAAATGTGTTATAATTTTTCTGTATATGAACACTTGTATATATTTGTATATAATTTCCTTTACGATTTGAATTACAAATGTCCCTCTGGGAACAAAGCATGTTTGTCATTCCTTTTCTTCAGATGGGCCATGCCATCAGGACATTACGATGTTATTATGAATATAAAAATGGCTATAATGGGTGTAATGCAGTAGGGAATATATTTTCCCGTATGGAATCTCTATTTCTACCTATTATCAAACGGCATGGATCTTATAAAAGCACGCCTTTTGGACTTCAATTACGTCTTAATTTTTTCCTTTGTACATTGCTGGACCTAATATCTGATTCCCATTGATATTATTATGCTAACAGATAAATAAACATACGGCCATATCGCGTTGAAACACCGGTTCTCAGCCGATCACTGAAGTTCAGCAACATTGAGACATATTAGTACCTAGATGGGTAACTTCTTGGGAATACTGTCTGATGTAAGCTTGAATGTGCGGATGGTATGGCGGATAAAAGAATAGGAAATCGGAGAGCAGAGCTCGAATTTTAGTTATGTACTTTACTTAATCTTGGGGAAACTATGAATTCATGCCTTCTTCACCCAACAGCTATTGATTAATTATATGAAGAGGCTGGATTATATAGCCTTTGTTAGCAACCAGTCTATGATAGAAAGCAACGGTAACTTACAGTGGTTATTATTGTGCCAAATCTAAAATTTAAAAAAAAAACGAGACATGAATATTCAAGCATGCATCCACGCATGCTACGTAAGAAATTCATATAAAGAGTTTATTCCATTAATCGGATTAAACGAAACATTAAAGAGCAAAAACGATTGTGATAAAAGAATGCATTAAAATTTCCCCAATTTTTATTTTATGGATTTGGGGCGTGCATTGTCATTGTGAAGGAGGGAATTTTCTTTTAAGATAATCAGGGCAATTTCGCTTAGATATTACTTTTTTATTTAAAAATTAATAATAATAATAATAATAATAATATATTCTAAAAAAGGAATAATATTAAATATTGTTAGCAAATAACAATCCAATGTTCTTGCAAAAGACGATGCTACTCATAATCCAATAACTGATCATAAAATCTAGCAATTGTTAATAACAACGATATTAGCTACTATGTTTCACAGACATTGCAAAATGTTGTGATTTCGATCGTCATCAGGAACATCGCATATGCAAACTTGTATGAAGCTTAATAGACTTTTACGAAGAAATGAAAATTATTTTAGGAAGAAAATCCAGTGTAAAATGGAATGGAAGTATGATAAATAATATGAAAAAAAAGATCAAGTAAAACATTAATTAACGATTATGAACCAGTGACTGGAAAGAAACTCTATTTAGGAAACAAAGCCAGTGTAAAATAGAAGAAAAGTATAAGAAAAATATGAAAAGAAGATAAAATTTACAAAGAGAATTAAGGAATTCGGAGAATGACAAAATGCAAGATAAGAAATGTTTAAGAAAAAGTTTAAGAATAATTCAGAATGAAGTTGTTCAAAAAATGATATGAAAAATATTTTAGGAAGAAAGACCAATGGGAGAAAGAAGATAAAACAATGCAAGAAATCGTATGGAAAAAGGAAGTTCTATAAAGAGTATTAAGAAAGAATGGACTCAAAGGAAGATATGATGAGAAAGAGTTTTAAGATGAAAGTTCAGAAGATAAGTGTATTGCATGAAAAGAATGATAAAATGTTGAAAGACAATCAAGAATAAAAGAAAGAAAATGGAAAATAGAAAATAAGAGCCTTAAGACATTGACTGCAAATGTTTTTTTTTTCCAGAAAAAGATGGTTTGCCATACTTGGAAATTTGAGTGCAACACGATTGTCTAGTCAGCATTCATCCCTACCCCAATGCTTATCATTAGAACACGAAACTAGAACAGAATAAACATACAGGAAAACATTTTGTGTCATTGTACATGTTTCTCAGAAAATAGGGGATGGTAGATGAGAATACACGAGGCGAATATTTTGGGCAAAAACATAACATTTCGGATACAATTTCAATTTAAGAAGATCTATTTGCATAATGTTTTAGAGATTATGTAAGCTAAAATGTTTTCTTAATATGGTGTCCTTTTATTACAATGCTGTTCGCCCTGCACAAGGCGCAGCTACAGGTTTACAGAGTAAAAGGCATCATCACCCTAAGCAAGGTGACAATGCAACCAAAACGCAAGGAGCCACCAGAAATAAAAGAGAAGGAAAATGCTTTAGAGGGAACAGGAAGGCCAATCCAAAGTAAAGAATAAGGGATACACTTCTACTCCTTTTCTAAACTCTGGGGAGGAGTTTGTACCGTGCAATAGGAAAAGCTATCTGCTCCTACTGAGAAAAGAAGCAAATAAATAGAAAAAAAATTTGGAGTTCTCGGTGGAGACATGAGAAGTACAGAGTTGAAGTAGACATCAGGATTGGGTTTCCGGTTACTTCTAACCAGGAAACGAGGAAATGAAGTAAGTCGACAATTTATTTCTAAAAACAAGATTCTCCCTGTAAAAGGTTAACCTGGAGTATACGAGTTATGAACCGGGATAAAGAGCTAAAAACCGCGAAACTCCTAGTAGTTTCAAAAGTGTTAACAGGTGGGTAATTCGCTTCAGGGGCCGAGTTTGCTAATATTTGGTTGATGAAGAATTTATTTAGTGATGCTTCTGTGACTTTTTTTAATTGCACGTTCAGTTATTAGTGTTTAAGAAGGAAATTTTATCTGACGTAATGTGCTTTAGTGTTCTTCGATAAAAAAAGGATAGAGAGGCCGAAAAGTGAGCGTAGACATTTAATAAAGTCAAATTAGTTTGGCACAAGGCCACAAGTATATTGATCATATAATGAGGATCGAACTGGCTAATCAATGATGATCAATCTAAATCGCTCACTAAACTTAAACCTACACCGAGGTATACACGTATATATTTATCCGCACGTCCATTCAATTAGAATGTGTCACAAAGCTGAGTTTAGAGTGCAATTTGTTTATTGTTTTATAGTGTGTAGCGCGATGCAAACTGCTTCTGTTTTTTCGCTTTCGCTATTATAAGAATGCTCCCCTTACTTTTGCAACAATATAAAATTGTTTCGATACAATAAGCGCAGGGAATGTTGAAAATTAAAAGAAATAAGTTAATGCTAAATTGATAAAAATTATTTAAACAGCCTTTTACCACTAAAATATTGGTTCTCAACAACCATGCTGCCGCTTACGAATGCGCCGTGCTATCCTTTTAAGTGTGCAGCGTAATTTTGTTCATATATATATATATATATATATATATATATATATATATATATATATAAGCAAGTGTAAATGGATATAAATCCGACAGAATGAAGAAATTTTGAAAAAACAAACAAAAATCCTTAAATGTAGTTAAAATGAAAGAAATGAGACGTCGACATTTCTTTCATTTTAACTATATTTAAAGATTTTTTATTTGTTTTTTCAAAATTATTCATATATATATATATATATATATATATATATATAAAATATATATATTCCCAAGGACAAAAAATCGTCCCTGCCGACGTCTTAGTGGTAGAATCTTCAGCCAGGTTTCGATCCTCGCAAGAGGCAACAGGACGTCGAGCCGGACTGAAACTGTGAACAGCAAAACAGTCTACAGCAAAATATATATATATATATATATATATATATATATATATATATATATATATATATATATATGTGTGTGTGTGTGCAAATAGTAATGATACACATTAGTATTTTGAGTAAAATTCTTTTCACTATTTTTCAATTATATTTTAGATGTATTTCCTTCAATGCTTATTACCTGCATTAAAGAAATGATGCCTATTATCGTTACCCACTTAAAAGTGCTCGACGAAAACCTCGGCTATTATTTTTCGTCAATGAGCACAAAATGTATGATCGGATTCGAAATACATTCATAAATGTTTCTTCTAATATTGGACTTCAGTTATGTGTAAAATAAGAATTGGCCACCATTTCTTGTGATCGAAGGCTCAAATTAATGCATTCGATGGTACCCATTGATATATTTTAGATTTCAATACAAAAGGAACATCACGCATTAGCTAAAAAGGCTTTATCAGTTTTATTGGAACTTTCTACTTCTTATTTATGTGAATAATGTTCTCAACCCGAAATAACATAAAAAATAAGAAGCGAAATTGAATACAAGTAAGTTCATATTTGTGTGCGTATTTTTTTTTTAAATCTATGTTTTTATTTCATAACATTTAAATATATACCCTTTAAAAATTTTACAAAGTTCGCCGTGATATTTTCATTTGCTTCTAACTCATCGTTGCTTAGAAAGGTCGCGAAACACTGCAACAGAGACTTCTGACTTAAGGAAGATATTTTTAAAAATAAATTTCATCTAATACAAGGTTCAAGAGCTACTCGTGACAAAACGTTACGGAAAGATGCGTGTGATATGAACCTAGGAGGAGGTAGAAATAACTTCAGATTATAATAAGTAGGGTAGGCAACCACTGACCATAGATTGAAGAGGGTAAGACTGAAATGTTAAAGGGAAACATCTACACGGGTGTCTTATTCATAAAGTAGCAGTTCATGGAAAAAGATATGTCTGAGTGGAACTTCCTCGTTTCAAATGGAAGAAATGTGGGTGATTTGACACCCGGAAGAAGGGCGTGACCTTTCTGTAAAGGCCTGGACTGGTTGGTCTAGTGAATAGTTGCCTTGTTAATCACTATAGTGCAGCAATGGGACTGAAATATTGCATCTGTTAGAAACTGGACGTAACTTCGAAAATACGTCATCTCTTACAAGAGGTCGTAAACGATTCTGAACTTTTTATAGTCTGAAAAGTGCGGATTAAACAGTCTCTTCTCAGACATGTCAGCAATACTTATTTTTCTATCTAACCTGACTCTTGTAAAGATAAACCATGACAGAATCCGATACTTGCTGGAGCCGTAGAGGGTGCAGACATTTTTTTTCCAGTATCTTTAGCAATAGATCATATATATGCATTCCACTTGAGTTCTCCAGTAAATTCCAATCACAATAGACATCTTGATATTATGTTTTGTCTCACGGTACAAATTTTTGAATACACCGTGCACATTAAATTATATAGCAACTCACAACAATGCACTTAAACAGACACTACTTTCCTCAGAATATGCCTAATAGTCAAAAGATCCGATTTTTGGATGATTCCAATAAGGTATGTTATCTCCAGCTGGTCAGTGAAGTCATTCAATTTTAATGGGATTGGTTGCTATTATTATCATCATTATTGACTGCGAGTGCATCACGCGATGATAAAAAATATAGGAAGACAGATATAATCACCATAACCCCCATTCCGATGGCTGTGTATCAGACACATACATAACAGCCAAATGTGCATAATATCGTAACATGTTTTGGTAAAATTAGCTGGTAACATTTCAGGTGAGAACGGCTTAGAAATATCTGTAGGTCAAGTAACCCAGTCTAATCAGACGATCGCTGATTGACAGTGTTCTCATGTATCTAGATATGAATTAGATACATCAGCATTCAAAATTTAAAAAAAAAACATAATCTGTTCTCTTGACAATTGGTCGTGATAATACCTCACTATTCCCAGGGATTTCACCGTGACTCAGTCCCCAAGCGACAGGCCCAGCAACTTACAAGCAAAAAACTAAACGGATATTTACTGGCCCATCATAAATTAAGATATTTACACCATCAGCCCATCATGCTTGATGTAGTATAATTTATTAAGACAAAATATTATTTATTATTTTCTGCTATGGACACACTACCTACCACCTAAGGCAGGTCGTCAGTCATTATCTCCGAAAAACATAGACAAAGTTCTCCTGCTTGACAATTTTCTGTATGTCTCTTATCACTTTCAATTTTGTTTTGTTCCATTTTTATAATTCCATTATTATTCTTGTTTTCAATTTCCACATTTTTTCTATTTCAATTTCCAGGTCTTTGTATTTTGATAGTTTTTCAAATTCCTTGGTTGCTATGTTACAATCCGCTGGACAAAATATCAATTAACAATTTCCAGCCTATTTGCTTCAATTTTTCTGTCTGTGTGGATGGTATAATCCCATAGAATGGTGACATCTTCTATTTCTGTAACCGGCGCTGGCCGATGTTCATTTCAGTGTTTGCTTACACATTTTCCAAAGTGACAATGTAAGTACTAATATTCATTTGGGGCACGCAGATTAGATGGTCTATTGTTTCTTGGTATTTGTCCCAGAACCTGCATTTGGATCCACATTATTATGTATGATATTTGCCTGAAAATTCCTAGAAAAAATCTGGTCTTGCGCTGCAAGAATAAAGCCTTCAGTTTCAGACTTTAATCCAGATGCTCGTTTATTATTAGAGGAGGAGACGCAATGGAAGAAGAAGGAAGAGGAGAAGAAGGAGAATGAGGATGAGAAGAAAAAGAAGAAAACAAAGAAAAAGGAGGAGGAAGAGGAGAAGACGAAGAAGAATATTTTTGCATTTAAAAAGTCGATTTATTCCAGACAAGGAAATGTCTAATTTCATCAAATCATTCGACTCACTTAAGTGCATATGTCACGAAATAATAAGAGTAATTAAAATTGTAAAATTTATCGGGCGTTGAATAATTCTAAGTGTGAAACTGAAAATACTAATTCATAAATTGAAAACAATGAAAATGCAATGTGCTTTTTCGTCTCAGGAGAAAAAATTCCAGACATTTTGAAACCGATAAAATCTGAAAGTGTAATCAGCAGAAATCAAGGAAACAACAATAACAATAATAATAATGACAAAACAACAACAATAATATTAATACCAGGAAGTATGTGCACAAAGAAGTTTTATAACCGTCTTATATAATGACGTTATCCCTGTGCAAAGCGAAAGAGCAACTCAAGGTAGAACGTTACAGAAGATGAGATGTTAACCTTAGATTGAATGGGTTAAGATTCTAGTAATCGGGGAAAATAGCGGTTCGTGGGAAGAAGCTGCTCGTGTGGAACTTACATCTCACCAATGTTATGCAAAGGGGGTGCGGGTGGTTCCCTACAATATGCGTAGAATGACGGATCCTAACCGTGAAGGTTAGAAATTCTGGAACTAAGGAATGTAATTCATCTGAACACATCCTATGGAGATAGCGACATAAAAGTGACATTCTTGAGGCGTTTCGTCTGTGAGATTGAAGTTGTAGGATAGAAAATAATTCATCGCTCACGAGACGAGAAGACGCTTTTCGACTGGAAAGTGAAGACTGTGAAGATCCTACCTATATACATTGTACGATGGATGAATTGTCGTCTAAATTGCGCAAAAAGGAACACTGATATCTCATTTTAACAGATACATTTACCAAAATTACGCAAAAATATCTTGAAATGCTAAAGAGCAAATTTACTTAGTAAAATCACCATCAGCTTTAAATCACTTAAGAATCTCCTGCAACTCCTCTGGACGGTCTCCTTGTTTAAGCGGGTGAATGCTGCTATGATCCTTGTCTTCAGTTCAACTTTGGCGTTACAAGAAGTTGCTCGCTCAAATACTCTCCCAACATAATTATCAAAGGGATTGCTGGGTGGTCAGATGTAAGGGTTGATGTGTTCGCAGAAATTGTCTGAAAACCAAGACTGTGTTCGCCTGCTTGGGTGGCATGATGTCGAGTCCTGTTGCCAAACATAGGCTCTACCAGCAGCCACCCTCTTGACCCAGGGCAGCACTATCTCCTCCAGGCACTTGATGTAGTCCTCCGCGTTGAGTCTGAGATCCTGCGGGAAGATGAATGGAGGCACAACGTCACCATCTCTAAACACCTATCGCCATAGACTCATCCAACTCTTTCCGAATCGTTTGCACTGTCCTCAGACTGACACCCAAACAATCTGAAATGTTTGTATTTGAGTTCCGGTGTAAATGCAAAGAAGTAGAACAAATAGTTTCCAAATTTCTGGGGGAGTGATTAGCGTTATGGTGCTCTTTATCTCACAGACGGTACTCAACGGACGCTACTTTCATGTGAAATCGATGAAAACAAAAACACACAACCCGCATGGGCGAAATTAAAAATATAAAATGTCGACAATATACCCATCAAACCATGTATAGATTTAGTACTCTCTGATCGGTCTTATCTCGCTCTTGTCAAGTTAGAGGCTAGCAGGTTGGGGACTTACTTGAGAAGTACAGGGAACCGACCATTTTCTGAACATATTTAGTATTAGGTCGTATGTACAAGTTCCATCTGAGGTATAAGTGGAGTTTAAGTCCCAACAGGCACTGAGAAAATAAATGACGCTATAGCTCACACTTTACATTACAAAAGATTTTATCTATGTAAAATGTATTTTCAATATATTTTTTTTAAATTATTGATAATTATCAGCAACTTTGCAGAGCAGATAAAAAATAAATTTGATACAAGGAAGTGATCGTTGAATGTATCTTTATTGATGAAAATGGTATCGGTCCATGAAAATGTAAATTTTGACAGTAAATTTCTAGAAGATTCAAAATATGAAATAGAAATCATTATAAAATGTGTCCAATTCTGTAAACATATTGTACAAGCAAATTGCATTGTTATACGTCCTTGAAATACTACCGCATAACTATTGATAAGACTTTCCTTAAGATGTGAGCAATAGTCATGAGTTTCATTTTTTCCATTACTACAAAACTCTGTTCAGTTGGTAGTAGAGAAACATGATCCTTTATATGTTTTTGGTATATTCTTAGTTAAAATTGAGATTGCCTGAGTTTTGAGATGCCAAATTTACTGAATTAAAATTTAGGGCGTTGTATTTACTTACTGTTGAACAATTTGAAATATTTGCATTTGCTGAACGAGCAAATTTTATCCAACAAAACTTTGACAAATTTATCCGTATTCTTGATCTAGTAAATTCCACAGCACATACCGTACATACTCGATTAAATTGCGAATTTTTATGATTTTACATTATATACATTATTCAGACTGCTGACATTATGTTTGAGAATGCTATGCTGATATGTTCTGGTTGTTAGTTGAAAATTTCTAGTTAGTTCATAGTATGGGGATGCAAGCGGCTATTATTTCAGTTTGGTAGAGACGAAGTCATGAATGTGACATGACGTCCAGTGAATGACGTTAGTTTATAGTGTCGAACATCAGTTGCTATATAAAAAGCACACATCGATAGGGCATATAGAGAGAAAACGATATAGTCGCATGTGAAACACAAATGTTCATGTTTTTCTTTGAAAAATAATACAAGTAAAATACACATTCTTTTCTACAGCTGGCTGTATACACATGTCATAGTTTCTCTGTAGGACAAATCACTTATAAATATGTGTATATCGGTATAAGTAATCACTTTGAGAACAATGTATGTTTGTCCTTCCTTTCTTTCAACTATTCTGTTCCGTTTTGTGTATTGCGGATATAATAAGGCCGACAATGGAGAAACAAAAATGGGAAATATTCGTTTTTTTCATGGCACTCCCATTAATAGTTTCTAGTTGTTCTTGCGTTGAAACTATAAACGACTTTGTTTTAGACACCAAGCCAGCTGTGAGAAACCAATATAAACATCTTTGCTGTTTACCCTTGGCGAATATTTTCTATCATCGTCATAGTCGTAGTAGTAGTATGTTTGGAATAGGCTTCTTTGAAATACTTGCTGCTCTCATGTTTCTACTGGAAACGTCAAGAGACTGCCCAGCAGTGATGCTTTAATTTCTAGCAATGTGTTTAGTTCAACAGTCGTGAATGGCGGGGTAAAAACAACAAAACTGAAAACGGACGAAAATCACATAACCAGATTTTTATTGTTAAAATTATTGAAAATTAATTTCCTGACATGTTAAGGGAAGTGAAATTATGATGGTTTAAACATTAAAAAAAATGAATAAAATTTCTTACGATTTTTTTTTATAATTTGAATTTTTAAAATTGAAATTATAAAAAACTTCGAAAGAAATCTTTAAGAATTTTTCGAAAACAAACACAAAATTATCCAGGAAAAAGTGAAATTAATGAAATTTTCTTAAGGAAGTGAGAATTTTCTGCATTTCGGTCAAGCTTTTCTCACCAGGGCATTAGAAAAGGTTTATTTGCATATTATTTAAAATTGCTCCTAAAGCATTGATCACATTGTCATTTGTTGTTGTTTGATATGACATATTTTTTAAAAATTTCAATTTCAGATTCTTTCTAGTCACGAAGCTTTTCGAATTAGTAATTTGTATTTATTTAAATACTAGCAGTAGAGCCCGGCGTTGCCCGGGGATGTAACAGTATGAATTGAGGACGGCTGTTGCTTTGAAAGATGTGCTTTGAAAGATGTGCTTTGTAAGTCGACAGGAACTAAGTTTCTACAAAACGTTGAAACCCAATGCACACAAAGTTTAAGCAAACATCATGCAGGCCCAAGTATTCGAAGGTATCGAAGGAAATAACGGAAAGCCTTTGTAGCATCAGTCATTTGTCATTACTAAGACATCTGTGAGTAAAAGCTGGCAGCAGTTACTGCTTTAAACAATTGGACTGTTAAGCATTGCTGGAAGCACTTGTCAAGAAACCACGATTTAGTTGCAACATGCATAGGGATTGAAGGGAAAACGTGCCATGAGGAAGCCATAGATATAAAGTATGTGCCATGCGCAATCACAAACAAACAAACAACTTGTCTAACTACAAGACGCGTCTTATGCCCAAAAGACGGCGCTGCCACGACCACAAAGCAGAACCGTAAAACCGAGAGAAGAGCGAACAGTGATGGGGTGTCATGGTAAGAAAATTTCTGTGATATAACTTCATTTATTCTGATCTGTCACTATCTACATCGCGGCTGAGAGCCCTTAAAACCGCAACGGGGGTAGCCGTAAGGCCTAGCATCGTAATTGCAATAAAGAAGTGCCATCTCTTCAGTCGCAGTCAACTTCACGCTGAGAGCTCATGGAACCGGACCGGGGTCGCCGTACGGCTGAGCGCCTCAATTGCAATGAAAAAGTGCATTCTCTTCAGTCGCACTCAACACCACGGCTGAGAGCTTATGAAAACCGACCGGGGTCGCGGTACTTGGCGTGTGTTTTTAGGTTTTTTTTTTTACACGACTACAAACAAAACACTAGAGCCGTATGGCTGACATGTTTCACCCATGGCAGCCGTAAAGGGTATATGGAAGCAGAAGCCTAAATTTCGTAGACGCACTTGACTTTTGTGACAAACGAACTCCGAAGCTTCTCAAGTGTGAATGTGCTTGTACAGGGGGGCGACACTATTTTTCAGACACTTTATTTTTTCAAGTTTTAGGTAGCACAGGCAGTCTGTATTGTTTTAGTGTAATGGCAATAACATTTAAAAACTGTTTCAATACTACAAATGGAAAAGCAGAATTCAAATTAGAAGTATTTTTATTTTTTTACAAATTTTCACATTACACAGGTGACAGTATTTTTCGGACATTGCAGAAACAATGCTAATAGTTTATGGCAGCACCCTTTTTTCAATGACTTCCATCAGTCTATCGTCATAATGTTCGTACATATTGATAATAACGTCTCTTCGTGTTTCTAGCAGTCTGTTTTTAGCATCTTGTATGCACTGCCATAGTTCAACCTCTATGGTTATTTCTGGCTCGTCGTAAACAAGCTCTGCAAGCATTTCCCATATGTTTTCAATTAAATTTAAGTCTGGACTTCTTGCAGGCCATTCCAGAGTAGTTATATTTGCTTCACACATCCAATCTTTCACTGATTCGGCCACATGGATGCTGCAGTTATCTTGCTGCAAAATAAAATTACTTCCCATTTATTTTTCTATGAGTGGTAGGGCTCTCTTTTCCAAAAGTTCTCTGTAGCTCAAGCTATTTTGACGTCCTTTTAACTACTCGAGCCACAAGTTTCCATTCGGAAATACCATACCCCAAACCATGTTTTCCATCTGTCTATTGTTACGAATAACAGGTTCACTTTTTCTCGACTATGTACACCATCAGGTCCATCGAACTTAAAACGTTTTTCATCAGTAAATATCACTTTCCGACATGGTTTGTTATCCATCTTTTGGCGCTTCCAGCTTTGCCTCGTTGTGTTTTATCGTTAGTGTATTTTTTCTTGATTTTAGCATACTTAAGTCAATTTCAGCTTTCTTTGTACAGTTCGAACACTGACGTCAAATTCACACTTCTCCTTTACTTTCTTCGCTGAGATGATAACAACCTCGTAACACTCCTCTTCATTCTTCTTTCTGTTCTTTTGAAATTGTTTTTTTCGTCCTCTCTTTCTTCTTCTTCCGCTCATAGTCTGTACTTACCATGTATTTAACTGTTGACTTCTTTCATCTCAGCGGCGATCTTTCGGATGCTGAGCCCGTCTTCTCTCTTCCTTTGGACCAAACTGATGACTTCTTTTGAATGCATTCTTCTTCAGGATTTTAATACGTTTTCGCAGTGAATGGTAAAGATACGCAAATGTAATGGCCAGGGTACAATTTAGCTACGGAAAATTTGCATATTGTAGACGTTCGACGACTAAATCATTAAAAAACCCTGAATTTGTGTCATGTCTGAAAAATAGTGTCGCCTAAGTTGAAGTAAAAATAAAGAAAACCAAAGACAAACCCATCAATCAATGTTCATACCATTAACGGACAGTTACTACTGAACTGCCTACTCATCAACTCAAAAGCTCTCGGCTGCAAAAAACACCTTTAAGCACACTTTTCAAAGTGTCCTAAAAATAGTGTCGGCCCCCTGTATGCACTGGTACGAACTGCAGGTGCTCCGATCAACTGTTAATGAAACCGGAACTTTAGTGGAGCAATCATGTCTAATGTCGGTGTTCATGTGCCTAGCAGCTTGTGTTGCAAAGGAATACGGTAAGGTTATCATAGTGTACAAACAAACGCGATGATGGCGGGTGAAGGTGTGAAAGTCAGAAGGCAGCAAAAGAGCTGGATAACCTTTACAAAGATGTCTTAGTAATGGCAAGTGGAGACTACGACGATCTAACGTTAAAACCAATAAGGCAAACAAAAAAACATGCCATGCAATCGGACTGCATATGTGTGCATGGCGCTTAAACGATACCGGGCGGGTTGTCTACAGGACCTCCGTGTAGGTTATGTTTCTAGCACAGTTGTTGGGAGAGTAAATGAACACCCTGTCCTTAGACCCAACTCGTGAGCACCCAACGTAAAGTTGGCCGTGAGAGAAGTACTGCTCACGTAAATGCAGACCTGAAATGCTAAGCGTCTGTCCTTGTGATTTGTTAATGGACGTAGCAAAGCAAAGCTTCACGGGAAATTGTGGGTGACGAAAGATCATTGATATGCTTGAGTCTGATGGTCGCCTCAATCAGGTTCGGAGAAAGGGATTTAATAATGAGGCGAGTCCCCGTTGCACTGTTTAGGTGGGAGCAAATTCCTGATTAGCATAATCGGAGCACCAACTTTGAGCCGAAGAATATGAGGTGGGAGTCCGGACGGCTGAAGGGAGTTCAAAACTTCTATGGGATACTCAGCTAATTCAGATGGATCGGAAGTTCTGATGATGGACTTATAAACATGACATTGCCCGGGAATGCAATCCAACAGTTAAGGTTGATGGAATCAACTGTACAGTTCTTCGGTGCCAATATGGCCCTCCCGGCAAGCCAATCGGCATCGGCAAAATTAGTGGATAGGTTGTAGAAGACTGCATTCATCAATTCATCCGGGGATTCAACAAGGTGGCAAGCTGATCTATCTGCACAAAACCCTGTGTGTTAGATGGCATTTTCCCCTCCCCAAGAGCAAGAAGGTCCCGTGCGAAGTCAGCGGATCTGGAGTCCCCATTCAAGTAGGCACGCATGTTCGTACTCAGTTTAAGAGTCTCCACGTGGCGCCAAAGGGCAGACGATTTCAGGCAGGCGCAGACAGCGTCAGTGGGTGTACCTTTAGGAATAACAGGTAGAGTCTGCCTAAAGTCGCCTGCGAGAGAAGGGTTACTCCACCCATGGTGTCAGAGGAGTCGCGGATGTCTTGGAGACTTCGGTCAAGTGCCTCAAGGGCGCCCTTGTGTGCCATCGTGTACTCAACCCAAACTATAAGTTTGCATCTCAGCAGAACTTCAGCCTGTGGCGAATTCTTTGTTATGTTGCAGAGAGGAGTTTGTGACCGGCATAGATCAAGCAGCAACCCAAAAACCCGAATGAGCGGTTCTACCTCCCGGTAGCAACGTTGCAGCAATCCCGGAAGATGCGGCCGCAATAGCGATCTCCTCACGATGTCGTAGCCCTGCCAGGACTAATTAACAAAAGTTTTGCAAGTTTCTCCGGGCGCATCTAAAATATATATACCTCCACTGGAGCCGTTTGCCCTGTCTGTTATGGTAGGGAAAGCAACCCTCTGGTCAGGTAGAAGTTTGGGCTCGTTTTCGGTAATGTAAGCTTTCAGACCCTCGAAGGAGTAAGATGTTTCCCGCAATAACTCAGTTGGTACAGTGTCAAAACCGTCTCTGAGCGGTGGTGGTAAACCGTAAGTTGGTATATAGGCACCTCACAGTTCGAAAACAACATCTTCTATGGCCACCAGCGCTCTGTTGAATATGAAGTCAGTGAAACCGCATTCAACTCCTAGGCTATTACGCTGAACGGAGAACAGCACATCCACTGACATGGATTCTCTGTACTTTAGCCAGAGGATCGCTAGGTTCGCATCGCAAAAGCAAAATGGCCAACAGCGTTCGAAGCCGTGATAACGTTCTGAGAAGTTCACCCTCCGCCATGGCTGCATCCCATTGGGAGTCGTCTTCAAGCAATCCCAAACGGAAGTATGCCTTTCTATATGACTGGCACTCTATGCCGTTGACAGTGCGAATATCTGTGAAACTCGGTGGCCCAGCAATTTTATGAAGTAGAAGGCGGAAGTAAAAGCACTCCTGCTGGCTGGGGTTGGGGGGCACAGTATAAACGCGTCCAAGGCAAGAGTTAGAACTTACATCGGGATAACCCTCGACAGGGTCGCCAGCCTTTCGCCGAACCCACCGGTTGTTTGACCACACGTAGTGGGACGGGACTTGGGGGTATATCAATGTTTTCTCAAAAGCATCTGTTGAGCATAATTTAAAGAAAGCCGTTAGGGTTATGTCTTTAGGGTTTTCCGCAACCTGCTAGGCGTTTTGTTCGGTGAGGTACATCCTCTGTCCATTTTCTAAGTGAACAGCAAGTTGCACAATGGCCGGAAAAACATTTGAGTGTATTAATTTACGTGAAATGTAACTCTGAACCTGTGAGCGGTGCTCATGAATAAAGTCATTTCATTTTCATAATGTGCCTCAATCTTTTGTTTCAGTCATTTCGAGTTTTACTATTATTATTGATTATAATTATCATTAAAATATCATATTCATGCAATATCAATTATCAGGTCCTTATATACCGAAATTGTTTTTTGAGATGATTATTTTAATCTGACAGGATAGCTATGTCTATAGGTTTATTACAATAATAATAATAATAATAATAATAATAATAATTATTATTATTATTATTATTATTATTATTATTATTTCTTTTCTTTTGATTTACGCTTTATTCCAATTTATTTTGGGGTCTCAACAAGACACCTACGATCAGAAATGTATCATTATATTTTCCACCAATTATTTTAGTGAAAACAAAGATCGCACACATTTTACATAGATAAAGCTCTTCGTTAGTTTTTAGCTTAACTTGTGAGTACAATATTTTTTGTATTTTCATAAGGCATGGGATACCAGAAATCTATTCGATGTTTCTATCGGTAACTTTTCCAATCAAACTGAGGGCTCCAATACAACTGGGGTTATTGATATACTCATATGCCACATTTTTTAAATTTCCAAAGATCTTTGTATTTTGTTAGTTGTTTGAAGATATTCCAAAATACATTACAATCTGCAGGAACTGTTATGTCAATCAAGAAGCACATTCTCTTTTTTATTTGTCACAGAAACTGTATTTTGGATCGATACTATTATGTGTGATTTTTACTTGAAAATTTCGAGTAAAAAACTGATGTTACGCTGCAAGTATAAATCCTCCCGTTTTTGCCTTTAATCTAGATGCTCATAATCGATTAGTGCTAACTTTATTAACATCGGCTAGCACGTTCTGGATGTTGGCCATGCAGAGATTTCTCTTACCAATATTGTTTCCTCTGTTCAAGAGCTTTATACTTGACTGTATTTTTCACAATTTATGATGCAAGATTTGCTTCTTGGGTTCTGTTTCGGTTTTCTACAGAATCTATTAAATGTAAATCTCGTTTGTATTTACAAACTTCTTTTATGACTGAATATTTTTCCGTGTTGCTTGACTAATTGTATCAATCCTGTCCATTTCCATGTATGTTATTAAGCCAATTGTTGTTGTCATGTATGATAATTCTAACTAAATAAGACCCCTTCCACCTTCTTTATGGACTATGTATAGACGGTCTGTATCAACCTTTCGATGATGCATTTTATGCTTAGAAAGAAGCTTTCTTGACTTCGAATCCATTCATCTGATATCATTTAGAGTTCAGTTCAAGATGTCGAAACTATATTGAACGACTGGGATGACAAAACTGTTAATGGTCATATTTATGTTCTGAGAATTCAATTTAGTTGCACACTTTTATATTAAACTTATCGTACTATTTCGTTATTTTTTTTAATGATGAATTCCTTCGCCTCCATTTATACTTATAAGATTTTTCTTGCTCTAAATCTTGGATATCCCAGAGCCTGAGCTAATAGAGGAGGTTCATTGTAATGATCCACCGTAAAATTGTGGCTTTTGCACATTTATCCAAACCGAATTCCATTCCAATGACATCACTGAAACTTTATACTGTTTTCCTACCTTTCAGCTCACTGCCATTCCTACCATACAACATTAAGCCATCCATGTAAAATAGCTGATTTTCTTTTAATCGTTAATGCTTTTAGGTATATACAAAATAGTAAAGGAGACAATGAGTCAACTTGAAATATTATACTGTTGATGTTTATTTCACAAAACTTATAGACTCCATTTACATGATTGATGTGAAGTGTTGTTTTCCATGCTTTTGATGAGATTGATGACGACAGGTGATACCTTGTATATATTTAAAGACTTTAATATTCAGGAATAATGTACACTATCGAATGCCTTACAGTAATCTATGAAGTAGTACTGAGATTTTTATTTGAATTGAAGCAGTTTTCCATGATCATCCTATTAATAAGTAATTTGTATTTAGCCACGTTGGTATCATTTTTATTCAGGTGGCAGTATGTCATTTTTTTTGTAAGACGAAATATGCCTATTTTGTGAGAATAGATGTCAGCACTTTATAAGTAGCGAGAATATTGGTATTGGCCTGTAATTTTTTTTATATTTGTGTCACCATTCTTGGGTAGAAGGAAGGTAATTCATTTGGCTACCCATGCGGGAAAATTAGTAGAATCATTGACCTTTTCTTGAGGTTTCTTGGCTACTTTTTGTGGGTTGTGTTTAGATAATAGAGCCAAAACATATGAATGTTATTTTTCCTGATGATTTTTGTGCTTTTTTTCAGTGCACATTCAACATCCTCTTCTGTGATTCCCGGCCATCTTTGTTCTGGCTTATTTTCATCCGTTTACCATCGAATCCAATCTTCTTCTTCGTTAAGTTATTTAGGGCAAGTCCATATTTTCCCCAATTCCAATTTTGAGTGTGTGTGTGTGTGTGTGTGCGTGTGTGTGTGTGTGTGTGTGTGTGTGTGTGTGTGTGTGTGTGGAGGTCACTTCAGTTTTATATTTGCCTATTTCTCTGTAAAATTTATTCGGAATGGTTTGTCTGACCTTCTTCTGTCTGTAGAATTTTGGTTTGTATATTTTTTCCAAGGTAGATGTTCATATTTGTGAGACTGACTGTTTTTAAATTTGATGCTTAATTTTTAAGTTGCTACCATTGCCGATCCATATATTGCTTCGCTGAGATTTATATGTGTGTCTACTTCATCCAGTATTAATTTGAGTGCTACATTGAAGAGTTTATAATAATTTTGAGGTTATGCTTTGTTGTTTGTAATTTTGGGAGTTGTTCTCTTTCCTTCATTTCAATACTTTGTGTCTGACTTTCTCATAATATACCTTCTTACATTGGCTAGCCTATTTTCGTCAATGTACTTTCTAATGGCTGTCCATCCTTTTCTCGCCAAATGTCATATGTTTGGCGAGTGATGCTTTTTGGGGGTTTGTGCACCACTTTATAGAATGGGGTCATAACGATTCTGTACTACTCACGAGGCTATTTTACCTTTCTTTAAATGAATGTTTGTGGATCTAGTTGGAGAATTCGCAGGGCCATCATAGAGATTATACCAGTTGTGGTGACCTGAAGATTTATTATTTTTGTAGGAGTTTGTTCCTATGGCAGATGTTTCGACCTCAGGTAGGTCCTCACATGGGGGATGGGCTCCCTGTTTATCCACTGGAAAACCATACGGGAATTTTAGTTTGACTTTTAGTTCTCATATGTTTCCCATGAGTGACGCACGGGTCCAAAAGTCCACCCAAAGTCACCCGGCACATTAAGTAACGGTCTTTTACAGACAGGGTTCAGAAGCCTGTAGGGGATCGTTCGCGACATTTTAACGCAGCAGCCAGTCAATCCTCGGCACATTCATTTGCGGGTTGTTACTAGGGTTTTTCATTCTCTTAGATGGGTTGCCAAGAGACGTTGGAAAAAAACATTGGAAATTGAAGGTATTCAACGAAACAAAACATTATTATACCAGATTATGTTTAAATAATAGATTATACCTTTATAATTATGAAAAACATGGTTATTTTTATTGCTATTTAGTTTACTGCAGTTGCGGATGCTCCTGTTAATCAGATTAGTTGTTAATTATTTAATTAGCGAAATTATTTAATTCTAGCGAAACCACAGCCAAGGGAACGGACTTGGAACGATCGGTGGGGAAAAAAGACCCTGTTGAGCTTGACTCTAGTCCGACTCTGTGAGGAGACACGGGAGGTGTAGCATAGGCGGGAGACACGCCTTTGTCGGCGTTGGGAGCGCGTTGATCGGGGCTGGGCGGCGGCCGTCGGTTGCCGTGGGGGTCGGTTTCGTTTGGCGGTAGCGGATGCGGTCGTGGGGACTTGGGTTTGCGGCCGGTGGTGGGGGGTTCGCCTCTCGTCGTCGTCGTTCACTCTTCGCCTCCTGCTTCCGTTTTCTTCTCTGTTGGGCGGGGCCTCCGCCTCCTCGGTGTGCTGGCGTTTCGTTCGTCCCGGTTTTCCGGCCTTCGCCGTGACCGGCGTCGTTCGGTGTCGTCGAACCTGAAATACCGCCACTTCCGTCGTTTCCTCGCTCACCCGGTGAAAAAGGGGACGGGTCGCTCGGCGGCCCTCTTTGCTACGCCAAGGGCGCGGGCTCCGCCGATTGGGGCCCGCGCTCGACCCTTAGCCGGGACCGTGCTGGGCGGGGAGTTTGACTGGGGCGGTACGTCTGTCAAACGGTAACGCAGGTGTCCCAAGGCGAGCTCAGCGAGGACGGAAACCTCGCGTGGAGCAAAAGGGCAAAAGCTCGCTCGATCTCGATTTTCAGTACGAATACGGACCGCGAAAGCGTGGCCCATCGATCCTTTCCGAGCGGAGAGCTCCATTCCGCCGAGAGGTGTCAGAAAAGTTACCACAGGGATAACTGGCTTGGGCGGCCAAGCGTTCGTAGCGACGTCGCTTTTGATCCTTCGATGTCGGCTCTTCCTATCATTGCGAAGCAGAATTCGCCAAGCGTTGGATTGTTCACCCACTGACAGGGAACGTGAGCTGGGTTTAGACCGTCGTGAGACAGGTTAGTTTTATCCTACCGATCGACACGTGTTACGTCGGTCGTGCCACGGCTATCCTGTCCAGTACGAGAGAACCGCGGGATCGGAGCAACGGTTCGCGTGCTCGCTCGAACGAGCGTCGGTGCCACGCTGCCTCCGCGCGATAACGGCTGAAAGCCTCTAAGCCGGAACCGCGACCGGTGCCGTCACGGTATTACGAAAGGTCTCTTTCGTTCCGCTGGAGCCTGCCATAGCGGGCGTCGTTGTCGCTAGGGGCGGTTGCGGTCGTCGTGGTCCGCGTCGGTGGCGCTCGTCGTCGCCGTGCGCGTCCGCTACTTCGGCTGTTGTCACCTTGAACGTGGCGGCGTCTGCGAACGGGCCACCTGATTTGACATCCGCGACAGGCGGGATTTTGCCGTCGCCGTCGAATTACGAACCCCCGTGGAGCGTGAGACGAGGATCGCTCGTAGACCACTTGACTTCAGGCTCGGGGTGTCGTACTTAGTAGAGCATCCACCACACTGCGATCTATTGAGACTAAGCCCTCGACCGACTTGATTCGTCCTCCGCGAGGGACGACTCTTACTTAGTTCAACGAATTCCAACCACTCTGCGATCTATTGAGACTAAGCAGCCCTCGACCGACTCGTCCTCCACGAGGGACGACGCTGACTTAGTTCAAAGAACTCCGTGTTCCGATATCCTTCGTTCGTATGATATCAGTTTTATTTCTATTTCTCCGTTTCAACAGACAGGTGAGCGGTTTTTGTAGCGAGGAGAACACTTGCGCGCCAGAACCGACTTTCCTGACAAATCGAAGGTTGTTACACGTACTGCATTCATTTGCCGTAGCCGGACTCCTGTATTCCGCCTTAAGAGGCATGTGCATAAGTCCAGTAGAAGGCCTTCGTTTACCGTAGCCGGACTGCCGTAATGCGCCTTGGAAGGTGAGTGCGTAAAGTGCGTAATTTTGTCGAAGGCCTTTGTTTGCCGTAGCCGGACTCCCGTAATGCGCATTACGAGGCATGTGCGTAAGTCCCGTAGAATCGTTAAATGCCTAAGTTCGTCGAATGCCTTCGTTTGCCGTAGCCGGACGTGCGTCGTGCCTGAACAGTGGTCATGGGACCACTAGCCCGAAGTAGTGCCTAAGTTCGGTGGCCTTCGTTTACCGTAGCCGGACTCCCGTAATGCGCATTACGAGGCATGTGCGTAAGTCCCGTAGAATCGTTAAATGCCTAAGTTCGTCGAATGCCTTCGTTTACCGTAGCCGGACTGCCGTAATGCGCCTTGGAAGGTGAGTGCGTAATTTTGTCGAAGGCCTTCGTTTGCCGTAGCCGGACTCCCGTAGTGCGCCTTAAGAGGCATGTGCGTAACTCCCGTAGAAGGCCTTTGTTTACCGTAGCCGGACTGACGTAATGCGCCTTTTTGAGTGAGCGTAAAAGTGCGTAATTTTGTCGAAGGCCTTCGTTTGCCGTAGCCGGACTCCCGTAATGCGCCTTAAGAGGCATGTGCGTAAGTCCCGTAGAAGGCCTTCGTTTGCCGTAGCCGGACTCACGTAATGCGCATTACGAGTTATGTGCGTAAGTCCCGTAGAATTGTTAAATGCCAAAGTTCGTCGAATGCCTTCGTTTACCGTAGCCGGACTGACGTAATGCGCCTTGGAAGGTGAGTGCGTAAAGTGCGTAATTTTGTCGAAGGCCTTCGTTTGCCGTAGCCGGATTCCCGTAATGCGCATTACGAGGCAAGTGCGTGTCCCGTAGAATCGTTAAATGCCTAAGTTCGTCGAATGCCTTCGTTTGCCGTAGCCGGAGTGCGTCGTGCCTGAACAGTGGTCATGGGACCACCAGCCCGAAGTAGTGCCTAAGTTCGGTGGCCTTCGTTTACCGTAGCCGGACTCCCGTAATGCGCCTTAGAAGGTAAGTGCGTAAAGTGCGTAATTTTGTCGAAGGCCTTCGTTTGCCGTAGCCGGACTCCCGTAATGCGCCTTAAGAGGCATGTGCGTAAGTCCCGTAGAAGGCCTTCGTTTGCCGTAGCCGGACTCCCCGTAATGCGCATTACAAGGTATGTGCGTAAGTCCCGTAGAATCGTTAAATGCCTAAGTTCGTCGAATGCCTTCGTTTACCGTAGCCGGACTGCCGTAATGCGCCTTGAAGGTGAGTGCGTAAAGTGCGTAATTTTGTCGAAGGCCTTCGTTTACCGTAGCCGGACTCCGTAATGCGCCTTAAGAGGCATGTGCGTAAGTCCCGTAGAAGGCCTTCGTTTACCGTAGCCGGACTGCCGTAATGCGCCTTGGAAGGTGAGTGCGTAAAGTGCGTAATTTTTGTCGAAGGCCTTCGTTTGCCGTAGCCGGACTCCCGTAATGCGCATTACGAGGCATGTGCGTAAGTCCCGTAGAATCGTTAAATGCCTAAGTTGCCGGACTCCCGTAATGCGCCTTAGCGAAAACGGCTACCACATCCAAGGAAGGCAGCAGGCGCGCAAATTACCCACTCCCGGCACGGGGAGGTAGTGACGAAAAATAACGACGCGGGACTCTGTCGAGGCCCCGCGATCGGAATGAGCTACACTCAAATCCGTTAACGAGGACCAACCGGAGGGCAAGTCTGGTGCCAGCAGCCGCGGTAATTCCAGCTCCGGTAGCGTATATTAAAGTTGTTGCGGTTAAAAAGCTTGATAGTCCGAACTCCAGGTTCGTGGTCGCATTCGCGGCCCCGGGGCGGCGGCGCCATCGTCCGTCGTTGACTTTGGTCGTCCGTGCGCATTCCCGGCCCTTTTCCGCCGGTGTCAACCGCTTGCATATCCGCCACGTGGTCCTGCCGGCGAAGTAACGCGGGGAGTAGGGTGTTTCCGGCGGGTTCGCCGCGGAGGTTGCGTGGGGGTTCCTGCGAGCGTCGCCGTCTGCGGTGCAGTGTCGCCGGGTCGTTACGTGGCGCGCGCGGTTAAGACGGTGCGGTCCAACGCGGCGTTTCTCCCAGTCGATGGCGGCCAGCGGCGTTCACTCGTCGTCTGCGTCGCCGTCGTCGCCTAAAAAGGGCGGGCGTCGCGTCGCCCGTCTCGCGTTGTCGCCGCGGGCTTCACTGCCGCTGTTCTATCCGCGCGGCGGCCCCTCTTCCCCTCTCGTTCTCCACTCACCTCGGCCCTGCTCTACCTACCTCCGCGTCTAATCTTCGCGTCCGTTTTGCGCGCGTGCGCGGTCGGCGGTTTCTCCTCCAAGGGTGCTCTTGACCGAGTGTCCGCGGCGGCCGGTACGTTCACTTTGAAAAATTAGAGTGCTCAAAGCGGGCTTTTCAAGCTTGCATACGATAAGCATGGAATGATGGAAGAGGGCCTCGTCTACGTCTGTCGGTCTCCGTCTAGGGCGAGGCAATGATCGAAGGAGCGGTCAGGGCCACTCGTATTGCGACGTTAGAGGTGAAATTCTTGGACCGTCGCAGGACGAACTGCAGCGATGGCGTGTGGCAAGCACGTTTTCCTCGATCAAGAACGAAAGTTGGAGGTTCGAAGACGATCAGATACCGTCCTAGTTCCAACCATAAACGATGCCGACCGGCGATCCGCCGGCGTTATTCCCATGACCCGCCGGGCAGCTTCCGGGAAACCAAAGTCTTTGGGTTCCGGGGGGAGTATGGTTGCAAAGCTGAAACTTAAAGGAATTGACGGAAGGGCACCACCAGGAGTGGAGCCTGCGGCTTAATTTGACTCAACACGGCACATTAAGTAACGGTCTTTTACAGACAGGGTTCAGAAGCCTGTAGGGGATCGTTCGCGACATTTTAACGCAGCAGCCAGTCAATCCTCGGCACATTCATTTGCGGGTTGTTACTAGGGTTTTTCATTCTCCTAGATGGGTTGCCAAGAGACGTTGGAAAAAAAACATTGGAAATTGAAGGTATTCAACGAAACAAAACATTATTATACCAGATTATGTTTAAATAATAGATTATACCTTTATAATTATGAAAAACATGGTTATTTTTATTGCTATTTATTTTACTGCAGTTGCGGATGCTCCTGTTAATCAGATTAGTTGTTAATTATTTAAAAAAAAACAATATTATAGTCGTTGCAACCATCTAGTCTTTTTAACTAAATTAATTGTAAAAAAGAATAATCGTAAAAGAATAAAACTATTATTATTATTATTATTATCATCATCATCATTCGATTTCTGCTATGGACACACTACCGACCAAGTCTGCGGAAAGACCTAAGGCAGGTCGTGGTGTGTTGTTATGGCCACATTTCATGTTAATTTTTTTTTTTTTTTTTTTTTTATCTCCGATGAAGTTGCTAGCGTTACATAGACAAAGTTCTCCTTAGTGTGTGTGCTGTACTTAATAAGACAATTTTCTGTATGTCTCTTTAAGCTGGGGTTTCAGGGATTCTTTTTCAATGTGTTGTTTTGTTCCATTTTTTATAATTCCAAGTGCACCTATTACCACTGGTATTATTCTTGTTTTCAATTTCCACATTTTTTCTATTTCAATTTCCAGGTCTTTGTATTTTGATAGTTTTTCAAATTCCTTGGTTGCTATGTTACAATCCGCTGGACAAGCCATATCAATTAGTAGGCAAGTTTTTTCTTTCTGGTTTTTGACAATGATGTCCGGCCTATTTGCTTCAATTTTTCTGTCTGTGTGGATGGTATAATCCCATAGAATGGTGACATCTTCTATTTCTGTAACCGGCGCTGGCCGATGTTCATACCAGTGTTTGCTTACACATTTTCCAAAGTGTTTGCACATTGTCCAGTGTAAGTATTGCCCCACTCTATCGTGACGATTTTTATATTCATTTGGGGCAAGTATAGAACATCCTGAGATTAGATGGTCTATTGTTTCTTGGTATTTGTCACAGAACCTGCATTTTGGATCCACATTATTATGTATGATATTTGCCTGAAAATTCCTAGTGAAAAGACTCTGGTCTTGCGCTGCAAGAATAAAGCCTTCAGTTTCAGACTTTAATCCAGATGCTCGTAACCATCGATGAGTATTAACTTTATCAACATTGGGTTTATTTGCACGTTCTGGATATTGGCCATGCAGAGGTTTGTCTTGCCAGCGTTGTTTCATCTGTTCAAGGGCTTTATCCTTGGCTTTCTTTTTCATATCTTTTGCTGCAATAGTTGGTTCTTGGCTTCTGTTTTGATTTACTACAGAATCTACTAAATGTAAATGTTGTTTGTATTTACTGCCTTCTTTTATTATTGAATATTTTTTCTTTCTGTTTTCATGTTGTTTCACTAATTTTATCATCCAGTCATTTGTTGTTTCCATGTAAGTTAGTAAGCCAATAGTTGTTGTCTTGTATGACAATTCTAGCTGAATAAGACCTCTTCCACCTTCTTTACGGGGTATGTATAGACGGTCTACATCAGCCTTTGGATGATGCATCTTATACTTAGAAAGAAGCTTTCTTGTTTTAGAATCCATTTGTCTGATGTCATTTAGAGTCCAGTTCAAGATGTTGAAACTATATTGGACCACTGGGATGGCAAAGGTTATTAATGGCCATAATTCTGTTCTGAGAATTCAATTCAGTTTTAATACCAGTCGTAAAGATTCTATAGTACTTTTACGCACTATTTCTTTCATTTTCTTATGGTGAATTCCTTCACTCTCATTTACACCTAGGTACTTATAAGCTTCTCCTTGTTCTAAATCTTTTTATTGTTACAGCAGGTCTAAACTAATAGAAACGAAGTTTGTTGTAGCGATCCTCGTAAAACTGTAGCTTTAGCACATTTATCCAAATTAAATTTCATTCCAATGTCTTCACTGAAGCATTTTACAGTTTACATAAGACCTTCCAGCTCATTGTCATTCCTAGCATACAATTTTAAGTCATCCATGTAAAATAGATGGTTTTATTTTTTTTTGAGCTATTTTGTGTATTTATTATTATTATTATTATTATTATCTTTGATTTCTGGGGTTTACAAAATCTTTCCCGGTCCTGGCCCAAACCTAAATTTAGAAATGGCATCATGACGCTTTCCACTGAAAAAAAAATTACATAGATAAAGCCCTTCGTAAAGTGTGGGCTGTACTTGTCAGAACAATTTTTGGTATCTCCTTGAGGCATGGATTTCCAGGAATCATTATTATTATTATTTCCTTTGGTTTCTGGTGTATAGTAATTTCTTTCCGGGTCTCGACTAGAGATCTAAGGTCAGAAATAGCATTATGATATTTTCCACTGAGCAGTTTGAAAAAAAATCACACATGTTTTACATAGATAAATCCCTTCGTAAGGTGTAGGCTGTACTTGTGAGTACAATTTTTTGTATTTTTAAGGCATGGTCTACCAGGAATTCCTTCAGCAAGCCTATTGGAATCTTTTCCAATAAATCTGAAGATTCTAACTTCAACTGGAATTGTTAATGTCCTCATGCGCCACATTTTTCAGATTTCGATTTCAAGCTCCTTGTATTTTGATAGTTTTTTGAAAATCTTCAAAGATATATTGCAGCCTGCAGGGACATCCGTGATAATAAGGAGAAGCAGATTGTCTTTACGGTCTATAATCACGATGTTATGGCAATTAGCTTTGATTATACTGTCTGCGTGTATTATAGAATCCCATAAAATTGTTCCAGATCCGAACTCTGTAACCTAGTCTGGTAGTGTTCATACCAATTTCTTTTAGTTTCCATTCCGTAAGTGTTGCAGGTTTTCCAGTGCAGATATTGGCCCAATTTGTCGTGCTGTGTTTTATATTCAGTGGGCTCCAATACCGTGCAACCTGATACAAGATGCTCAATTGTTTATGAATATTTATCATAGAATCTGATTATTTTGACTAACACAGCATTTTAATATGTGGGCTTTGTAAGTTCTAGCATTGATCCTGTGCATCAAGAATAAAAGCTTCGTTTTCAGAGTTTAACGCTGCATTACGTAGCCATTGACGGGTAGTGAATTTGTCTACATCACCTTGTTTGATACGGTCAGTGTATTGACCATGAAGCTGTTTATCTCGCCATCGCTTCTGTATCTGGTTGGTTGCATTTGCCTTTGCTTTCTTTTTTCACTCAGTTTATTATGCTTTACTTGCATTTGAACATCCACTTGAAACTCCATTTTGAAGTTGTTGGTTTCCTTTTTTATTGTATATAGTCGCTTACTACGTTCATGCTCTTTGATACAGATCATCATCCAGTCTTCTGTAGTTTCTAGGTATCTTTGATGACCAATTGTTGTAGACTTGCATGACAGTTCTAGATAAAATAATCCTCTATCTCCTTTGGATCTGGGTACATATGGACGAGATATTATTGTTATAATTAAGAACATTCCTACCCTATTTTTTTTTTTTTTTTTTTTTGGTGGGTAAGTTCGGCCACCCTGATATTAAAGGGTCAATACTTGCCGCATCGCTTTTACAAATGAGACAATTTTTCAATTGTGTCCAATTTATTATACGTGTCTAGCAGAATCTTAACCTATTTTGTTATGATTTCAGCTCATTACTCCGCAACGAAAGGGTTTATCCTCGCAAGGGTTATGGAACATATTAATTTTATTTCCAGTATAGTTTACATGTTAATTAAGCTACTATTTTTATATGAAAAACAAAAACACATCAAAGGAGAACATATTTCTACATTCTGATCGCAGTTGATATTCACTTAACCTTGTTATATGACACAATTCCGTTTTTAATATGGTTTGCTCATAGGCGTACTTTTAGGAGAAGCCCCAACATTGCCTAGTCCCCGGGACCGCTATCAGGCTTCTTTCGTTTTACACTATTCATTTTTTCTTAGTAATAATGAGGAGAATTTGCCGCATAAAATTTTTTCTGGGATTGCCAAGGCAGAGTGCAGGATACCTGATACTACACACTGATCCAAGCTCTAAGGCCGGTAAGGCGCTCCCTGATCAAAGTTAGAAAATTGCAACGCTCGTAGATGCACCCTAGCAGAATGTAGTTAGTAAAGCAGTTTATCAGAAGCATTGATCGATAAATAATCAGGATAGTAAAAATGAAAACTGAAAAGCTCCAGCTATACAAAACAAAGAGGACGGAAATAATAAGAAAAATGCAAAAAGCCCGTTCAGTGGTTAAAATAGTTTCTCCGTGATAAAAGTTGGCAGCTCGATTTTATAATTTACAAATTATGCAAGATCTAGTAATTTGTAGATTTGTACTCTACTGGCTTCGAATTCTCTCCAGTCTGGTTGGTAATATACCAAAAGGAAACACATTTTCACTGTAAAGGAGGCCGATAATTAAAATTACAAAGAAGAACAGGAACATTAAGATTCCACATGGAAATATTTTTTATTTATACGACAAATTCCTTCAGTACGTCGGTCATCAAGCCTCTCTACAACTCCCCCTCTTTTGTTGCTCTATGTAATATTTCACTTTTGTCTCTTTCATTAATATTTCACTTATTGTGTTTTTTTGATATTTGTAAATTAAGCTGTTGTTTCTCCTGCTATCATTATTTTGTTTATCTGTTCACACCAAGCAAGGCGATAAAGACAGTAAGCCTCAGGGGCTAAGTGATATAACCTTTAATTAAATTAAATTGCCATCTTCAGATTTTTAATGAGAGTTTAACAGATATGAAAATAGATACATTTTAATAACAACATTTGATGAAACTAATAGATCAGTTTCTTATAATTGATATATATATATATATATATATATATATATATATATATATATATATATATATATATATCCGCATATATTCCGCACATACAAGCCTGTTTCGCTGTATCACATCAGTCAGAAATCCTACCCCTAAGCTATCTGCGAACGAGTGAGAAAAGAAAATTTTAACGTATTATATACGGATGTATAAAAACGACAGCAACCAGAGGGGGAAATTCATTAATGAAGTTCGGTGCGTTAATAGCGGTGGCGGCTACTGTTCTCTATAGTGTTCGATTAAATAAAGAGAGCATAATACAGTCATCCATATACAAGCCTGTTTCGGTGTATCACAGCTCATCAGTGTGGGATCGGTTGGATATCTTATCCCTAAGCTGTCGGCGCTCGACAGAGAAAGGTAAATTTTAACGTATTATATACGGATGTATGCAAACGCCAGAGGGCTTAATTCATTAATGAAGAGTGCACACGCACGCACGAACGTGCGTGCACGCATACACATACACACATATATATATATATATATATATATATATATATATATATATATATATATATATATATATATATATGAAGAAATATAGTTTTTTAAATGTGATATATTTATGGTATAAAGTGTTCAATATCAGAGATAGAGCGTATGTAAATATAAACATAAAAGTGAACATTGAAGTCAACACTCAGAGGCGACAGGCTTCTTCATGCTGGACGCAATCGTCAGGCTGCGAATGCGATTTTTCCTCTGCTATTTATATATGCAGGTCAATGGTGCATTGTGGGTAATCTATTCTGGCGGTTATTTGCGTGAGTGGCTTGTTTGTTTATTTATTTTTTTGGTTTGGGTTAATTTATTTTACTTGTTTTTCATTTTTATTTTCTATTATTTATTCCTTCCGTTTTTTGATGTTTCATTAACGTAATAAGGATTTGTGTTGGGATTTGCTTAGGTCGCTTATTTAATATTTTGTTTTGGTCTGGTAAGATAATTAACACTATTTATTCGTCCACTGTTTAGATTACTTGCCGTAGTCTATTCTGTTATTTAGGCGGGTGGGGAGTTTTAATTACTTTATTTGTACTGATTATTTGTTTTTGCTTATTTATACTTATTTTTATTAGTTCTAACGGTTATTATAGCGGGGACGATTTGTTAATTTTTCATTTATTTATTTATTTGTATATATATATATATATATATATATATATATATATATATATATATATATATGAAAATATAGTCTTAAGATATTGCTATATTTATGGGATAAATTGCTCAATATCAGACATAGAGCGTATGTAAATATAAAAGTATAATAAAATATATATATATAATAAAAGTGAACATAGAAGTCAACACTTAGAGGCGACAGTCTGTTTCATGCTATATGGTGGCCTGACGATTGCATATGTTGACTTCTATGTTCACTTTTATATTTACACACGCTCTGTCCGATATTAAGCACTTTATCCCATAAATATAGCACACCTTAAGACTATATTTCTTCATATATATATATATATATATATATATATATATATATATATATATATATATATATATTTGTTGTGTATATTAGAAACAAATCATATACGAATGCATTACTTAATATCTATTTAAGAGATATAGGTTTGAAAAAACATACATTTTTAATGTAACTTGAGAAGACTTTTGTGAAGAGAAATGAGAATAAAAGAAAATTATTCAGTAATAAAGTAAGTGGCGATTGACGTAGCATTTAATTTTTTGAAAATGGTCTGTAGTACGGAAGCATCAAATCAGAAGAGAGTTGTACTGTCGAGAAGTACGAGAAAATAATTTGGTAGAATAGAATTCACGGTTAGATTTAGCAATTTAAAAAGTAAAACGATGGCACCTAGTTACCAATCGAGTAGTACACTTAAATTTATGTGACCGAAGTTCCAAGTAGGAGAGCTCATTATAACAACTGCCACGTCACTTCTGTAGTAAATTAACTGAAGTCGAGATGTCAAGTCAGGACCAATAATATTAAAGAGTCCTTCTTTAGATTCAATCGAGAATCTCGATATATATAGCCGGCTCACTAGACAAGTCATTGCAACAATATACGAATATTAGATTTATAAGTATGCCTGATATATTCTAACGAGAAGTCTTGTCTAGTATGACAGTTTGAACCAGCCTTCTTAGCAGAAGACCTATTAAATGGTTCATTATAATAGCATCAATTCGGATCAGAAAATAACAGAAGACAAACGTTATAATGACTTGCTCTCTAAGGGATTAAAAAACGGCTTGATGAATGATAAAAATCATTGTAACCTAAGGAATGTTACTGAATAGAATAATCAAACGAAGGTTGGTAATGAACGGTAATACTTAGGACAAGAACAACATATAAGATTCGCCAGCGCCGCGTAGAAAAAGTCGTTCATTGCTAGAAGTGAGGCAAGTGAATACCACAATGAATCTGCAGCTGCAGAATATCTACCAACCGCCCCACGTGGTCAGATGTGGCAAAGGCCAAATTTAATGTGGGGTATCCGAGCCCGTAGGCTCGGCCAAACATTCCCAGTAGACCCTGTATAACATGGGGTCGGGTAGCCGTTTCCTTCGACTAGCCTCCTCTGGGGATCCTTTCTGAACGGAGGCAGAGAGTTTGACCAGCACAGCTAGAGACGAAACTCCATCTGCAGACCAACATACACTATTTACTACTGTAGTTATGTGAATGGGGACATACTCATTATCGTCCGTAGTTATGCTACAACAATAATGTTTCACTGTGATGGTCAAACGATAGCAGTTTCGTTTTGGAGGCGTTAAAATTTATAAGCCATTTCTTGCACAAGTTAACAACTGATTAGAGGTCATATTCAAGAAAAGCCTCCAGTTTTACTTTGTCGCATCTATTAGACTTAAGAAACGCATACAAATAGTTGAATCATCAGCATAAATAACTAGACATGAGAAATGTTGTTAATGAACATATGAAAAACATAGGTCAAAGATTACTGCCCTGGAGAGTACCCCGCATTAATGTGAAATCATCTGGACTTGTGACCATTCAAAACGACCTTCATTAGCCCTTGAACTTGTGAAGAACGTCAGTCTGCCAAGTGAAATCAAACGTCTTCGAGATATTTAAAGCCACATCACAACCCTAGACGTTCGTATCTAAAGCATTTGATTTCATTTATAACTGTTACGACATCGACGTTAGTCCTAGAAAGCCATCTTGTTTATCTGAAAGAAAGAAGTGTGAATTGAGATGCTGGACCAATTCAGAGTCTACTAGAGCCACTAGTATTTTGGATAAAAGAGTTAAAATACTAGCATAACCATAATTCTAGGGAACGGAATGTTCAGCAGTGTTATTATTACTTGGAAATACAGAAATTGGAAAGGAAGCAGCACAATGGGATTTTTTTAGAGTTTGGAGAGAACAGCAGAATATTTCTTTAGAATGATTTTAGGGAGCTGACAGCAGTAACCATGAGAAGTAGATTCTGTTATATGGGGAAAATTAGACAAAGATACACCTGAAGAGTCAGGAGTGGAGTTGGAAGAGAATTTCTGAGCAAAGCATTCTTCTTTATCCGCAACAACTGACAATATTTGAAACCGATTAGCGAGACTGTAGATTGAGGAATTGCATTTGCCCAGCACATTCTTAGCGGGCCGTCAGTAATCACTAGAAACAAATATGTTAGATGGTAACACAGTCTATCAGCGAATATCAATGTTGCGTCGTTGAGAAAAGGCTTACACTCATTTAGTGTGGAGGAAAAATATCTATCACACTGGTATAGCCAGAAAAAATGATTATTGTAGGCTATCACGGCTGAACTGACAGGATAGAATCGAGAAGATTGCGTTTTCATTTTTATTTCAGTCCTGACGCGAAAAATTAGATTCCAGATTTCACCCAGAAAGAAACTTTAGTAGCACAAATTTCAACATTAGGATTAAAAATTAAATTCCATTGGGCCTCGTGAATAATGTCACAAAATTATTCTCAATCTGTACGTTGCTAAAAAATGATGTCCTGTGAATAGAGAAATCTTGCCTAATAGACAAGTGAAAATTAATATAAGCAGAGACTACCGCATGTTCAGAGTTGCCAAGAGGACAAGTTGCAAAGCACATTAATCGGAGAGGAGGTAAGGAAAATATCAAGTAGTAAGTGTGTCTCTATCAGAATGTCTAAGGAAATGAGTAGGGAAATCTGATATTTGAATGGGAGATTGAGCAATGAAGAAATTCAGTCTAGAGATTAGCGGCATTAGACGAAGGAAGCCGCTTGACATGATGAACATTGGGAATATTTTTGGTTCTGGCTACTTCAGATAAATGTAGAGAGATTACCTTATCTATACTGTCAAATATTCTATCTAGAAAGTAACAGACATGAGAGGAAGGAGAACTATAACGGAATAAGAAATAATTAACCGAGTGAAACTGGGAAGCAAAGCTAATAACAAGAGACAATCATTTAGCAGCGGGAGATTTTTACGAACATAGACACCGAGGTCATGCATGTAAATCATTTCCATAGAGTGGAAGATATCCAGGAATAGAGAATTAGGTGTTAGAAATTAGGTTTATTTCACTGAGAGCTAAAAAGTCAGGGACTTTCCAAGAGGAAAGATTCTACACTGCACATATTGGTATGGATAGTAAGAATCTTGAAGAGAAAATGGTTGCTAGTTAGGGGATTTCCGTGGTCCTTTGCAGTCTGCAAAGGACCACGGAAGCCTGCAAGACTGCAGTTTGATATTCTTTATTCGTTGTTGTCATTAGATGTGCTTTTAAGATGGAAACAGGAGATAACAATACTCACTGCTGATTGTCTAAGGCAACATAAACGGGCGTTAGCGAAGACTACAATAACGGGGTTACCAACCGGATGCTTTTACAAGGGCACCTATCCATGCGCGACGTAGAACTGCAAGAACCCCGATATTACTCGACTCTTGATCAGAGCAGCCTCTCTTAGTCTACAAAAGAGTTTGATGTCCATGCAACTAGTTGGGATATAGCATCCAGAAAACCGTCAAACCGGTACCCTCAAAATGAAGAACTGTACACTCCAACTAATCCCATCGTCATAACAGCCTTTTTAAGGGCCAAGGAGAGGGAATCGGAAACACAATTCTAAAATGAAACAAGGAATAAACCGTTATTCTCGTTCAAAAGACTGGAAAGAAATGTGAACTTCTCGGTGTGCAAACCTATTTACTCCTCATGAGACAAATAAGTAAAAAATAAATAAAAGAATAAACAAAAGAACAAATTAAAAAAAAATAGATTTACTCTTTGTAAGAACCAGTGAAATTTTAGGCTTGATCTGATAACGACCCTCCACAATCTTTCGTTTTCATGATTGTTCTTTGAAAATGCACTGAATAATTCCTCCTTACTTTCTACCCATTTTGGAATCCTCTTTCTCCTAGTTAAAAAAATATCAGCTTGAAATCTCTTCTATTTAAGTGATAGAAAGAGAAGAAACGGGGTCATTCCTTTTGCATGTACAAAATGAAGTCAAATATTCTTAAACAGTTTTTGAACTTGCCTTACCGAATCCATATTGGTTGTCGTTAACTGTTACGTCAATCGCACATTCCAGTTCAACGGAGAACCCATGTAAGAAACATAGCAAATGAAAGAGAACTGCACAAATATCAAGTTTCGATTCATAGCAAAACGAAATATTCAGTTATCTGGCTTATTACGTTAATGACAGTTGCCGACAAAACAGAAATGTAAAAAGAAAATGAAACTTCAAACATTTCTCCTGTAAAAAATAACTTATTCATAAAATAAATAGGTGTAAATAGGCTTGTTCGCAAAAGATAATTCAATTTAAATTAGCAGAGACGTCTTGTATTCATCTTGTTTCCAGTTTCGTCCGTTCCAGTTAAGCCAAGATAAACTTTTATTCGATACAGCTAGGAATATGTTAGGTGGTAGAAAGAACCTTATAAGTTTTATAGTATTTCTTTCTTCATCAATTCATTTATTGCAACGACTACCCATAATAATTGATTACATATTTAATGCTAGCACACTCATACACGCACACGCTCACACACACACAGATATATATATATATATATATATATATATATATATATATATATATATATATATATATATATATATATATATGTGTATATATATATATATATATATATATCCTGTCTCTTCAGGATGTAAATGACAATTACCCTACACCAGGGTTGTTGCAAGGGACTCGTGCCCCTCAATCTATAATAACCCCAGAATCCAAAATATGGGGGCCCCACTCTACTACAGCTCCATTTTCATAAAATTTTATTTATATAAAATACAAACTTCATTGCAACCTAATTACAAACAATAAAGGATCCGATGCAATATAATTGAACATTTCAACTAAGAAAAAAATTGAAAATAAATACAATGTATTTAAATACAAATTAGAGGCATGTCATTATAGATTATTTTATCATAAATAAATCAATAATGTTCTGTGTCAATTTTGAGCATCGACTTGAGTTTTTTCTTGTTAAAAAGTTGAATATTTTTAACACATTTAACATTATGAATAAAAAATAAGCAATTTTATATAATTGTTTTCGAGACTTAGTAAAAGAAATTCACGGATTTGGACGTAAAAAGAAACCCCAGAATGATGTCAAAATCCGCGATTTTGTTTTTCTTTCAATCTTTAATAGCAAGTTGTGATTACTTTCATTTGAAATATAGGTAGAAAAAAAGGAAATATTGATAAGATACCGTGGGTCACAAAGCATTTCCCACGGCCCCCAAACAATATTCCCTCTTGTCCGCGGGTTCGGTATAATATGCAGTGGCCCCGCCCTCCACAGTTTAATGATCTTTAATATCTCTGAATTCACAAACTCAAATTCTGGATTAGCATAATGCGTTCACTTCCGTGTAAATGCAATTACTAAAGGGATGGATCCGATTCTTCTCGCCTGGTGGAGGTATCCTTGTTGACAACCCGTTTAAAAGAAGGAAAAGTTCTAATACAAAATCGTGGAGAAGGCAACAGAAAAACAATAGATTTCTCTAGAATTTATAGATAATGAAAAAGGTAAATTTTGAAGAGTCAAGATTGTATATATCCGTCAGCTGCATGGCCCCTCAAAAATAATGAAAACGTTCTCTTATACGATATATCTGTTTAGTTAATTTTGAAATTAGAACGGAGATAAATCTACATACATAAATCTATGTATACTGATCCTTTAACAATCGTCTACGTTAAGGGTGAACTGTAATATGTAGCACTTACCTTAATTAGGATCACACTCAAATGGCCTTCGCTTTACTTCTGACTCCTGACTGGAAGCAATACCTCTTTTCACCATATACATTCATTTAGGCGCGAATCATTATATTCTATCTGGTTACGATTATGATACTTATGTATTCATTTTAAAAAAAGAAAGAGAAAAGAAAAAAAAACAAACGGAGCTTTAATATTAATAATGCGTAGTCAAGAACATTATGAAAATTAAGTAAATCTTTCCTAAAAATTTCAAATCAAATCTAAACTAAAAATATAATTTCGATTGCATACAAAAAATATTGCCAAATTTCCAATTTTCATTGAATTCCCTTTCATTTCTTTGTCTTTTCTTTTCCTTTTCTCTTTTATGTATTTTCAATTTTGTCAACATTGATGTTACCATTTCTTTCTGTAATGTGTATATAAATTAGAATTCCCATGTCTACAGCCCAAAAAGTCAGTTTATATAAATAACATCTATTCCTCTCACGTTCAATTTTAAAATATTTTCTCTATTTCCCGCTCTCTCTGAAGACATACTAACTCTTTCATCACCTCCTCTTTCACAATCTTAGATAAAAACCGATTTCCTTCCCCTTCCACTAAGTTAGATCTGCATATTTACATAAATATTTTTTTCAGGCCTGGAAAAATATTTTTCATTTGTATTTGTATTACTAGATCTGAAGATTTCGGGTCAGTTTTCCGACCTCAATGAAATAAATATTATGACATGGCTTTTAAGGGTTCATGTTTTTTATTATATATATATATATATATATATATATATATATATATATATATATATATATATATCAGAATAAAACAAAAATGATAAAGTAAAAAAACAATTTGGAAACAAACCTCAATCTAACATGTTTCCCTTTATTAAAGCTTTATCAGAGATCGATATAAAATTAATAAAAAATGATAAAAAGCAAAGAGACGCAGATTATTTGTATATTGTGTTTGGCTATTTCTTATTGCTTAAATACGTGTCATATGAAATTTTATTTAAAAATACAGAACATTGAGTAAAATAAATTGTATGTATTAAAAATAACGTATAAACAAAAAAAATATATTAAATAATTGTCGGACTTAATCCATTTCATTATCGTTTTGATTTTATTATGTGCGGCTTGGTGTATGGCTATTCTAACAATTATTGACCTGGGAATGCATTTGCATGTGAATTGGCTTGTAAATGTCATAAATCTCTCTGTTACTCCATTGAGTATGAGTCTATTTCTAGAATATATTGCATTCTTAAGTTTTTTTTAGTTTAGCGTACCATTTTGAGAATTATTGGACGCACGACATTTGAAAGCTTCATCCGCAATCAACTCGACCACCTTAGCGATAAAACGTTCTTTGCTAGTCATCAGAAAGTTTTAAATGGACATAAGATATATATATATATATGTGTGTGTGTGTGTGTGTGTGTGTGTGTGTGTGTGTGTGTGTCAGTAGTGAATTGTGACTTTTGAACCAGGGCATGGAATCCATTATGCAGGCTAATCGCCAAGGTGGAGAGGGAAAAGGAGAACTTCACTTTGCACCCCTGAAAAATTATTTGTCTCCCCCACCCACTATTTTCAATGTGTAAAAATGCAATTCAACCAGTATGGTCCGTTCATTTTGATTTAATTTTGTTCACAATTCATCGAATTAACAGTTTCGCTTTTACGAGACGTAGATATTTTATTTTAATTTTAAAAAAAATATTTAAATAAATTTCTGTTCGCTTGATGGCAGGTATCAGAAAATGGCGTTGACTGCTGACTGTAAAAGTAAAAATTCGTAATTTTGGCGTAAATGTTTTAATTTAAATCGTTTTAATTACCCAAATGTACTTTTAAGAAAACGTTCAACATTTCATCTTTAAAATAACACCAATATTAATCCATGAAATTTGAATGTAAATATTATTAATTTAATTTTAAAATTAGGTATTGCAGTGAATATTTAAAGAATCACTGTCATAAAATTTAACGTGTTTAATGAAATAATGTAAAATATTATAAAGAATGTTTTTACATAACTATAAAAAATAATTTTTAATATTTAAAATTAGATCTTAAGGCATTAAAACAGATGAAAACTTATCTTTTCATCACAAAAATAGTTTCACCGGTGCTCCTTTTAACTCTACATATGAACTGGTCAAAAACCTTCTGGATAATGGACATATAACTGAATCCGTGTCTTACGAAGAGGTCAAGAATACTCTCCATGGTTTCAAGTTTTTTAAAAGTTAGTAAAACGAAGAAATTTTGATGTGACACTAAAGGCGTCATACGTTCCCTATATACTCTTCAGAAACGAATAATATACATTTTTCATCTAACTCTGTTCGACTATATGTCCTTTGAATAGAAAGCAAGCTTAAGTATTTCTACTTTTCGGTGGATTCCATTCTATTATATATATATATATATATATATATATATATATATATATATATATATATATATATATATATATATATAAAAGAGAGTGTATAATGTGTATGTATATAACTATATATATATATATATATATGAAATTTATATATATATTATTTATATATTATATATGCGTGGTACTTATTGTAAAGCGTTCCATATCAGTGATAGACCAAACATATTTAGTCAGATTATTCAATTACGCAAAGTATACGTTTCAGGAACGTATGAATCCATCTCTTTTCCCACCAGCTACGGGTTATTTAATAGTATTTGTATAAGTAAATCATTATTATTTTAAAAAATATCTGACTATCTCAATTTATTTTCGGGCTTTAAATAATCAACAAAATCTTCTTGAGCCGTAAAAAACTAATCAATCTAGATAAGCAACTGATTATCAGTGTTATGGCAGTCTTTCTTCTAGCATACGCAAAAGTAGTTTCTAAAATTTAATCTTGACACCAGTAAACAAGAATCTATAATTTACGACGTGCTTTAAATATTTAGATGTATATAATGTCAATTATTTCTTTTAAGTACACTCTAATTCGTTTCTACGCACTCAAGTGACTTTTACTTTGAACATTTTCACTTAATAATCTACGGAATATAGTCAGAATAATATAATATGCATATCACAATATTTATTCAGTCAAAAATCTAACAATGTTTCTTCTTTCTTTTGTTGCTCCTCCTGTACATTCTTCTTCTTGCTTCAAGAAATGGCGATCATGATTGTCCACAATTTTCTCTCCTTTATAGCCACAAGTAAATTATTTTTGCCATATCTAATAATACATGTTCTCTCAACATTTTACACAAGCTGCTTAGGTAGGGTACACGTTGCTTTCATGTGTCCCTCGGGACTTAGGTATGTCCCGTGAGTATCACATTTCCCAAGCACACTTTCCTCATTATGTATCTTAGATGTTTCAACTGCCTCATTCTGATTATATGGGTTCTTTTTGTTTACATTCTACCTAAAACTTGGTCGTTGATCACGTGTTCGGACCATAGTATTTCAATATACTTCTGTAGAAGTACATTCTGTTGCCTCGAATTTCCTCTTCAACTCTGAGGAGATTGTACAGCATTCATTCGCTGCCAGGCATCATTTGCTATATTTTTTTTTTTTACTTTCTTTATTTTATTATCTGCAAAATGTGTAACTATGCATTGAAAGACGTATATATTCAACAACAGTTAAAGAAAATTAGTATACTTTTTCTTTAGTTTTGTCTAAGGATAATAACAATAATTTTTTGACCATTTTTATAATACATTGAACTTTTTTAGCTTTTATAAAAACAGGAGGTAGACATCATTTGCTATATGTTTTTTTTTTTAAACGTTAAAGTGAGCTTTTTTTTATTTTATTATCTGCAATTTATAGTTGTCATGGTGGATTGTTCCTTTTAAGAAGAAACAACTATGCATTGAATATTTTATATATATATATATATATATATATATATATATGACGATACATAATTTTTATATAAAAAACAGTATTTATAAAAAATAGTAAATTAGAAAATGTTTTGTGACGCGTTTCATTCTTCCAATGCCAAAACAGAACAGTGTCTAATTTCGTGCCTCAAATAATGGAAATAGTTTTTCCTTTGTCTACCATATATATATATTCAATTACTAAATTTATATAAATATAAATAAATATATATTAAAAAAGAATAAACTTATTTTTATTACTTTGTAGTTTTGTCTTTTAACAGGATAATTTTTACAATAATAAAATGTTCAACTTTTTCTGTTTGTGTGTTACAATGACTAGATGAATAATAAATGAATATAGAGAAAGTGAAGTATTGAACAGAAATGGCTATGAAATTTTAGTTATCTAGATATAAAAACAGTAAGGTAGGTAGACTGTAAATATGTATCTCGATACTTGGTTACTATTATACATACATACATTCTTATTTATGTTTTTTTTTTGGGGGGTTATTAATTTGTCTATAAAGTTTTTTTCCTGTATTTGTAGATACGAAAATATATCGGCTTTTAAACGTTAAAAAATGTGAGCCAATTTTATATTGCAGAGACAGATGCGGTTTTTAAATAATTTATAATGATGTCCAAATCAAGTTGCATTTTGTGAATTTTGTCACTAAATTTAGATGAGGAGTGTTTTTAGGTTTCTAGTTGGCGTTTGGGTTGTTTTTAGTTAAAGTTTATTATTCTTGCTAATGAGTGATTTCTGAATATTTCTTTGTTTTTGACGTTGGACCAGAAACTCAATTCTAAGAATTTCTTTCGAATACATTAGTGTTGTGGGGTAGCCTCGTTTTGAGAGTTTTATGGGCATGTGCTAGGGAATAGAATATATTATATATAAAATGGTATTCGTTAAAATATATATATTTTTGGGTGTAAGTTTTGATATATAATATATATATATATATATATATAAGATTTATATATTTGTCCCATATATGAATGTTAGTGGCATATGTTGGTGCCATTTTTGATACAGTATTTCCCATATATTTATTCTATCTTTTCATAAGTTTTCTTCTCATAATGAACTTTTATATAAAAAAATCCAGAGATGAGATCCCTTTTTCAGTTATTTATAAAAAATAGGACCTGGCAAATTAGCTAAAAATATGTTTTTTTTAATTTGTTTAGTATATGGTTGCAATATGTATGTTTCATCTGTTATGTATGTGTGTGTGTGTGTTTGTGTACTGGTTCCATGACTTGGGAAATATGTGTGTATGTTATTACGTCTTCGAAAAAATAAGTTTTTTTAGAAAAATATACGCACGCATATATACACGCATGCTGACAGGAACACGCCAAAATAGAAACAGATCCAAGTCTCACTAAAACATTAAAAGATTAAATGCCGATAACTACTCGCTGGACAAACCTTAATTGTTTTAAACCCTTCACGCAGAACTCTTTCATTGACAATTCGAATGACAAACAGAATGTCTCATATCGAGAATATTCCACATTGAACATGAAGAAAAATTAATTATTTTTAATAATATGTAAAAAATCTCCATTTCACCTGAAGACGGTTGCGAGACCAGACCAGAAACACGTGTCGTGAAATTATGTAAAACAAAGTATAATATTTTTTCAATAAATCCACATTACAACCAAAAACGTTTGCGGTATATATATATTTTCTCTCGTTGGAACCACTATTTCCTTTATATATATATATATATATATATATATATATATATATATATATATATATATATATATATATATATATATATATATATATATATATATATATATATATATAAATGTAGCGATCGTCAAAAATTGTCTATGAAACCCAGTTTATCCAAACCAAATATGTTAGTCATCTCTGATATTGAGCGCTTTCTAAACAGTATAAATAATTATACATATAAATATTTATTTATATTTATATTCATTTTCATATATATATATATATATATATATATATATTTTATATGGCAAATGTGTGGTAAATCATCTATGAATGTTTATGTCAAGAAACAGTTTAGGAAAAACTATGGCAAAGTGTAAAAGATTTCGGTGTATACGTTTTGTCCTATACTGCTTGGTCGGACTTAAGTGATGTTTATGTTGATGCGACTAAACTTATATACAAAGGAGAGGGGGCACGGAGAATTTTAAAATTACATTTTAATTTTTTTTAAATATATGTTTTGGGTGTGTAATCTAGACGATTTTGTTTAATTTCTTTTTCTTTTTGTTCACATTTCGATCATAAGATATCCCATATTGTGATAATGGACGATTTGACAAGAAATTTAAAATGTAAGAATCTGGACGAAAATTTGCTGTGAATGATCTAGTGATTAACGGACTTTCTATAAGTTTCTTCTTATTTAATTGCTTTCTATTTTAAGTAGAGTAGGATTTTTTAAATCACAATTGTTTTGACACATTACGGTGAACAAGCAATGTATTTAAGGAGTTGTTTTGTAAATGATCCTTTATTTGTTCATGTAATCTTTACTTAAATTCCTTGATGTTTTTCTACTTTATTCCTTGTGGTATGCTGTGCATTCCTCATTTTGATATAGATAATAGATAAGAGAGATAGCGATAGATGCGATAGACAGGAGATGGATAGCGATGTAAAATAAATAATAAATACTTAATTAGTAAATACATGTATTTGCATATATTTGTTCACTATTATATTTTCTCCATAGATAGAGAAATAAATATATAAGTTGTGCAAGATTCATTCAGCCAGGCTGACACAGATATATATATATATATATATATATATATATATATATATATATATATATATATATATATATATCCGAAACTCGTATTTGGGGATACCCATCAACTAGGGCGGTTAGCAAATCTCTATTGCAGACGCTTGCTCAGGCGCATTTGTGTTTATTCAACACCCACAGAGCGCACCTGTGGTTTATACTGCAACTATGGTGAACAGACCTCACTTACAGTTTCTGGGAAAGACCGTGTTCTCTAAATGTGATCAACAATTTGAACAAGGCCAGCTCGATGAATGACTTGTGAATTCGTGGTAGCACAGCTATCGACGACTCCCAAAGGGTTGGTTCCGTTTACCCAATTTCACTAACAATGCTTGGGTCAACGCGTGGTATGGTTTTTAGGCACTTTCCAAAGGTGCCCTACGCTGGGAACGACCTCTGCAGTCTAATAACATCTGGATGTTTTGTTTCTGACAAAATCAACCATGGTGAGATTCGAACCCGGGTCTCATGTTCAGAATTGCGAACCACTCGTGCCCATATATATATATATATATATATATATATATATATATATATATATATATATATATATATATATATATATATATATATATATATATATATATATATAAACAGAGAGATACTTGATATATGGACTTATACATACTGTGAGAGAAATAGAAATCATTTGGATCAAATTCTCTATCCGTTATGACATATATATACTTACATAGATAGATAGATAGATAGATATGATCAGGCTGAGATTAACAATGCGACTACAACGTACGGAGTGGGTTACAGGGAGTGAAAGTAAAAGTGAATGAGATGATTGAAAATTGGCTGCATCGGGAAAAGGGCAAAACCTTCTAAGCTTTCTATGGATTTTGTCAAGAATATCAATATGTTCAGTAGGAGCACCGCAACAGATATGGCAACCGTATTCGATACATGGATGACTGGTAGATTTGTAATTGTTCAAGTTGGATTCTGAAGAGAAAATATTTTTGGCACCACCCAAAGAACGGACATTCCTTGCAGTAGACGACACAGCTGATTCAATATAGGCGGTCCACTTGATTTCAGTAAAAATCCCGGGGCCAAGAAGCCGTAGAGTGTTGCTCTCCTGTAGTTCAGGATCAGACACCCTGAATGTAGGCAGACATGTTTACCTGTGTTGATTACATGAAAACACTTTTATTTTGAGACATTAGAATTTACAATCCATTTCTTGTCCCAGTTAACCACTGATTGAAGGTCTTTTTTAAGAACAGCTCTTAATAAGACAGGCGTAAATGGTAATGCCATATGCATAACTACTTAGCTAGGAACTGATAACATCAGGGAGTTCTTTGATGAAGATCAGAAAAAATTAGGGTAGGTCCAAGGATAGAGCCCTAGGAGCCCTTGCGTTAGTCGGAAATGATCTAGGAGTGTGCCCGTTTAACACAACCTTCATTAAACGATTGCTTAGGAACGATTTGATTAAGCCCAATATACGACCTATGTCAGCATAGCCCACGGGATAGCGTAGAATGGCACCATTTTAAATCATATCGAACGTCTTCGAGATATCTTGAGCCATAACACGTGCTTTGCCATTCTTATCTGAAGCTTAGTAGATAACTTCAGAGATGGCCTTTAGCACCACCACAGTATACCTGTTGAATCAGAAGCCTAATTTTTTATCCGAAAAGAGGTCGTGAAATGTAAGGGCCTCGAATATTTTGCGGAAACGAGATAAGATAAGGGCGGCACTTTGTGTAGTCAGAGATTTCTTAAAAGAAGGAACTGCGGAAGATGACTTACAAGCTAGAAAGCAAGAAATAATAAAACATTTGTTGTAATATTTGGAGGAAAAAGGAGCCATCTCCGAAGCCCATTTCTTCAGGGGGACATCAGAGATCCAGTCGCATAACTTGGGTGGGGGGGTAATTTGGAGATGATAGCCAAAATCAGTTGAGGTTATGCGTATGTAACTTAGTAAATCCTCCGTTCTAAGGGAAAAATCTGTTAGAGGTACACCATGTGAGTTGAGTGTGATGTTGGAAGAGAACATCCGGGCAAAGAACTGTACATTATCTGCAGCAGAATATCAATACTTCAAGTTGATTGAAGATTTGCTATTGTGCAACACACGATTTCAGAACCGCCAGTAATCCCTAGAACCAAATTTGTGAGCGGCTATACGGTGACTATTTTATCATCAAATAATGACTTTTCTTCTATGACGACAAGCTTGTACTCATTACGAGAAGTGAATACAATCAGATATGTCGCTCTGGAAGAAGTAATTCCTGTGGGTTATAGCGCCTTAGTATGCAGGTGAAAACCATGGAGATGATTATGATTTCACTTCGATGTCAACTTTCACATAGGAAGAGATTAAAATGACACATTTCCGAATGATGAAAAATATCCTTCCAGGGGACATCGCGAAGGAAGTCACGAAACGAGGCTCAGTCAGCGCGATGATAACAGAAAGATACTCTGTCAATGGGAGGTTTGTGAGTAGCGGGAGAGCGGAAAGAGATATCTATAAACACCACCATATGATCAAAGTTGCCAAGAGAACAGAAGGAACAACAGGAGTCCGCAGTGGACGGAAAAGATCGGCTAAAGAAGCGTGTCCGTCAGAATTACTGGGAAAAAGTGTGGGAAAGAGATTAATTAATTGAGTAATTCAAGGTTTGAATGCAAGCGAGGTCAGTAACATTAGAGTGAATAAGCCATATAACGTGGTGGGCATTTGAATCGTCGAACGAAACATGAGACGGGTGTAGAGAGAGGGCTATCAGAAATTTTATCAAGAACACGACATTATGAGGAATGGGAACGATAGTGGAAGAAGAGATATCTGATTGATTGTAATAGAGAAAAACGGAGGTCCATGTAAGTACTTTCCGTACACACAAGAGAGAGTTTCCTTGTCAGTGGGAGATGTTCCCCATCATATTCATCGATGTTATGAATCTGTTTTCCGAAAGAGAGTAAATTAGCCAGGAACAGAGAATTCTGCGAAATAGCTTGAAGGATTCAGATTAGTTTCACAGAGAACTTGTATGTCCGAAGAGAGTTCCAAGAACAATTCCATACTGCAGAAACTGGTACGGATAAAACGAATATTGGAGGAAGAAAGGTTGAGGGGTTTAGGTGTATTTTGGCGAGCTGGTTTTGTTGTATTTCGTTTATTGTTTTTAGTCATGGCTTTTAAAAGACAAAAAGGCCAAGAATAGTAGCTGCCTGTGGTATCAGGTAATGTTTTGGTTGAGTATTGGTGCAAACAGCATGCTTACAGGGACACCTTTCCATGCGCGATATGGTACTGCAAGAACCCCGATATTATGTGATTGTTGATCAGAGCAGCCTCTCTAGACAATACCCAAGAGTAGGATATGCACCAACAAAAATATTGCTAACCTGGTAACCTCAGTATGAAGAGCCATGGCCACCATCCAGCCATACCAGCAAAATTTTATAACAGTCACAGTTATTAATATCTCACAGAAGAAGGAAACCGGCAAACCCATCATAAACAGGAAACAAGAGATAATTATCTACACCTGTTAAATAGAATGGAAAAGCGTATGAACCGGACAATAGATACACCTATCTACTCCTATAAAAACAAAAATTAAGTCAAACGAACAAAAAATACACTAGAGCAACAACAAAATTGTAAAGTTTAAGATTAGTAAATCGATATATCTATGAGTGGAAGAAAGTCATGTGTGGAATTAAAACTATTATTATCGTATGAGTATAAGATGCCTCCGAACAAATCCTGAATTCAGCATCTCAGGGTCTCTCGGAAGTCCGACATGTCAGGATATAACCGGTTGACTAATTTCTACTAAAATTCAAATATACCATTATTCATAGTTTTGGTACTGTAGTTAAAGTTACAGCTTCTATTATTCTATTAAGTTTTAACTTAGTGGAAGTTGTGATTCCACCAACTAACTAAAAATTGAGCGAAAAATTATTGTTATTCTTTAACCGATTCGCGATGTTGAGTTAGATGACTGATGGAAGATGGCTATAATGCATTAGAAAATCATTTATTTATTTGATAAATCAAATATTCATTTAATATGAATAGAAATAATTTCACTCTTGGCTTTCTCTTAGTCTACTTTAACTTTTCCAAAATTGTCTTAGTATATATTTAAACAATATTTCCAAGAGATTTTTCTTCTCCAGAATCTTTGTTTTACTATCCTAGTAAAGGCAACAGATTTATTGTCACATTATTGCGTTTTCTTTAATTATGGCAGCGTCAGTTGTCGGAAGCGAGTTAGGCCATAAATCTGTGAGATTTGACTTGAATGTTTTTGTTCTATATATATTAAATGTTTAATGCCATTTTACATTTCTATTAATTCCCGGTCATCTCCCTCATATTGAAAGGCATGTTGTGCAAATATTGTCTTAACTACAACGGATAAATTTAAAAATTCTAAAAACTATAACAGCGCGCTCGCACGTGTTTTAAAAATTACCTTCACAACGGAATGCAGATTCTATCGTAGTTACAATAAATTTGTGTTTGTAATTTACCGCTGAAGATGATCTTAGAAAAGGTTTAAAACAAACTACGGCACTGTCCTCGTTGAATTTCATGTTAGCATCAAGAAACTGATTAGAACACTAGAAAGGATCAGTATAAACAAAAGTAAACGCAATATGTCTATATTATTCAATGAAGAATGAAGATATGCTATCTAAATATACAGACGCATACCCACGCACACAGACACACAGATAGACAGACAAACACACGCACACACACATATATATATGTGTGTGTGTATGTAGGTAGGTGTGCGTGTGTGGACATATCTATGAGACCATTTAAGACATTTTATGGTTCTCTTTAATCTTTACCTAATAAGCAATCTAAGCATATGCAAGCACAGATATGAAAATATGGGTCTTGACTATTTAAGCATTCCATACCAAAATGCAAACGAATGTACCAATAGAGAACTGCTTACTACATTTTTTTTCACGATGCTAAGATACTGATGATGAGGGCGGGCGATACCCATGTCATTCTCTGATGAAGCGTTAATAATAGCGAAATATGTTATATTTATAAACATCTCATATTTGTTCCTTATCTTATCATTCTGTCGGATTCCGCTCCATATTTGTAAGGTATTTGATCCCAATTCTGTTTGTTTGTCTGTCTGTATATATATATATATATATATATATATATATATATATATATATATATATATATATATATATATATATATATATAATTTATAAAAATATAAAAATATATAAAAATCACCAGTTAATGAAGAAAAGTATACATAGGAGTAACTGAAGGACCATGGAAACAAAGAATCTACGCACACAAAACATCTCTCAGAAATAGTAAATACGTGAACGCTACAATGCTTTCTAAGTATATATGGGAAATTAAAAACAAAACCCAAATTACACCAACAATATCACGGAAAGTAAGGTAAAGATCATCAGCCTACAACAATCAATCCAAAACCTGCAAACTTTACTTGGAGGAAAAAATAACTATTATTACCTTCCCAGACCAAAATAAATTACTAAATAAACGATCTGACCTCATTTCAAAATGGAGGCATGAGAGCAAATTCTTGCTACGTTACTTAAAAATCAAAAACTGAAATGAATAAACAAAAATCATCAAAATAATATAAAAAACAAGTAAAATAAACTAACCCAAACAAATAATAAACAAATTAACGAACCACTCCAGTTAGAATAAACAAAATAGAATTAATAAAAATAAAATACATAAAAAACAAGTAAAAATAATCAACCCAAATAACTAAAGTAAATAATAATAAACAAATTAACAAACAAATCCCGCCGAAATAACCGTTAGAATAGACTACAACAATCCAAAAATTGGATGTAAAAATATCTATAACTACTATATAACGATAAAAAACAAAAACAAAAAACATTGCTACGTTACTCAAAAACCGAAAAGTGTATATAAAAATATACAAAATAAAAAATAGTAAATAAATAAGAAAAAACAAATAAAAATTAATCCAAATAAATAAAAAAATGAACAAATTAACAAATCGCTCCCGCTAAAATAACCGTTAGAACTAAAAATAATAAACATAAATAAGCAAAAAACATAAAAATAATCAATCCAAATAATTAATAAACAAATTAAAAAAAACTTAGATATGTAAAACAAATAAATAAACAAATAAATAAATAAACAAGTCACTCTCGCCAAGATAACCGTCACAATAGATAATCTCAATGCACCAGTGACCCCTATATATATAAATAATCGAGGAAAAATCCAACACTCGTGGTCTGACTATTGCGTCTGCCAAGAAACAACCTGTCGCCTCTGAGTGTTCACTTCAATGTTCAATTTTACACACACACACACACACACACACACATATATATATATATATATATATATATATATATTTGTCGTCACCACTGACAATAAAAGAAAGTCCAAAGAAAGGGAAGGACAGAAAGAATATTAAAAGAAAAAAAACTAAATGAAGTAACAGTATTCAATCCTGGCATGCATTTCGTCAGACCTTTGAAAATTACTTATGTGGGTCGATAGTCCACGGTGATGCTTAACTCGATATGCAGAAGTGAGACATATTCAAAGGTTATCAGAAATATATAAAACTTAAATTTTAATATTATTTTCAATTTTACTTAGAGTTTATCTGCTAGTTTTGTAATACATATTACTCTGAATTTTAATTTTAATTTTAATATGAATTTTACAAGTGCAGTAAAAAATGAGCCTGCTGTGACAAGTTTAAATTTATTTTCAGCGCGCTCCTTTTTTTATAAGATAAATAGTTAAAACGTAATAATATGCATAAATAAGTCAAACAATGTACATGCTTAGATATTTATCTCCACTACTACCACCACCGAGAGATACAATGTGCTAGAAGAGGGGAAAACTTTAAAGTTATCGGAATCAAGGAAACTTCTGGTTTCACTCGAATATTAAAGAATGTAACACTCGTTCAATGTTAGCTCGAAATCAAGATAAACACACATAGACATATGAGGATATGTATATATGCTGGTGTTGGAGAGCCGGTGACTAAACTGGCTGTCCCACTGCAAATTCTTGCAAGTGGAGCTAGTTGTTAGCAACCCAGTAGGATGAAAATTAAGACCTAACAAAGTGCGGAAGAACTTTTGATGAGTGAACAGCCAGCTAAATATAAGTTGTGTCTCAATAATCACCGCGGAGAAGACAAGTGGAAACACTTCATTATCCATTTCAAGAAATACAGTATTTAAAAAATAAAATATCAAATCTAACGGCGTGAAGGGCGTTAAATCTACTGGAACTAACTCCTTGCCCATTAAGGAGCGACATGCACTATATGTGCCACCTGACTGTCATCTAGTAACAGTTAGCTTATACTGCGTAAAGGGGATCAAACTGCTTGGGATTGGGCCCTAACCCAGTAAGGGAAGACACCCGAATGTCAGCCAGCGACTCTTCGTATCAAACAAACTAAAATACATTGGACAGGGAATGTTAGAAAACTGTCAATGACAAACGCCGAATTATACACGCATGTGGAGAAAAGTAGTATCATGACGCAATTTACTTGGCCAGAAATTTAGAACGGCATGCTTTATTGTATGGCAATCGCACCGGAAACTTCAATACAACTATTTCCAAGTACTTGGGTGACAATTTCAGGACAGTGCAGAGGATACGGAAAGAGTCATATGGTGATTTCGAACTTGTTTCATGTGATCACAAGTGGTAGCGACTTTATGCTTCAATTCATCTTCCCACAGTGACTCAGAATCAACACGAAGGCCTACATCAAGTGCCTTGAGGAGGAGTTGCTCCCCAGGATCAAAGGTTAGCTGCTGGAAAAACCTATATCTGTCAAAAGAATTCTGCAACATGTCACACAAACAGGAGAACCCTTACAGCAACCCTCTGAATTATCATGTGTGGTGTGCAGTTGAACGAAAGACCAACAAAATTCTTAGTAACACCAAAGATGAACTGACTGCCGTGGTTGAAGAGAATGGCGATTTAGTATTTGAAATGAAAATGTTATTTTCATTTTCGCGTAATTAAGAAGACAATTCATCCATCGTACCTTATATATATATATATATATATATATATATATATATATATATATATATATATATATTATTCAATGTTCACTTTTATATTCACACACGCTCTATCTCTGATATTGAGCACTTTATCCCATAAATATAGCAGACCTTAAAAGTATACTTCTTCATATATATATATATATATATATATATATATATATATGCGCATTTATATAATAGTACTTACACCTACATATGTGCATGCACGCAAACATATATATATATATATATATATATATATGTAGAAACAAACCCACACCCATATATATATATACAGAGACAGAGAAAGACAGGCAGACAGACAGAGAGAGCCTGTGTGCGTCAGGAAGCTTATCAAGATTAAATTCTTTGAGTTCTTGTCTCGATGGTAGTTTTTCCTTTATTTTCGATTAATTTTGTTTAGTTCAGAGCAGCAAGCAAAGGAGCTGCAATGAAAAGTAACATAAATTACAAGGAAAAATAACTGAGGTATTATTAATAAGTGTAGAAAATGTTGCATCGGACAGAGGTTCAATATATTATTACTAAAAGTAATATCTATTTAGGTGACAAGAAAAAAAAGCCAGAGGTCGACAATTTCCAAACTGTAAGACTGTGTGAATAATTATATCTTGTGGTTATGGATCTGTCTGAAATTGAGTCGGCTCAATATGATTTTAGTCCATATTATATATAAGGTTATATGGTTTCCCGATATGAACTTTTCAGAAGATTACATGTCATTTTCAAATGTACAGTGATGAATATCTATTTCCGGTCCCTATACGGGGTCGACTCAAATGTGACCTTCATGACCAAGAAGCCCTTCCACGAATTTCAGATATTTGGTTGTATGTCCAGATATTAATATGTGGCTCGAGTTTAGATATTTTTAGAATTCGATTCCAATGATTCTCAGCAATTTTTCGTTTAGGCAAGTTTAATTGAAAACTGTGACTGTACCGTTTTTATTATTTTTTATCCTTTCAAAAGTTTCTATCGATACTACCGACTATAAATTTTCTAATCTCCTGTTGGTTTGTGGATATGGATTTTTTCGATGTCATCTAACTACTTTTGTCCTACACCACTAGCCATTTACTTAGATGATTATTGCTGAAGTATCTTTTGTCAGTGAACTTTTTTTAAAATGATGCAGTTTACTTACGCTTCTGCTTAGTAGTCAACATTGGATAGCAATCTTTTTGTTGATGCAAGTTTCATTATATATATATATATATATATATATATATATATATATATATATATATATATATTCGTCGGTTTCGACGTATGTAGATCTGACAACATAACGAATTGATTCAGTTATGAATTTTGTGCGAGGATCTTAAGTGGCAGTAGAAGCCCGCAAGTTATTTGCAAATGAGGCCGCATATGGTCCAAGAGTGAGGATTTGGGGATGAGGTCACTGTTAGATTGGCTGACCTTTTAGATCTTGCTCTCTCTTCTTGAAGACGATTCAAACTAACAGATTGAAAACCGCTGAGTTCATTAAAGCATGTTTATCTACATTCTACCCCTCCAAGGCTAAGCGCTCGAGGGTCTTATGAGGTATATTGACAAATGACATGTTGATCTTCAGCTTGTATTTGTATCTAAGCCATGAATGTCCTACATGTCTGTAGCCCTGATTTCGGATATCCTGTCATCACATATTTTCAAGACATGACCAGTCCACCGTAACTGAGACTGTATGAGGAAAGTCTCGATTCTTCCAGTATTTCACCTGTTAAACAGGTCTACATTGCATACCTTTCTAGATGGCTAGCAGATAGCTCTTATAGAAAACATCCAACTGATGTATATGGTATGACTCTGAGCCGCAGAAAATGATGACAAGGACAACAGCTCTGTAAATCCGAATTTTCTTATGCAGTCGGATACCCCGCTCACCCCACAAGCGATGGCGAAGTGCCGAAAGCACTGGTAGCCTTAGCAATTCGATACATGGTTTCAGATAAACCATTTAAAATATTTAAAGAAATCGCCATTTTTTTCTAGAGAATTTTGGCGCTATCTTTAGTGAGACTTACACTTTTATTATTGCTTCAAATTTGGATTTACCATATAAAGCTTCACTCTACCCAAAAATATAGTTTCAACCAAGACGGGATTTGATCACAAAATTCTGACTTTTGGCCATTCGTTCAGATTTTTCTCTCGTGTTTTTCGTTTCATATATACATCTCAAAAGAAAGAACAAAACTCATTTAATCTCAATGACCTTCTTTTTAGACACACACACACACACACACACACACACACACACACACACACACATATATATATATATATATATATATATATATATATATATATATATATATATTATACGAAACGATTACTTAACTTTTAGATATCAATTTCATCCCGGAATTGAATTTTCTTGGTAAAAGTTCCAGTCTTGATTGGTTACGGATTTAAACGCTATATCCAGATTTAACAAATTTTTCAATTTGTTCCGCGAATTTTCAATCTGCTTTTTTTAACTCTGTTTTTTACAGGTGCTTATTTATGAATTTAATGTTCATGAAATTTTGCTTTTCTTTACGTCTTTCATTTTTTCAGCTGCAGATTTTTCTTCCAGTTATAAATCTTTTCTTCGAAATTGAATTAATTTTTTATGGTTTATATAGAAGTTATTTTAAATTATTAATTAAATTGTAATATTTGTTTATGTTTAATATTAATTAAATTATAATATTTTACTTTAATTTATTGTTATGTTATTATTAAAGTAACGCTGTCAATATTTGTTAATATTTCGGCATCGACCCATTGTTTCATTCTTCTTATTTAATAATTTAATTTAAAAGTTAATATTGCTAATTTTTTCTTCTAAAAAATGTCTACAGTTCCTATTGGTAATATTGTATGGGGTGGGGTACTTTTTTTTATAATTTCTCATTTGCATATAGGAGGTATATTATTTTGTTTTTGACTCCATATATATATTTTACAATATTTATTGTGTATTTGGGCATCGATACCTCTTTTATACAAGTTTCCTTGAAGATGACTGACAAGGCATTGCGATTAAACTTTTTTACTTAATTTTCTTTTCTGGAATGTGCATAGACTGTTCAAAATCCTGTATATCTGTGCGATTTCGGCTATTCTTTCAGCCATTATCAATGAAGATTTTTATTTTTAACTGAATATTTGGAGTTCTTAATTTTGTATCTGAAGTTGTAGGAATGTTTTGTTTTCCAAAGCTGGTCAGCATTTTGTGACCGTGTTCATAATTAATAGTATTGAGTGTTGTCTTTTCTTTTTTTATTATTAGTGCTCCCAATATGTTTAATCTTTTTTTTACATGTGGATGTGTCTATTATACTTGTATGTTTTATTTGTATGTTGTGGATGGTGATGGATAGGTTTCCATGTGTTTCTAATTGAGCTATGGAATAACGCTAGATAGACATGTAATGGTATGACCAATATAATTTTTATGAGTTTGTTTTGATCAAAAACGCGAACAAAGTTCCTTGAGGGTCACGTGAACTCGTAAATAATATTGTTTCTCTGTAATTTAGATTTTTCATGGCAGTTGTCATTTTTTATTATAAGGTTAGCTGTTTTAAAATTTTTGTACTAGATAATTTAATTTTCTTCTTCTGGTCGACTGCGGTTTTGTATTTACTTATGATATTTCTCAGAGAAAAATTGTCTTGCTTATAATAAAATTTATATTTGGTTTTGACCGATGTAAATCTTATTGTTTTTACCGGCCACAGTCTGTATCATGCTTACACGCAATCATCAGGCAATATACGTTGTGTTTTTCACTACTATTTATATATTTATGTCAATGTTGCCTGTTGGGTAGTCTATTGTGTTATTCTGATGGTTGTGTTCATGGTGGAGTAGCGGTTATCTTTCAAATAAATCTAGGGGCTATTATTGGGTGGAAATAATTGTGGAACCGAATGCAGTTTTTTGGCTGTCTGTAGTGACTTTGTTACCTGTTTTTATTTATTTATTTATTTATTATTGATTTTTTGTTGTTGGTTGTTATTACGTTTACTTTTATGTGTGCGTTGGTAGTTTGTTAATTCGTTTATTATTTATTTAATTTATTTATTTATTTATTAGCTCAGACTAATTTATTTTACTTTCTTTGTTTATTCATTTTATTTTATTTATTTCTTCATTATTATTTATTATTGTTCGATTTTAATTTTCGATTTTTAAGTAACATAGCAAAAATTTGCTTTCGTGCTTGTATCACGAGGTGTGTTCTGATCATTTATTTAGTAGTTTGTGTTGGTCTGGAAAGGTAATTATAGCTATTTGTGGATTTATTGTGGTCGGCTGATTCATTTTTTTAATTTTTCATGAGATTTTTGATGTGATTTGGTCTTTGTTTTAAACACCCAAATATGTTTACAAAGGAAAACAGTATCAGCTTGCAACAATAAATTTAAAAACTGATATTAAGCACGTTAACTCATAAATAGAGGATACCTTAAAACGATATTTTCACACACACACACACACACACACACACACACACACACACACACACACACATATATATATATATATATATATATATATATATATATAGAAGAGAGAGAGTTAGAGAGATAGAAATCGCGATAGAGAGAGAGGGAAAGAATTTGTACGCCAAATTATTAAACCTTAATTTTCTTTATTTCTACTAATTTGGGATTTAACTGAATAATATTTATCACTGTACATGAAGTTATTGCAACAGTTTATTACCTGAATTTGCACTAATTAAGCGACTTTACTATTAATTATTTCAATACCACGAATAATTAGAAAATATTTTGCATATATATTCGACGTCGAACCTTAGTAAATAAAATATATTTGCATAAACCCAGCTCAACACAACAGCCAAAATATTCACTGTTCTTGCATTCCATACATATTGTAATATTCAACATCATCCTGCAAATTCTGTATATTAATGTTTTAGAAATGAAATAACAGAAATCAAAGACCACGGAAACAGAATTAGTTTTATCCATACGGGCAATGTTACAGACTCAGTTTTGAAGGGTGTTCTTTCTTTGTCTATAGACTTTAGCGTTGAACTTTGTCGTATGCCATTGTCTTCCAAATTAATTATTAAGATGTTCCTATGATCAGCCGTTAGAATAATGTATTCGTCTGTCTACAACAGGAGGCCGTAAAATATATATTTGACTAGACGAAGCAATAATATAGGAGATTATCGGTGATGTGAAATCGAAGATATATCAAATGAAGTTTTAATGAAATTTGTTTCTAATTTTGGGGAACCGGTAAGTCTTTATAACAATATCAGTTATTGTAATAAATTGAATAATTTATTAACCATATTCATCTTGATGACAGAATTTCTCAAATCAGCTAGGATAGTTAAAAAAAATGCTGGAATATTAAAGTTACATGGACTTTCATGGAAGACACCAGATCAATACTTTTTACCCCAGGTCCATTCTGGGCATTAACAATGATGGCTCTCCCCATATTCTTTCTTTCTTAGAGTATGATTCCGTTGCCTTCTCCAAGACTTTTAAAATTTCAGTTCCTTCCTTCTCTTAGACTGGCTACTAACCAAACATAAAACGACCAATACTATACTATTGAAACCTATAGCTGGCGGTCGGGGAATGTTTTCATGCCTTACTCAGCCGCATGTATGTGGAATTGAGCGCTACCTACTATACTGCAAATTGAACTTGGATATCCGAATACATTTTCCGCGCTTATAAGCGAACACTAACCAAACATCATCAGGCACGACTGACATGTAAAAATAAATAAATAAATAGATAATAATAATAATAATAATAATAATATTATTCAAAAAATAATACTTATTTCATTTTTATTGGTTAGTGGAAAATTTCATGATGCCATATGTAACCTTAGATCTCTGGGTTGGACCCGGATAGAAATATGTACACACCAGAAAACAAAGGAAATAATAATAATAATAACTTGGAAACTACAGAAGACTGGATGATGGTATGCGTCAAAGAACATGAAAGTAGTAAGCGTCTTTACTCCGTAATAAAGGAAGCCAACAAATTTAAAATGGAGTTTCAAATGGGCGCAGAAATACAAATAAAGCACAATACACCGTCTGAAGCTGCAAAATACTTTAAAAAAATAGAGGGCAACGATAAATGCAACCGACCAGATGCAGAAACAATGGCAAAATAAACCGCTTCATGGCTAATACTCTGCCCGTACGAAACAAGCTGACGTAGACAAAACCCGTATCCGTCAGGGGCTACGTAGCGCAGGGTTGAAAGCTGAAACTGAAGGTTTGTTTTATCCTTGCTGCACAGGACCAATGCTTGTTAACTAGAAATTATCAAGCACTAAAATATTGTGTTAGTTCAAAATGTAGATTCTGTGAGAAATATCCCAAAACAATAGATCATCTTGTATCAGTTTGCACGATATTGGCACCGACTGAATATAAAACCCGGCATGACAGACTGGGTCAATATCTGCATTGGAAAATTTGCAACTTCTACGGGAAGGAAACTGAAAGAAACTGGTATGAACACCACCCAGACCCGGTTACGGAGATAGGACCTGTTACAATTCTATGGGACTACACAATACACACTGACAGAACAATCAAAGCCAACCATCCAGACATTGTTATTAGAGACTACAAACAAAAAAGTGCGTCCTTATTGATATCTCAGTCCCTGCAGACTGCAATGTATCTTTGAAGATATTCAAAACGCTGTCAAAGTACAAGAACCTTGAAATAGAAATCTCAAAAATGTGGCACATGGGAACATCAACAATCTCTGTTGTAGTTGGAGCCCTAGGATTGGTTGGAAAAGATTCCAGTTGACTAATTGAAGGGATTCCTGGAAGTCCATGCCTAAAAAAATACAAAACAATGTTCTCACCAGTACAACCCACACTTTACGAAGGGATTTTTCTATGTATTATTTTTTTTTTTTATTGTCAGTAGAAAGTGTCATGATGCCATTTCTAACCTTAGGTCTCTGGGCGGGACCCGGAAAAATGTGTACACAAGGAAATCAAAAAATAATAATAATAATAATAATAATAATAATAATAATAAAAGTTTGAAAAAAATTTCAGCAGAAGATGCCGCCTTTATCATAACAATCTTAATAAAGAAAACATCAATCAATCCAAATGTAGGATTAATCTGAACAAAAGAATGTAACTTTGTTTGAAATTATTGCAAAATTTTTTTCAAAAACATATATAAACCATGATAAGTTTTCTGAGATTATTTAAAGAAATGATGTTCCATTTGCGGAAAAATTAACAAATAATAATATGAATGAAAATTTGGAAAAAAATATTATTTCATTTCCTATATCAGCTGACACGGAAGAGTATATTTATCATCTGTATCATATATAACAATTTTATTTTTCTGATTTTTGTTTTAAAAATGGTGAAAAAATTGTTTGGAATGCCTAATGGAAGTGAGATTTTGATGATTGATAAATGTGATATGGCGCATCAATAAAATGAAAATTAAACTGTAAAGGTCTTGAACCAATTGTATAAATAAATACCAACTTATCATATCAAATTTAGAAAAAAATTTTAGAATTCTGTCATTTACAATGGAGTTCGTGAAGATTGAATGTATGTCTCTGATCATCTTCAAAAAGATATCAAATTACAATATGCATTTATTCAAATCAAATATTCATTGTATATCATAACAATAATTTTAATTGGATAATAATATGTGTTTGGACTGGAAAATGTCTATAACATGTTTTTGAAGATCCGTATAAATGTAAAATGTATAAAGGAAATTAAAAAAATTTAATAAATTCTGAATTTTAACATAATTATTTAAAATATGAAATTGATATTAAAAAAATTTTGTCGTAAAATGTGTTTATTTTGTTTTATTTTATTTTCTGAAATATATTTCTAAAAGGAAATATAACTTTTTGACGTAAATATTCAAATTTTTTTTAATTTAAATCTATGTGTCTAAATTTATTTAAATTCTTCCAATTAAAAAAAATCCAAAAGGAGAATAAAACCGGAAAACGATTTTATTGAAGGATTTTCTAAAAAACGAAAAAAATGTATGTTTAACAAACAATTATATTAAGACATTTTTTATGTTTTTAAAAAAAATACTGAATACACATAATACAAATATTTAAGTAAATGCTCTGTTTATAAATAAATATTGTCCTTTAAAAATAAATTTACAGAAAATATTCGTCCTCCGAAATGTGATTTAATTGACTTTCATCCAATCTTACGGAAACGTCATTTTGGAAATTGGGAGTATGACTGTACCGAACTAATTTCCAGAAGGAATGGGGATTCGGCTTATAAGGTTAAATTTACTGTAAAAAAATTTTATCTTCCATTGAAATTCAGAAAAAAATTCATATCTGCTCAAATGAAAATGCAATATTATCTGGACAATTATTTTAAAAAGATTTTAGTTTTATATTGTTTTTATAGATACAAATATTTTAGAAGTAAATGTTAATTTATAATAAAAAGTATTAAAACAACATTTTAATTAAAAATGTCATAAATTAATAACGTGTAATGTCTGTTTGAAAATAAAGAAAAAAATTATCTAACATTTGATATACTTTTATCAATCTGGTCCATAAATATTTTCAAATCAGATTAACTTTAAAATATTTTTGACTAGAAATAATGATTTTTTTTTAATCATATTCACTTGAAAATAAACTTTAAATTGAAAAAAAAAAAAAAATATAATTATCTGAAGTTTTGAAATTAAAATAAAAAAAATTTCTTTGAGAAACAACTCGTTTCCATTTTTTAATCTTATTCAAAAAAATGATGTTTCAAAGAAGATTAACTTAATGGAATTTTTTCTGAGGTGGAAAAATATTTTAAAATTATATGGAAAAGAAAAGAAAAAAATACATTATATTCACAAAAAGATTTGTCTGAATATGGTGATTGGTGGAATATTTAAAATATCGTTTGTTTAAATAATGGAATCAAAGAGAGAAGTGGAAAAAGAGAGATAGGAAGAGAAAGAGAGGAAATACAGACAGATGGAAAAAGACAGAGAGATGATGAGAAGAAAGAGGTGTACAAAGAAAATTAAATCATTATGCCCTAACAATAATTTAAATCAAACACGCACGACTCACATCCGACGATTTAGTATTCTATATATATATTTTATATATATATATATATATATATATATATATATATATATATATATATATATTTATTTTTTTATAATTAATATATCTCTGTTGATTTCAAAAAAATCTCAGATTGAAATCCAAAAGAGATGCAAAAAAATAAAATGAAAAATTAGTATCCATGGGCAAATAGAAGGGGTCCGAACAACTCTGGTGAGGCACCAGATATAAAAACAGCAATTTCAAAATGATATAAAATGGTTTAATTTTGATGGTAATAGCGATGATGGTGAAAATGGTAGCATGATGATGTGTTTTTGTACCTTTAAAAACGTTCTGTTGTTATTTATTCATTTATTAAATTAAATTATATACCATTTTATTTTATAAACATACATACAATACAAACACTTTTGATACACATTTAATATTGATAAATATCTATATATTAATTGCATTTATAAATTAAAACATTTTCCCAACAATAAATATTTTTAACTGGAATTTGAAAATATTAAAGATCTGATTGAACATATATGCGAATGAGTCTATTATAAAATTTCCATTAAAATATAATTGTACTATCTGTTTATTCGGGGAACAGTCAATAGTCGTTCTTCTGTCGAACTAAACGCTTATAAAAAAAGATTTTGCCATTGTTTTCTTAATAGCAGTTTACTGTAAAAAAAAGGTATCCAGCCCTGAACCCGCATATGCCGCCAATGAACCAATATTTTTTATGAACATAAGAACTAAAAACCAAAAATGTTTAACAAATTAAAATATATATATAAACCTAATTGGTTAAATCCTGTTAAAAAAAAAAAATCCATCCTCACTGAGGAACCGTTTCTTGTTTTAACAAAAGGAGCTTTGAAAAAAAACGACATATCAAGACAGTCCTCAAAAAGGTTAAATATGTTCAAAAACATCAAACCATAAGAAAGACATAAGGAAAGGGGATTTTTGAAGCCAGGATATAGTTTTTAAACTACTCCGAATAAATTATCGGAAACGACAAAAACATGAATAATATCTGGCGAAAAAAAAAACAACAAAAAATAATTGTTCAGACTAAAATCGATGACAATAAATTAACTAATGTCAGAACGTGGCATTTTTGGAAAAAAAAAACCTGGATATAAATGAAAGAAATCCAAAAAAAATCAAAAAAAATTAAAACATTAAAGATCGTTTATTATGAATACCATACCAATATCTCAGAGCTGAAAATGCAGAGGAACAAATAAAAAATAAAAAACAAATAAAAACTGAAAAGATAATACAAAGCAAATAATAAATATCAATAATAACACTATAGATTTTAAAATAGAGAAAAAATAACAAAAGATCTAAATGGGAGAATGAAAAAATGTAAAATTTCAAATAAATTTTCAATCAATTTTCCCAAAAGTAAGAATGAAAACATTTACTTTTTTCAAAGCAATCTAGAAAATATCTACGAAATGAGAACTAGAATGTCAAAGAGGATGAAGAAAAACTTCAAAAATCACAATGAAAGAGAGGTCAAGGCACAACAAAGGAACTACATATAAAATAGGGAAAAAATGAAAACATCAAAATTAACGAAAAACAAATCTGCTAACCAAAAAAAAAAAATGAATGAACTGAAATTGACATAATATCCAATTTTTTTCCATTAAAAAAGAAAAAATGAACTGCAAAAAAAAATGAAATGAATCATATGAAACGAAGTTTAAATACAAAATCAATAAGACTGATAAATGACCAAAATTCTCCCAAGAAAGGAAGAAACTGTCAAAAGAACCCAAAGAACTATAGATCCATCACATGCCTAAAAAAAAGGAATATACAAGATCCTCAAATCATAAACGAAAGGACATACAACATTTTTGAAAAAAAAAATAAATTATTTATAGAAAAAAAAAATAACAATAAAGATGTAAGTTTCCATGCAAAACCAAAAGATTATCAAAAAAACAAAAGGAAGAAAACAAAATTGAAACGGATATTTGGATCGACTGAAGAAATGCGTTCGACAGTGTTCCATAACGAAAAATGGATAAAGAAGAGCCTAAAATATACAGACCAATAATCAAATTTTAAAAGAGAAATGAAAAACTTTTCTACACAAAACCTTCACCATACAAACGGGTCATTAACATCGAGACCAATCAACATCAAAAGCGGAATCTTCCAAGGAGATTCATTGTCACCACTTTTCTGCCTGTTAGCGCCACGCAGCTGCCTACTAAAAACAGTAGTACCAACAATACAAATCACAGAATGGCAAAAATAATCACCTATTCTATAATGATGATCTTAAAACGTTTGCCAAGGATGACAACCAACAAAAAAAAAAAAACTCACCATTGTTGTCAAAACCTTCAGCGAAGACATTAAGATGGAGTTCGGAATCGACAAATGTGCCAAAAACCACACCTTCAAAGGCGGTAAACTAACGAAAACTACAGATTTAGACCTTGATATCAACAACAAGATTAAGGAGTTAGATCAAGATAGTACATATAAAAACTTAGGAAATAATGAAGGAGAAAAAATATAACATTCAATTATGAAGAAAAAGACCCGAAAAGAATATTATAGGAGAGGTTATTGCGGTCAATAAAATGAAGGCTATCAACACCTTAGCTATACCTGTAGTAACATACAGATTCAACATTATTAAATGGAAGTTGAATGTCATTAAATGATTGTACGCCAAGACCAGAAAAACTCTTACCCAAATGAGAATGCACCACTCGAAATCAGATAGTGATAGTGCGTACTTAAGATGAGCTTTAGGAGGCCGAGGTCTAATCCAACTTGAACTAACTCTAAGAACTAAAACAATGGGATTGGAAGCATACCTAACAAAAACCAATGACCATCTCCTACAAATAGTAAAAACACCAAATTCACTCCATCAACCAAGAAGTTACACTCTTCAAGAAACTGCTCAATATACCTGAAATCCTAACAACAAAAAACGAAGCAAATATCATCTACTAAACGAGCAAAACGAAAAAAAATCAACATAAAATGAAATTAAAAAAAAAAACCTGCCAAAAGGCGTTGCATGAAATATTTAAAAAAAAAAAATTGAGGACCACCAGAAAAACACATCAGTGTCTGAGGAGCACTGGGTTGAAAGCTGAGACAGAATGCATAATTTTTGCAGCTCAGTACCAAAACGTCGCAACCAGATCCTATCACTCTCACACAATCAACATGGAATTAACGGGAAATGCAAGATCTGTGGGAAATGTGATTAAACTTTTGGTCATATTATCTTAGGATGTCTGGAACAGGCAAAAGATGAATATACCCACAGACATAACAAGGTAACGACATATGTGCACTGGAAGATATGCAAGAAGAACGAACTCGTAACCACTGAGATATGGTATGAACACCAACCAGACACAGTTACCCATAATAACGATGTAACTATCCACTTAGAACAGCCAACTGAAACTGACCAGGAAATAAAAGCCCACCGACTTGATATTATCATTAAAGACAAGAAATTCAGTAAGCGCTTTACTTATTGACATAGCAGTACCATCCGTGAGAAACACATCCATAAAAATTGTCCAAATACAAAGACCTGGAGATCGAAATTAACAGTATGTGGGGAATGAAAACTGAGCCTATAGCAATAGTAATCGGAGCTCTAGGCCTCATGAAAAAAGGAATGGACAATTTTACAAACAGGAGATCGCGTTTCTAGTAACATTCCATATACTAAGAAAAGTGCTATCATCTAAATGACAATTTTCCTAAGGGCCTAAGAGCCATAGTCTGGGCCCGGCTCTACAGGATACAAAACAGGAAACATAACATAGAAATAATAATAATAATAATAATAATAATAATAATAATAATAATAATTAAAACAAGAAGAAGAAGAAGAAGCTGTGATGAAGAAAGGGAATAATCACTTATTTCCCCAGCATTATATCAGCTACAATGTTGTTGTTGCTGTTATTATTATTATTATTATTATTATTATTATTATTATTATTATTATCAAAGGAATAACAGTAATAATAATAATAACAACAACAACAGCATTGTAGTTATGAGCTGATATAATGCTGGTGAAATAAGTGATTATTACCTTTCTTTGTCACAGTTTATTAATTTTATGATCAAAAACACTGAGTTTTATACCTTTAACTAAACAAACGTTAGCTTCTCATTCATTTTCCCTCTCTAGCTTAATAAAATATGCTCCCTGTACTCAGAATATTTTTAATTTATAATCCAGATTTTGAATTCACAATTTATTTACAGATTGCGCACTTGCAAGTAATAGAAAAAGAAATGTGACATTTGAAACATTAATATCGAACAAAAGCTGAAATTTGATAGGAAATAAATTCGAAATTGAATTTGCAGCTGATCTTAGAAGATTTGATTAAAAACGAAACGAGGTTTCAAAAGTAAATTTAAATTTGACAAAAAAAGAAAAGGAGAACAAATGTTGAATTTAGTAAATTATTAAAATTGAAATTGAGTTCAGAAGAAATCCTGAGTTTATAATTTATTGAAGAAGAATAAACAAAACAAAACAAATAAAAAGGAACGGCGGCAGTTTTTACATGTTTAACACACGAATGTGATATTCATTTTCGTCTACAATTTGAAGATATCACTTGCTCCACGGCAGACGTCCATCCCAAACCTCTAAAAGAATGGGTGTGTTAGCCTATAAATAGAATAATGGGATTAAAGAAAATATCTACGTGAATAATCATGAAGGCGAAGAAATGTGTATTTTATTTATGAACTCCAGTGTTAGATTTAAATATATTTAGCATTTATAAAACCAATGTATGTGTTGCTAGAAGTATTAATATTATTTGATACATTTTTATTATTATTATTGTACACCTAATACAATAAGTGCCACCGAAGACACAGGGTTTCTGACTAGGTATATTACAACGGTGTATAGTAAGGGAAAAAGGACTGTGTATATTAAGGGGTTATGTAGTATAGATAATGATTAACTATAGAGGAGAAAAATTTAAGATTGTAATGATTAGGGAAGAATCCTATCGTTTATACAATGCAACAATTCTGGGGAAGAAGTTGACTGAGTGCAACTTTACCCTTTCTAATGATTGATTGTTTTATTTGTTTATTTTTACGACTTATAAATGCTACGTGGGTTATTTGAACCTGAGACAAATTTAGAATCTAAAGAATATTTCCTTTTCTCCAAGTACATATTGCGGCTTACGGCAATTTCACGTTGGCACACTAATGTGACCCGTTAAGAATACCAGGCACCGTAAGCTTAGATATGCGGCTGATTTAATGGGTAACAACTTTTTTTTTTAAGCATTACACCCCTAGCAAGGCGGGAAGCCACTAGGACGCAATGGGTTTCAGAAAATTTAGAGCAAGATCAGATAGGAGTGATAGAAGAAAGGATGAAGGTAGTGGATAGATCAAGGCAACTGGAGATGTCGATTGACATTACACTTGAATAGCTGGAGATGATAGCTCACAGGGAAACAGGAATAGGGAAGGGAGTTCCACAGGCGAGAGGTGCGAGACATGAAGCTATTGGAGTAGAAGAGACGGCTACATTTAGGAGTTTCGACAGTGAGAGAGTGAGAGCGGGATGCCAGCCTCGTATGGCGCTTGAACTCATGACGTCTGGGAACCAGTGAATGCAGCTCCTCGGAGCAATTTCCATGAAAGTATTTGTAGAACAGACAGAGGGAGGCGACGGCAGGTTTGTGAGAAAGTGACTGTAGACGAGACGCCAGGGCAGGGGCAACCACATTGGATATCCGCCTCTGGGGCCTATCAAGAACCCCGAGGCAAACAGAAGGGGCACCAGACCATATATGGCAGCAATAGTCCATGCAAGGGCGAATTGTTGATTTGTAGATCTGGAGGATCGACTCTGGGGAGAAAAACTTCCTGGCGCGGCTCAGGGAGCCAACTTTCCTTGCGGTGGACGAAGCAATTGACTCAATGTATTTATTCCATCACAGGTCAGCGGTCAACGTGAGACCGAGAAGCCGCAGAGAGTTGCTCTCGAGAAGTTGAGCGTCAGACATTCTAATGGAGGGAAGGATCTCTGTGGTGATTAATAGAGAGCAGTTTTGTCTTAGAAGCGTTGAAGTTGACCAGCCAATTCTTGCCCCAGTTCACAATCGATTGGAGGTTCTTTTCGTGACGCACGGCCAGGTGAGTTTTGTAGAGTGAGACTAGATTTGTTTTTGAGGCAGGAATAAATTGTGGTGTCATCCGCGTAGATGCCAACTTGGGAAGTTATGGCGTCAGGAAGGTCATTTATGTAGATAAGGAATAGAGTGGAGCCTAGGATGGATCCTTGAGGAACACCTGAATTCGTGGGATAGGAACTGGATGAAAATCCGTTGAGAACGACCTTCAATTCACGGTTTGACCGGAATAGAAATCAATATTTCAATTCCAATCAGGTTTATTATATTCACTTATGCCTAAATAACCTTGGCAAAGATATGAACACAACTTTTCTTCTCGCCTACTGGCAGTAATATGACTAGTGTCAATAACACATTATTTTCAAAAACTGCTTACAATCTAAAATATTATATGGCTTTAAATTATCTGTGAAACAAACCATTCAATCAATCAAACTTCATTAACTTAAAAAATATCAATGTCCTTTCTACATAGGAATGAAATTATTTATCCTATAGCTGGGAGGGGAAATGAATACATAGCTTTCTGTCATAAGTGAATATAACGAAATAGATTTGAATTTCAACTTACCCCCCTGATGTCTATTTCTTAACGAAAACTCATTACACCACTCGCACTTTCACACCTTACCAATATGAATGGAATCAGTATTTAGCAACTCTGTGTACGTGGCACGATAGGTCGTAACCGTAAAAGGTTCTACTGGTGGTAGCCGGTAATGTTATTCACCCGAAAAAATGCCGTGAGAATAGCAGCCAAAGGCAAGCGACGTTTCGTCTGTGGGAAAAGTGGTTGTAAGGTGAAAAATAATTAATAACTTACAGGAGCCGCTTTTGAAGTCGGTCGATATTGGAAAGTGAAGATTTTTTCGTACCAGCCCAGGTATAGCAGCAGTACTGATCTGGCTCTTGTAAAGAATTGGCTGGGGGAGATGTTAATAATGCAGAAAAAGAATCTTTGGAACTTGAGAAAATCATTGCAGTATTTAAAAGTATATAAAGATAAATAAACCTAAAAAACTGGAACCCCACTAAGACCAACTGTATCACATATTTTTATATTTATCTACCTATTTAAAAAAATATATATTGATCTAATCATCGAGCTGTACTTACATTGAAAATAAAACATACATACCCTCTTCATAAAATTCTTAAATGCAATACCCACCAAAATGGCACATTAAATGCAATAATCCGTATAATTAAATATTACCCTCACTAGAAACGAAAAATGTATTCACCAACGTACAATTCATTTAAAAAGTAGACACTCCTATTAGCAAAACGAAAAAAAGTGCCCTCAAGAAACTTGACTTAAGCAGACAAGTAACCTTTTACAATACATTAGGGAAGATATTCTCGAAATTGATCGCATTATTAAGGTTTCCTTTATTGGTCCAAAACCATCATAATTCTAAACGTCAGCTTTAGAAAATGAATTTTGAATACTACCCAAACTAAACGGGCACTTCAGCTAATATTTTCTGATTATTCCAAACAGTCGGTTAACAATGTTGCGTTTGTTTGTCTGCTAGTCTCACTCGGCTCAGTTTAAATTATTCTCCTGGGATAAACAATTCGGGAGACTTGAGTTTGTCCAGCGGTTATCTCGCTTTCGTCTCAACTCATCTCCCTGTATTTCCGCGATTTCCAAAGCTACCTTCTCAAATGGAACCCTCACATTTAAGTTTGGTACTTCCTGTTTCTTCGAGCGAAACTGAGATCTTTATATCGCACTGTTTTCATAAGCGGTACTCAACTGCTCTTTTCTTATTTTACTGATCACTTTAAAACATTTCGTTATTTACTTTCAACCGGTTTCGCTTATGTATTTTGCCGGACCTTGTTCTTGGAGACAATAAAGAAAAACAACCTTCCAAGTCGTTTGGGGCAGGTTTGGAACCCAATCCACTCCCGGTCCCCAAAAAAAGCCAAGAAAAGTGGAAGAGAAAAAAAGAATAAAGCAACAAATTTGAATTATATTTTAACACTGACAAAACGATATAATATATATATATATATATATATATATATATATATATATATATATATATATATATATATATATATATATATATATATATATATATATATATATAAGATGCCACAGATGTAAGTCATATATCAATTTTCATCGAATCATTAAAATGTTTGTCCCCAAACATCACGGAAAAATGTCATATTGTTTGAAGCAGATCCAGCTGGTTTCCTTGAACTTATACTAACCCCGGATGAGTTTTGTGTTGATAAATTTGAGACCAAGACAAAGTGACAATCCATGCAGTGGAAACACCCATCCTTGCCTGCTCTAAAGATGGTTAAGATCGTTTCATCATCATGGAAGTCGATGCCATAAGTTTTGGGGGATGAAATACGAATTGTGTTTATTGACTTCAAAAGGCTCACACGATATCTGGAAACTAATATGCCGACATTTTGTAGCAGTTATGACAGAGATTCGCAGGAAAGTTGACGGAAGAGGACTTGTTTCATCAGACCAATGCCTCAACTCACAAGTCTTTGGTTTCAATGGCTGTGTCTGGCTTTGGCATTGATCACACTCCCTATTCTCCTGATGTAACTATCATCTGTTCCTCAACATAAAATAACTCTTGGCTGGGAACCTGTATCGCAGTGATGATGTCATCATATCTACTATTGAATAATTAACCTAATCGTGATGATTTTAATATATTAGGTTAATTATCAAAATCGAAGGAATCTGAAACCATCATTTGACATTGAGATTGCTTTCTCCCCAAATACCCTATCAATCTCCCGTATTTCATGAAAGATATCTGGAATCAAAAATGTATCCCCAAATCGTGGAGTTTATCACGTATTAATTAATACATAGTGAAATTATTAATGAACCTTATATTAACTAAGCTGTGATAGTGTTAGGAAAGTTATCTCCATATGACCCTGGTGGATTTTCGTACTGGTAAGAGATACAGTGATGCAAAATATCATCAAACAACTCCAAGAAATTACTTCCTGAATAGGAAACCGATTTGTTGACATAAGACCTCCCGAACTTAGGCTTAATTAGACAGTAATATAATCAAGAATATTATATATTCCATTCAATAAAGTCGAGGCAAGTTTTACATAAGTAAACCGTGTCTATGAGTAAGGCTGGAAGAGCATCGGAAAGTCTCAGACTTGCAGATGAAAACGAAATGACTTGACTAAGGATTTATGCTGGGAATTGAGAGATCCATAACCGTTTAGAATAAAGTCACAATAAGAACAAAACAAGATAAAACGATTGAAAGGTGTATGCGTGCATGCTAATCTCTAATATAACACAGTGAATTTATCGTAGAACTGAAATCACAAAGAAGCCTTTGTTAGAAAATAAACATTATGACTAACACACAAAAAATTCTATGAACTAATTACACTTATTGTAATTCTCCATGACTCTCGTTTGGTTTCACAAGAGGTAGAGAAATGACATACATTTCAAGGGTTCAGTTCAACAGTATACTCTTAGGGCCTAAAAAAGTTTCCGTTTAAAGGGATGTGGTCTTTGTTATCTGGTCAGTCCTCGAGGTTCGAAGAAGTAAGTTTCTCCTTCTGTGCATGGGAACTAGTTTTCTAATCTCATCATTGTCGATTAGTCAAGGAAGCGAATCCTTGATGATATCTTCTTGGGGATCCGGTCCTGGTTTCAGCAGCGTCTAAAATATGTGCCTGATGGCGAGACAACAGGGAAACACAAGCATTGTGAGTGAAGCTGTATATGTGGATTTGTTCGGAAGGTGTCATCTAGACTTGATAAAAACAACCATCTTCCAGCAGCCTCGGCCCATTCGTGGCCATATATGCTAACCGGAAGACAGAAAGAGATGGTTTTAGAGATAGTGACTTGCTCATAACATGATCACCTAACAGCCTGGGACAATTCATATGTACTAATTGAAAGTTAGAATCCTTTTAGCCTTGAAGGACTTTATTTAGATGTGTTTACTAGGTAAAAACACAGAAACCTGGCTATTCATCGGCATGTGTCAGAGTGTAACTTTTGAAAGTTAACACGATTATTGGAATTCTGAAGCCAGATTAATTCACAATCTGCAGTAGACAAAGATAGGCTTTTTTACAGAGTCTGATGAAAGATTAGACTATCAAATGACTTACATAATCTTATAAGTTTCAAGGATATTTTCGCGATATCTTTGGTAGGATAATTTCCAAAACGTTTTGGCAATAATGTATTAAAACTGCATATACCCTTTTTGATTGTATAATGGACAACACTTCTGCTACATTGATTCTATTACAGTTTTGTATTAATTCTTTATTACTCCAAGTGTTGTTGATCCCAAATACTTGTATATATATATATATATATATATATATATATATATATATATATATATATATATATATATATATATATAAATCTATATAGGAATTTTTGAGTGAAATAGCTGTCAATGGTTGTCTTAACACAAATTTATTTATACATGATGAATGAGGTTTTGAAATACTGGACTTGTGCACACTTTTGATCACACCAGATTATGAGAGTAACTAATGTCCGCTCAGTGTATGTATAGCAAAAAACAAGCCATCCTAATAGACCAATATAGATGAAATTTCAGCCATGAAGTTTCAACATATATATATATATATATAGATAGATAGATAGATAGATAGATATATATATTTTTTAAGTGTGCTATATTTATGGCATAGGGCGCTCAATATCAGCTATAGAGCGTATGTAAATATGAATATAAAAGTGAACATTGAAGTCAATACTCAGAGGTGACCGGCCGTTTCATGCTAGACGCAATCGTCAGGCCGCGAATGATAGATTTTTCTTCGACTATATATATATATATATATATATATATATATATAGGTCAGTGGTGCATTCTGGGTAATTTATTCTGGTGATAATTTTTGCGGGAGTGACATGTTTGTTTATTTATTTATTTGGGTTAATCTATTTTACTTGCTTTTCATTTTCATTTTGTATTATTTATTCTTTTCGGTTTTTGAAGTTTTACAGGGATATGCTTAGGTTGCTTATTTATTAGTTTGTTTTTGTCTGGGAAGATATTTAAAGCTATTTGTCGTCCAATGTTTAGATTGCTTGCCGTAGCGATTTGTTAATTTGTTTATTTATTTATTTGGATTATTTTTATTTGTTTTTTTTAATTTAATTTATTTTCTTATTTGAAATATGTTTATTTACTCTATTTGGTTTTCGATTTTTGAGTAACCTAGTAATGTTTTTTGTTTGTTTTTTATCCTTATATAGCAATTATGACTTTTTACGTCCAATTTTGAATTAGTTATTGTCGTCTATTCCAACGGTTATTTTGGCGGGATTGGTTTGTTAATTTGTTTTATTATTTACTTTATTTATTTATTTGGGTTGATCATTCTTACTTGTTTGTGCATTTTATTTTTATTTTTACTCATTCTATTTCGTTTATTTTAACGATAGTGGTTGGTTAATTTGTTTATTATTTGTTTGGATTAATTTATTTTACTTATTTATTTTTAAATTTATTCATTTCCGTTCTCGATTTTTAGTAACGTATTAAAAATTTCTTTTCATTTCTACATTTTGAGATGAGCTTACATCCGATATTTAGTAATTTATTTTGGTCTGGGAAGGTATTAATAGCTATTTTTTTTCTCCAACCAAAGTTTGCAGGTTTTTGATTGATTGTTGGAGACTGATAATCTTTCACTTACTTTACATGATATTTTTGGTGTGATTTATGTTTTGTTTTTAATTTCCCAGATATGATTGGAAAGCATTGTGCTGTTTGCGTATTTACTATTGGGAAAATATGTTTTGTGTACATAGTTTCTTTGTTTCCATGGTCATTCAGTTACTCCTATGTATACTTTTCTTCGTTAGCTTGGTATATTACGTTGTTTTGTAAGCAATTACCATTTAAGAGGCATTCATTCTTTATTCTACAGTTAAAGTGGGTTTAATTTGTTCGGGTGGTTTGTTGATCGTTTTCCTTTTGTGCCTTTTTTTATTATTTGGGCCATGTTCTCGGTGAAACTGTAGCTGATTTTTACAGTGTTTTTATTGAATATTTTGTGTAGCGTGCCTTAAACCAAACAATAAATAAATAAATAAAAAAACAAGGCACTCCCGCAAAAGTAACCGTCAGAGTAGATTACCCAAAATGCACTACTAACCCATACATATATATATATATATATATAAATAGTCGCGGCCTGACGATGGCGTCTAGCATGAAAAAGCCTGTCGCCTCCGAGTTAACGCTTAATATATAAAAAAATACCTACCCAAACGAATTGAATTTCTTTTTTCCAGGGTTTCAGATGATAAGTTTAGCTATTTTGACACCATTTCTTCGAAGAATCACTGAAATATCTTTCAATTATTCATCTATAAATCCTTTTGTATAAGATCCACTGTTTTCTCAACTGGGCAATGGTGAAACAGAAACATCTTTTAGGCCTTCAGTAATTATACTTCATACTCTTGCTTCTATCTTCAAAGTCCATTGAAGAACCATTAGAGAATGCTGAATAAGTTTAAAGAAGAGGGAGCAGTCGAGAGGACAATTGGATCAGGAGGTCACAATAGGAAGAGAGTTCGTCATTTCAACTTAAAACTAGAGAGATCAATTAGAAAAGATCCACCTCAATTCATAAGACGTTTGGCCCATGGAAGAAGAGTTATGACAGTCAAGTAAAAAAAGACTTGAAAATGCAATCATACGTGAAACCTTTCATGCAACTTGTCTTCCAGGTCTGAAAGTTTCACTGTTAGAGAGAGCGAAGATCATCTTGAATAACTTGGAAAATGATCCTGGAATAATATATATAAATTTGAACTTTTTTCAATCCTTCATGAGCTGCCGGTCCTTAGCTATGATTAATTATCGATGTCATTTTCGTTTATTATCGATTTTATAACGAGTCTTCTGTTAAGCTTGGAGAGTAATTAACATTCTTATTACTCCAAGCAGAGTCAAATAGTGTTATAAAAACCTCGAAAAATTCCAGTAAGATATCTTCAATCATTTCTAAGATGCAACAATTCAATCTAAATCTAACAAAAATTTGGACAATTTTACTGTTACACCCGATATATATATATATATATATATATATATATATATATATATATATATATATATATAATCAAAGATTGATTTTAAACCACTGCTACTTTGTGGTCATATGGAAAACGTTCTGGAAATAAGTCCAAACAGAAGATCCGTGGTCGAGTACCAATGGCGGTTGTCTGCAAACACATATTTCCGGTAACGCCTGCATCCAAGCCGAGTCCAAATTTAATTACATGTATTTCTTTGCGATCTTGTCTAAAGCAAATTTGTCCTAATCCTATAACAGCAAAATTGTCCAATTGTTAGATTAAGCTCTGTTAATGTGCCTCTATGTGCATGTTTGTGCGTGTGTGTAAATTCTATCAATTTATTTTCATGTATATTCTCTTTTTTTCCTTCATTCGCATGTATTTCGAATTTTCTTCCCTCTTGATGTTAATGTTTTTATTTATATTTTTACTATGTTCGCGTTTCCTCTTTTCTTTTTTCACTACCTTGCCGACTTTGACGTTTTTTCAGTTCATATATTTCTATTCTACATCTTTATATATTTAGTTAGTTCTTGTAATTTTAGACTTTCGTTCTTTCACAACGCTTACAACATTTACACTTACACTAAAAAAAGAAGACAATTTATTTCTTTTATTACTTTTGGACACTATGGCTTTGATATTCTACAAAATCCCTCTTTTCATTCGATAACTTACTTTACCTGGAATTTCACTCCTTTTAGTAATTTTCCCTTTTTTTTTCATTCTCGGTATTCGCCAGACTATTCAGCATTTTAACATTAAGATTTAACATCCATCTTACGTTTTCCTTCTTTCTTCCTTACAAAAAAAAAAAGAAGAGAAAAAGTCCGTTATTTCTTCCAATTTAGAGCAAACCTCTTTGAACCTGAGAAAGACCCCTTTCGTTATTTGTTTTGCGTTCATGACGTTCGTTTCATGGCGAATTTTTCTTGCCATATTTCCTTGAAATAACTGACACCAGCAGGCAAAATCGTGCCGCCAAGTACGCAACTAAATATAGTGGAGGGAAATGGGTTTGATAACTGATGTGTTTCATAAACACTCACGCACATACACACACACACATACACACATATACTCACACATATATAAATATATATAATAAGTGAATTAAACGTAGAAATAGGATTGTGCATCATAAAAATTACTTACATAGGATTTGAGATATTCCCAACGCTAGCAGGTAGAGATCAAATATTTAATATGAACAGAATGTTGTTGTTACCTTTCCTTTTATATTGAAAAGTATAGTAGTAGATACTTGCGCAAATGCATTTACACTACGGCTAACATTATTAAATATATACTTTTTTTCGATTGAAGGATTTACTGAAATGTTTGCATTATTATTGAGTAGAATATTACACATAATTCATATAACCCAATAAAAATACAAAAACAATAATCGGTTCCTTGGCCCTCATCAGTAGGTATCTGGCTTTGCCTATTATCCTATAGATTTGCAATATACAGAACAGACTAGAAATGGAGTAGTGATTTACAGTCTTGGTAGAGTTCAGAAGCTTCATCGCGGTCTCGTGGGTGATGAATTACTTTACACTCTACAACCATTATCCGACAAACGAAATGTTAAACGTCAATTGCTGCATCATAGCTATTTCTATGGCAGATATTCTGAAAGCGACATTGATTAGTTCCACCATTTCAGACCATCACCCCTAAGTACCGCCATGCTATATAAACTGTGAAGAATTATACCCATTCCTTTCTATTAACATTATTCGGATTGTTTTCCCCATATTCACGACGCTTCGGCCGTTGTACGCTTTGGCATTCTTCAGTTGACTGGAATTTTGAACTTTACTTTTTAATTCGCCTACCAGAGTAGATTGTTCTAGTTTCGGATGCCTTGATTATCTCGCTTTGACTCAACTCAACAAAGTTTTTGTTCGCTATTTCAGCAGCCATATATTGAAATCACAACTCTTTTAGTCGGGTATGCCTCGCACCATTACTTCGAGGTGGAAGGTAAATTTTCTCAAGTTCTTCTCTCGCGGTATTCCATTTTGAGACCATCCCTCGACGAGGTTTTGGCTGTCTTTTAGACAATTCTGATTTTTAAACCAAGTTGGCAAATGTGAGATCTTATTTTAATCATTGATTTCCCATAACAATTATTATTCCCCAGTCGTTGTTCAGTTTGGTTATAGTGTACCCCAACCTGCCATCCCGCTCTCACAACTGTCGAGTTTTCAAGCAGACAAACCCTCATATACCTTTGTCATTTCAATTTCCTTTTCGGGACAGATTATATCTTGTCTCTCGAGATGCTTGTATTTCCACAATTATATTTCAGATGACAATTTGGCCTGACAATCGTAACTTCCAATTTATGACGGATATAACTTTTCTCAATTCTGTTTTTAATTCCCACGGTTAGTGAATAACCCGGAATATACCTTAGTGATTTCCTCCTTCACGCCAATGTCTCGATATTCCATCTTCCTCCCCTCTCCTAGCTCCAGAAAATTTTTGACACTTCCTGTCATGCTCAATCATGAGTCTATAAGAGTCACATCATGCCTACATAGATTATGGCTTCCATATAGACTCTCGACTTCCTAATCCTCAATTTCCGGAGTTCATAATCGTCTATGCGGTCTTGGTTAAATATTTTCTTTCTACAACGGACTTTCCACAGACGCTTCGTCACAAGCCTATCGCCATTCCATCGCCATTTTCCATGAAATACGTCCCGATGAGCTACATCAGTTCCTCTAGTTCAGACCTTTGTCATGTCATGTACACTAAGTCGTATCATCCCCATTCACTTTGTATTACTCTGGTATGAAAGATGTTCCACTCACACACATTCTTTCCAAGACCTCCAACGTAGGCTTCTCTGATCACTACAACCTTTATCTCTTTAAGGTTAGTGTCAACTGTTATCTATCATGTAAACCATTTATTTTGTGTTGTTGCTGGGTCTTGTATTGGTTGACTATTTAATTTTTTAATCATTTCACCACAAGGAAGGCAATAAAACCATTGAAAGGCGGGGATAATACCGCGAGTGAAAGAATATAAGAAAAACATTATTAAAGAGTGAGAACAATGAAAACTTTGGGATTAAGAAGGCAGAAAATAACATTTAACATCTTAAAGATCAAATTTGACTGCAAAACAAGAAGCCCAAATTGAGTTCCACAAAAAGAATTACGAAAAACGAAACTCTTAACATAGAACTTACTCTTATATCGAGCCGGTTCACCTGTAAAATATTGTTATCAATCTAGTGTTGCGCTTAAACTCATAACGTCTAGATAGCATAGTGAAAATTTCCTCAGCACAATTGGCATTAAGGTATTTATAGAAAGGGTACAGGGAAGATACATTACGGCGGTGGGAAAGTGACTGAAGTCGAGATTACATTAGAGATCATTCGTGGGATCTTATCAAGGATCTCTAAACTTATTGCAGATGAACCAGGCAATATCTGGCAGCTATATTCAAAGTATGGACGAGTGGTCGACATATAAATATGTAAGATACATTCTGGGAAGAAAAGTGTCAAATAAGGCATAGTGAACATTTTTCCTAGCAGCAGAACTAGTAATTAATTCAATATAATCTCTCCAATTCATATCAGCGAAAGTTATCTACCTAAGCTTATTTAAATGGCAAGAATGAGAAGTGAAGAAAGGAAACGGCGACTATTGCTAAGTGTTATAAATCAAAAGTACATTTTTATAATAAATTGACCAACAATACATTTTTATAGCAAAATGACACTCAATGCACGACTAAAAATGTAAAAAAAACATTTTTATAGTAAAATTACTAACAATACATTTTATGATCTACAAACTATATATAAAAATCACCTTTCCTCTGAAAGCATAAAATTACGTACACAATATTCAGATGTATGCAGTAAATGACCCATAGAGGTTGATATACCGCTAAACCAAATCAACTAAGTTCTGCGAGGTCTATCAGTAAAGTATCTAATCACTACAGTATCACAAGTATTGTACGCGCTGCGTTGCTGGAATTTAGCAACAAGTTGCGTAGATGTAGAAATCTGATATGGAACATCACAAAACATAAGTCCCTGTTTTCATTAAAATTTAATTTTGCGTTGCGAAAAAAAAAATAGCTATTATTTGAAATGCCAATACAAATTCATTCTGAATGTTTACTGTGACTGTTAGAATAGCTGTGCCTCAAACCTTATTCAATTTTGAAAGAGAATTCTTTATTTTGAACATGAGCAGGTTATGCTTTCGAGACTATTTTCAGAACTGTTTATTTGTTCCCAGGTGCTGGTTAACACATTCTGTTTTCTCTTAATGTTTCTTAATGTGTTAACCCTTGATTTGTTTTAGCTAAGCTTCATTAGAAGACCACAATTATTCTTACAGTCTGATTTCAAATGGTTCCTGAAGTCATTATCTAAAATATTTATGCACATAAGTTCATACCATCATTATTCAGTCAACCAGAAATTTTCTCTTTGTTTTCTAAGGCATTTCATTAGATTCTATCGAAATCGTGGATTCTATAATAAAATAATTCCGTATCTGATTCGAGATATTATTTGAGATTGTTTTAGCATCCTCAAATTAATAGATCCCATTACTAATCAGTAGTTACTCTATAGAGTAAAAAGAAATTATACCCCAAGGGTATCCACTCCCTAAAATTTATTTTTTTTAAGAAGATAATAATTATTTATTGATAATAATTAATCCATAGCTAGGGAAAGAGTTAGATTCTCACCTTCGCTAAGAGTATTTGGGAGCAAGCGAATATAACGAACCCGACTGGAATTAGAACTCGGCTCTCCGATTAATAATTCTGAGTCATTATTCGTTACACAACCGGACACCCAAGCTTACAGCAACCAGTATTCCCAATATGTCACCCATCTGGATACTGACCAGGCTCGACATTGCTTAACTTCGGTGATCATAACCTTAATCCTGCCGTAAGCTGGGTGGGGTACACTAACATAGACGATTTCATTAATTTACTTTTCTACGGATTATCAAATCTTTGCAGGTGAGTTAAAACCAGAATTTTTGATTGTAAGAACTTTTTCTTCTTTTTGGGAGATAATATTGATTAGTGATACTAATTACCCCATAGCAGTGAAAGAGGATTACTAGAAGTTCAATCAGGTTCTTGGGCAAAACATAATACACATATATGAAACAGCGTTGATCGCGGATGCAGAAAGAATACAGTGGAAACACGTAGGAATGTCGTAAAGGATTGATTAATTCGCTTTGTATGGTTTATCAACACTTTATAAGTAATTTAAAGGCAGGAAATATATATATATATATATATATATATATATATATATATATATTTTAAATTGTATGAATTTGCTTTTGGAAATAATAATGGTTTAGTGATACAATTATTACTAATTAACCGATAGCTGAGGGGGAGAAGAGATGAATTAATACCTTTTCGAAGGGTATTTGTGTGTAAGAGAATATAACAAACACAATGGGAGTTGGAATTCAGCTCTCCGATTAGCAATTCCGAGACGTTAAACAATACCCAACTCACACGTGCAAGCTTACAGTAACCTGGTATTCCTAAACAGTCACCCATCTAGGCTTGATGTTGCTTAACTTCGGTCATCGTATCTGAACCGGTGTTACAACGCGATGTGGCCGTAAGCCAGCAAACCTAGAGATTGGATCGATTTTGAAAGTTCAACGAATCTTTCTTGTAACTTCCTTAAAAACGACATTCCAGGTTTGCCAAGCCGTCATTTCCTTTGAACTCCTCATCATGCTTTAAGCCCTTTAACAATTTTAAGGCAAACAATTCCGGTCATGTCCTTGTACCTAGTGAATCATTATCATGATTCATTACCGAGATTTCAATGAATTAATCATATGATCCATAAACAATCCTGATGTGCAGATATTACAAGGCAAAATGAAGTACCGGTTATGTGGAACCAGATCACATTTTTGGAGAAAAACATGTATCGAATATGTACACGTATTATTCTATTTATTTGTAGGCATATTGATATTTTAGAAACTCTTTAAGACATTGTCGCTTCTGGTTAATTATACTTTATTTAGTCTGGATTCTTGCGTTTGTATGATAAGCTGAATATAGAATGCTGTTTAGTATTTTGGTATTATCTTATAATTTCGCTTATCAGTCACTTAGTTAGCATGACGGTTACGCTCTGTCAATATCTTATAAATAGTGGACTATCCGAATTGATCGCGTGGAAATACGGAAAAGATATATAAGAGACGCTACTTGGTTTAAGTGAAAGAAAGAATGGAAAAGAGAAGTGTGTAACGTCTCATATAAATGCTCTATAATTCAAGGACTATTTCGTTTTGATTGCGTGGAAAGAGACGCTCCCTAGTTTCAGTGAAAGAAAGAAAGAAAGAAAGAAAGAAAGAAAGAAAGAAAGAAAGAAAGAAAGAAGAGAAGAAAAGAGAAGAGAAGATAGAATGTGTAACGTCACCTGGAAATATCTAATGAATAAAGGACTATTCTGTTTTAATCTCTTGGAAAGAAAGAGAAAACATACCAGATACGCTATTTGGTTTCAGTAAAAAAAAAATGAAAGAAAGAAAGAGTGAAAGAAAGAAAAAGAGAGGATAGAATTGTTAACCGTTTCTTTCACAGAAATCAAAAAATGTCAATTTAAATATTTTCAATGTTAGCCACTTACTTCTATAAAAAAAGCGACCAGCATTCATATTTGTGAGTGTCATAGCAATATTTTCAAAACTTTAACGATGGGATATTTTATTGTTCCCGAACTCGTATTGGATTAATTATTAACTTAAGAATTAAGGTTCATGAGAAAATTCCAATAGGATAACCGTGACATTTTCATGAAATAAGAAAATCAGTGAAAATTTCACGGTTTTAACGGATTATTAATATTTGTTTTACGTTGAAAGTTTTAACATATTGTTGGGGCGCACCCACCTTCTGACTGATAATGGACTTATCCCTCTACGATATAAGTCAATGCTAGAGAGAGTAGTGGGGTTGGGTGAAGGATCAGGTTCAGCGACAGCAGTCGAGATCAGGTTACCCTTACCCTTACATACCGTTGGACTGTAAACTTTTGCTATTGTTACTTACTAACCAGCGTTCCTTATTACTAATCACTCTGTTGTTAATTACCTCTTACAAATATACCAGTATTTATCCCTACAACTGTGTTTGTCTTTATTCGAATACACACACGCGGGAACACTCCCAACAACTCAACATATATATATATATATATATATATATATATATATATATATATATATATATATATATATATATATATATATATATTGGACTCTCCCGTCATATTCGACGTATGAGGGTCAAAGAAGCTCAGTTCCTAAGAAACGACAGCCCAGACATCAACACATATGATTTGATTATAGTGGCAATGGCTTTGTGTGTGCGTGTGTGTGTGCGTGTGTGTGTGCGTGTGTGTCCGCGCGCGTGTGCTTTGTGTGTATGTGCGTGTATGTGAATAAAAATAAGATATCTGTAAAAAGACAATATCAATAAAGACAAAAGGAAAAATATTCTTTAAAGACGCTTTTCACCCTTTGATAGACTTTATGAAGGTAAATCTAAGGAATATATTTCGTAACATGTAACGGAATATATTTTGTAGCATTTGTTTATAAACAGAATTAAGAAAATCGTTAGATTTTCAAAATTTTCATGTTTTTCAATTTAAAAACGCTCATAAATATTATTCAGGCTAAGTGTGAAAATCATGTCTAATTATCGAAGATGATAAATGATGTAATTTAACGCCTAATGATCGAAAGGGAGCAAATGTTGTTGACTCTTTTATTATTTAATTTTTTTATTATTAATGACGCTTGAATTTATTGCTTATTTTTATTTGATGAATTATTTATATTCTTAATATTTCTATGGCCATCTATGTTAGGGAAAATTATAAAACCTACAGGATATTCCCAACCACATAACGACAAAAAGACTTGTTTCATTCGTTAGGATTTCATCGGACTGGCTTTGGTGATGTTTCCACTTTTATACCTATGGACGAAACGAAGAGATTTTTCCAATTTGACATACTATTTTGCTAAATACTGCTTTTTGATATACAAATTAAGCCAAAGATTCGTTCACTAAGTCAATTACTAATTCTACTTTCAAAATCTACCACAACTCTAACTGTAAAAGTCATAACACTACAGAATTAATAATTATCGGAATGGGATCAAGTTAACTCCCCACGAAAGATTATTACCCGTAGAATAACATTTCCGCCTAGAAAAACATGATTTTAAAAGCCATGCCAAATTTACTATAATTGAAAAAATAGAAATAGACAAAAAAGATAACCTTAAAAATAGTAGAGGAACACGAAGACACTCAAAACACTTTGTCCAGAGTGATTTAACCACCAATTTAACAACACAGATAGACTTAATATATAATCCCTTATATCAATCGCTACCCACATTTCTCACCCACATAAGGCAGACATGCTTGCAGAGGTGTTGAGTTCTCACACAGATGCACACACTCTCACAAATTTTTACACATACACACAACACACACTCTCCCCCTAAAACTAAAAGATAATATAAACTTGCCACACACATCCCATTCCCAGGAACCAATAAAACAAAATGACCAAGGAGGGATACTCAAGAGGATATTGCATATTTTCATGGAGGAATATAATAATCAGGAATACCAATTTTCTTTGGCACTTAGCCCAAAGCAACGCAATTAATGCATTTCAAATAGTTTGTTAATAAAAACAACTTTTTAAGACCGTTTAACCAATAGAAGGTCTGACCAAAATTAACGATAAAAACAAAGGAAATGTTCACTTTCTTCAGAGACAGTCATTTACTCCTGTAGTTCACTGCTACTAACAAGCAGAAACTCTTTTTTCTCCTGGTTATGGCCATGCTGACCGAAACTAGTCGAAGAGCCTAACTGAAATAATAAAACAGAAAATATTAATTTACACGGCATTGTATTTGAATATTTGAATTTGTTCATATTTGTTATATATTCGGAACACACACACATACATTTAGTTTTAATTGGATCTATTCATATTCACGGAAAATCACTCAGTGTTCTTCAATTCAACTAAAGAAAAGCAATTCTGTCTTTGAAAATGATGAACACTACAATATTTGCCTTGAAATAAACAAAACCGTGATGATTACATTGTGATAATTTCGAAAATCCTTGGAATAAAATAATATGTATCAACACGGTAATTTTCTCTCTTCTTTGAATAATGCCACCAAAATATTTTCCGTGAATAGGAAATGATACTGTTGAAAATAAGTAGACAAAACTTGTCGAAATTATTCTAGGAAACATGTCTCAATGAAAGAATGCTGCCAATATATATATATATATATATATATATATATATATATATATATATATATATATATATATATATATAATAGTGAAAACTGGAAAAAAAAAATTCTCCGATTTGTTTCATTCGTTAGGATTTCATCGGACTGGCCTTTGGTGATGTTTCCACTTCTATACCTATGGACGAAACGAAGAGATTTTTTTCCAATTTGACATACTATTTTGCTAAATACTGTTTTTTGATATACAAATTATGCCAAATATATATCGTCATACACACACATACATACACACACACACACACACACACATATATATATATATATATATATATATATATATATATATATATATATATATATATATATATATATATATATATATATATATATATATATATATATATATATATATATACAGTGATGTTCGATAAAAAATGACTCCCCTGATTTTTTTTTTTAAAAGTTTTTTCGCCTATTGTTTTTTTTGAGGTCAAACTAATTTTTAATCTTACTAATATAAAGAACCATTCCTGACCACCTAGTAAAAAAGTTTACTCACCCTAAGGTATTCTATTGATAATTGTAATATTGGATATAAATAAGATTTAGGGAAAAACTCTGTGCAAAAAAGTGACTCACTTATTTCCTGCAAATAGTAATCAATAGAAACATAACCGAACAGCTTTAAATAAAGAATAATAGAAGTATAATTTATTTATTATAGGTAATATAGTTCGAAATATTTAATAATCTATGTGTCTTCCTTTATTTTGAATAACATTTTCAACACTTTTTGGCATTGACTTGATTAGGTTCTGGCAAATCTCATTTCCAAGCATTGAATTCCATTCGGATATGAAATTCACAATCAAATCCTCTTTATTGCTCAACTGCTTTTTCGAGAGCCTGTACTTTATAATGCTCCATAAGTTTTCTATGGGGTTGAGGTCAGGATTATGGGGCGCTAATGTCATAACATTCACCTGCTTCTCATCAAAGTATTCTTTCATCAATTTTGATTTGTGACAGGGAGCATTATCCTGCATTAAAATGAGCTTGGTGGGGTCTATTTGTACCCTTTCAGCAGAAGGGAGCAGTCAAGACTCTAAAATTATCTTGTACTGCTCGCTCCTGAGGGTCTTTTCAGTAGGTTTTAAGAAACCAATTCCATGAAAAGAAAGCATCCCCAGAACATTATACTGAACGGATGCTTGACAGTACTTACTGCTAAATTCAAAGAGCTTTCAAAGCTTCTTCTTAGGATTTTAGATCGCTTATCCTTTGAATTTAGCTCAACTTTCGTTTCATCAGAGAAGAGAACATTTATTAAAAAAAATCAGGTGTGTCACTTTTATCGAACAGCACTCTATATATACGACTGAATCCAAACGTGGTTTAAGGTCAGGAGAAAGAAATATATTGGTTGCGATATGTGGTAGAGAATGTTCAGGAGAAAAAAAAGTCAGTTGCCTACGGTTTTTTTTCTGTTTAATTAACAAACTATTTTAAATCCATTAATTCCGTTGCTTTGGGCTAAGTGCCAAAGAAAATTGGTATTCCTGATTAGTGACATAATATCCCCCCATGAAAATATGCAATATTCTCTTGAGTATCAGTTTTCCCTCTTGGTCATTTTAATATCCTCTTAATGGGAGTTTAGTGGATCATTTTAATGTTAAATATCAGACAAAGCCGAGATGCATAATGGCCACTGTTTTATTTGCCATTGACTTTTATCTGATTTTGAAGTCTGACTTCAGAATACTGGTGTTTTGTTTGAATTTACACCAACTGGTTGGCTAAGTTTTCACCAGAGATTTAAAGCACTCTTATTGCGGCGAAAATAATTTAGACTTTCTATTTGCAGACGATGTTAGCTAAATCTTTCCAGTTGCTTAAGCATCTCACATCTTCAGACAAGCAATATAGCTTTCGTTTCTCTAGCCAACCTCTGATGGTCTGATGATAATTGTAGAAAGAGTATATCAGGCCCTAGATAAGAATGGTGAGGTTTTGTACATCTCGAAATGTTTCGACAGGTTTTTTGAATGCAGGTCTTCACAAATTGAAATGTTATGTAGTTTTATGATGTAGATGCTCCAAATCCATTTTCGATATTCTTCAGCTGTTTTTTTTTAACAAGACCTCAGCTGACTTATATTGCTACAATAACGAAATGAGCCAACTTTTTAATCCACTGCTCAACATGGTTTGTTGCTGCTGATTCTACTGTTCAAGACTTGCTATCATTTGCCTATATTTCTTTAATATTGCTTCCGATATTGTATTTCTATGCCAGGTTTACTAAGGAAATCCTCATGTAATAGCATATTCGCAGATTCTTTCAGATGTCATTGCAGAGGGGTTTATGATTACACCTTTCCCTCCATACAAGGTCAGCCATGCCAGATTTCATTGTCCCATCCATCACTACAGCTTTTGAAAATTCCTCCATTCCTACATTTAAGGGCGGCTGGTTTTACCTGTCTATTCTCAATGAAAAACAGAACAAATTTATATTCTTGACTTAGAATCGGATCTATAGATGCGTATATAAAATGAAGTAAAATCTACCAAAATTAGAATCGGTAAATTAATTTTTGTCCATTCATTGAGGTTGCGGTCACCCGAACATACACAGAAACGAAATACATTTTCACAACTCGCTGTCGACCTTGCACAAACCTTCCCTTGCTACAATGAAAGCAAATATGCCTTCCTTGACCACGTGTTCAAGCGACTCCTACTACATTTGGATATAAATTACTTTTCCCAGTACTCTTCCTCTCTTCCAAGCAGATGGAAGTCATTTATAATAGACTTTGAAAAAAACTGTTTGATATTTCTCACTAATGTTCCCAAGATGATCGATATTCCAAAGAAACGTGATTCCTTGCTTTCTTGCTTAATCGGTGCCTCTGGAATACGAAGATGTGTATAGTTGGACTAAACAGAAATCTTTAGAAAATAAAAGCTGCATAGAAGAAAAACAAATAAGTGAAGCAGAAAGAAATCAATATAGGTTATAAATTGTTTGAATAAGTTGTGCAGAGTCAAGTGTATCGCAATCACAGAAATGGTCGAGTCATGTTGACGGCATTTGTTATTGGTACTCCCTCCTCAATTAGAAGTAGAAATTATAGTATTCCCGCTGGAAGTATTGTCGTTTGAGAGAACGAATATCAGTAACAAACAATCTGTCCACATAGGAGCATCAAACATTTCAGTGTCAGCATAAATTATGCAAGCTTTCTCTGTAAACCGTTCATCAGTACGACACTGATGAACAAAGAAATATTACTCCAAAACTACAAGAGAATATGCAGCATTTATTTTGATGGAACATTAATGCAAAATTCAGCGTAGAATTGTTAATTCTCAACTTGATCAGCTATTGCTATCCATATATTTCCTGCTATAAACTCGAGAGGAAATTTTCACTATATTCAAGCAATTGATAACTAATATATCAGAAAAAGTATTAGGTTTGGAAACCCTGCTTTCAATACTTTTTTTTTTTACTGTTCGTTATACAGTACGAAAGATAAAAGTCACTCAATGTAGAGGTTTACTGAATAAGTTTGCATGCATTTAAGAAGAGATAGTAGAGAATGCTGATTATGATGATATGTAGGAAACTATGAAGGTAATGTGGATGATTCATCACTGTGTGCGCGGCATGATGGATCTGAGCTGCTGTATGGATTTAAAATGATGGTATTAAGGAATGTATGCCATCATACCTTTTGCCATTGAAAATAGCTAAATAGTCAGCAGAGGCTTGTAACGTATCACTTGTGTGGAAAGGGCTGGTAAAGTGGAAAACGATTCATTATTCTCGAAAATGTGGAGTTGATTTTGAAGATTATCATGGTCGGAGAATCAGAATTGGGCAACTCCAGCCAAAATAAGGCCACAATTCACCACATTTGTTGTGATCTAACTCTTTTAAAAAGAGTACCTATCAAGAGAAGCTGTGTCCGTTTTATGTTGTAGAAAGAACTGGCCATTTTTCAACATAGTTAGTCAGGGGTGGTATACATGAGTAGCTGTTTATGCCTGGATAAGACGAAGAAATAAACAATATTCAACACAGTTCTACAAATTGGAATAGATATTTATTATTAAGTATTAATTTTCTTTCAAATTGAAAGAAATTAATTACAAAGATTCTTTGAGAAACAATTTCACACGAGACACTTTTGTTGTCGTTGCAACACAACAGAATCATGTGCGTTAGCATAGAAGAAACAAAAAAAATACATATGCGGAAATGTGTGAAATTAATTAAAGTTTGGGAATTTCAGTTTGTATACCAAACAAACGACAACCCTGGTAAAAATTTACTGAAAAAATAATTCTGCGAACAAATACGATCACTTTTACAACCGAAACAGCCTCCATTTTCCAGATTTTGCTAAACTCACAAGTTTATTGGTTAATATTTAAATATCATTTTTTTTAAGTATCCATTTTAGGTGGGAAAATATTGTTGGTCATTTTCTGAAGTAATCCTCCAAAATTTCGTAGCAGGTAGCAAATATCAATTGTCTGGAAATTCAAAAACTACCGTGCAGCTCATATGATGTCGCTGATTGGCTAACATATATGAATATGACGCATATGTGTGTATGTAATGAACAATTAAATATCTATCATTCACAATTTGTACAGATTAGATACCAAATAAAATGTGCCAACTCAATTCATCCACAATTTGTTGCACAGCATTGTATACTATGACCTTCAATTGCTAAGGTCGCTTACTTAAAAAATAAATTAAGTATTTCTCAGATTTATAATCGTATTTTAAATTAAAATGTTTTTTTCAATTTTTCATTTTACTAAACAAAAGTCAATAACAATTATTTTATTTGCAGAGAGAAAAAATGTTCACTTCCAGTATACGCTTAATTGGGGAAAACTAAAATGCGGAGGAAATAATTTAATGATGGCATCTGAAGATAATATAATACTTGAACGCCAAATCATTTACCTTATATCTGGGAAATTATTGAATTCAAACTTGGAGGAAAATATTCAAGGTCTACTGAGCCTTTCATATAGTAATTGGCTGGTTAAAAGATTGACAGTATTAATGGAATATTGTAAACTTAAGTACCGCCTGATGTAGAGGTCATTGTATTTATAGATTTAGGTACATGATTGTGGTCACTTCGTTGTTGAGTGTGGCCATCACAAAATATCTTTGTAAGTCATTTGTTGGACCTTGAATATATGAGGCTCTATAACACGAACTAAATTTTCAAATACACTCTACAATGATGGCGTACATGTGAAAGATACCCATGTTACATTAAGTTTGTAACTGTTTGCATATATTACAGCTCACTAGCTGATTTGCAATTCTTTCTGCGATAGTCATATGAATTATAATACTTAATGTTATTTTGTACATGGTCGGTGTTCTGGTAAGATACATTCTCATATTACGTAATTTTCCTGATTTACTCCTACAAAGCCCACCGAAAACATCACAAGGAAGACTATAATCTTTATTCTCAGGAAATTCTACATAAATAACTTTCTTTCAGCTTTTCTTTTGCAATCCGAAAACTCTCCAAAGCAACTTTTCCATCATGAACCTTTTTCCTCCAGGTGCAGCGATCATTTGTATGGAATCCCCAGTAATCTACAATTATATCTTCAATTTTGCGTGATTCTTTCAGGCTATATTTATAACATGTTTTTAGATTATGATCTGATCTCTTTCCGTTAGCAAATTCTTCATAAAAAAGTTGCTTTGAATAATGTTGTCAATCCACGGGACGACTCCAAAATAACGTTTATTTCAGCATCGTCGTTTCAATGTTGTGCTGACTAACCTCGAACAACCCTACACCGCTGGTATGCATTCTCCAAATGATTCCATTCGACGCAAGTATTGTTGATGAAAGTGCTCAGGTTGCGACAAGTGATGGCGATAAACATTTTTAGCATAACTTGCTGCATCATTTTAAATGAATATGCTCTTACGAAATATAAAACTGGACTTAATGGTTATTACTGCCGAGTGATTATAACCTTTGCGCGCAGATACAGGTCTATAATCTTGCATAAATAGTATCGTACAGATGTTGACTATTAGCCTGCGAAAAATTATTCTAACCCACATGCATCTTCCGATGCAATACAGTGAAAGCTGTAAGTGGGTGAACTGAATGAGTCAGGCGTCGTTCCATCATGTTGCAAGCATGATAAATGTGAGTGTGTGTAAAGGAATTTGTTAAGCATCGTGTAGTGTATATTCAGCGCATTATTCTGCTGGGACTTTGTGAAAATTCTGATTCTTTATTTATTTTGAAATATTGTTACAATCTCCGTTCTACTAAAATTGATTTTCTGCTAGTTGTTTTCATTTTTTCATCTGCACCATATACAGAATAGTAAGTTATTAATGGTGACCATGGTGTCTCCCAACAAATGTATATGATCCCAATACTCCAACTGGGAACATATGTTGATTTAGATTAATATTCGGCTTAAAGCACCAAAATATAAACAGCCAAAAACAGTGTAAATTATAGTAAAAACTAATTACATCGTTTTTCTTTTCATTTTCGCTTAAATGGTCTTTTGTTTGTTTTGAAGTCGGGTGTATTGTGAAGTAGATGATATTGATTGTCAAATAGATAGAGTGGTTAGCAACGCCCAAACCTCGGGGTTCTGGCCGCTCGCTAACCGAAACCGAAAATTTGTAAAGAAACGGTTACTAGTTGCTTTGTCTAATCAAATTCATTAGTAAATTGTCCTGAGAGACAAAAAAATGACTCCAAATATCAACGATCATTCATAACATAATCTTCCTTAATTATTGTATATATGCCCGCATCTGTACTCAAATGAATTGGTGTTTAATTACCTATACGCTGCAGAAATTCTGTAGCAAAAGTAATCTGTAATACTTTAGGAAATATGCAAAAGTTACTCAAATGAAGTAAGTTATAAAGTTGAAACACAGTATAAAGTAAGTAACATCTTTCTATGCATTGATTTAAACATTGTTTATTCAACACAGGAATACGTGCAAATATAAACAGTTTTAGAGACAGATATGGGAGCTAAAATACAAAAAACGCTACTTAAACTAGTTCACTCAAGACAATGAATTTAACGCCTGACAATCGTGCCTAGCTTAAAACATTAGTAGAGATGCCTTGATATGTCTTGCATTTAGGAAATGCGAGATATATCCTGGCATATCTTGAAAATTATATAATTTTTAAATCGGTAAAGTTACTCTAAATAAATATTCTTAAATACACCAGTTGCATTTTCAAATTATTTTTCTTAATTAAATTTATATATATATATATATATATATATATATATATATATATATATATATATATATATATATTGTTGTGGATTCCGGGATGAAATCCGGTACCAATAAATAACAAACACCAAGAATGAATATAGAAAAATAATGCATTAACGTAATAATACAAACTGGTAATGCAGGTTAGTAGTTCCAGGAATACGGGTTAGTAGCAAAATATCTATGCAGTCTTTGGTATTGAAGTATCGCTGTATGACTTCTTACTGAATTTACGTGCTCGCTCACTGTGACACTTGCTCGCTACGTTCGTTCGGTCTGTCTGTCTGTCTGTCTGTCTGTCTGTCTGTCTGTCTGTCTGTCACCTTACTCTCACTCTTCGGATTACCTACAACCTTTCACTACCTCTCTGTTTCCTTGCTCTCGGGTCTTCACCTAGCAGTAGTATATGTATATACTGGGTGAGTCCATTTGTGTAAAAAGGGGAGGACCCCTCTCCACACCTATCCTTAGATGCCTTTTTGGTGGTAGTTAATATCTATTCCATTTTATGATCGATAATCAGAGGCTCTGTAATTTTTCTTTTCCTGCTAGTCCTTCTAATTTCTGTCTCTTCTTGTGGTCTTTGAGTCTCAAAAGCTTCAAAGATCGCCTCGATCGAATCATCATTTTCAGCGGGTGACGAGCTTGGCTCTTCAACCTGTCTTTTTTTGTATTTGGTCAATATGTCCTCTCTGTGTAAACTTTTCTTCTTGTATTGTGTACATCACGTTTCTTAGTCTGTTAATTATTTTTTTCAAAGCTCTCTTTAATTCTTTGTCGACTTTCTCTATGGTAGCAAACGGCACGTTCCGCTTCTTTTTAAATATTGGTTGGACGTTTTCTTTTAATTCATTTCTGGCTGCAAACATTTTGCATCGTCCCAATCCGCTCGAAAATACCTCGAGAAATTGATGATGTAATTCTTCCTTTAATTTTGTCGCTTCTGACGGTTTGCATTCTATCATTTTCCAAAAAGAGATTATAGGTAAAGCCCATACGTCGAACTTTTGCATCCAGTCCGTGCCCACCAGATTTTCTGTATCTTTCATTACGAATATTTTGAGTTTTCTTGTTTTCCCGTGAAATTTTACATTTAGGATTACTTCTCCTTCGAATTTTATACGCTTTCCTGTAACAGACTTAGCAATTTTCTGTGTATGTAACACTGTTGGTCTATTAAGCTTTCTCCATGTTTGTAGGTTAATTATGGTCAGATCTGACCCTGAATCTAGTTGCAATTTTATCTTTTTATTTAAGATTTCAAGTTCCACATATTTCCTTATGTTACTATTGTCTTCGTCATGCATTCTAGTAGCTCTTATCCTACTAGTAGATTTTGTTCCTACATTGGGATGCCTTGTGACCCATTTTTCCACACGCAAGTCAGTTTTTATATTTAAAACGACAATCCTTATTCCAGTGAAGTTCTCCACATTGATAACATGCAGATGGGGGGCTTATATTTGCTTTGATTTTCCTCATTATTCGTTGTATTTCTTTCCTTATTATAGAATTTTTGTTTTTCTTTCCGGGTAGGGTGAAAATCTTTTTTCATTATTATAGATTTTTTGTTTTCTTTCCGGGGAGGGTGAAAAACGTAAACTTTTGTTTAACTTACGTATATGTGATACTCCTGACTCCTCAATATCCTTCGAGTCTTTATTTATACTCAGACATTTTTGGCAGTCTTCCGATAGTTTTTGTAGTGTTAATCCAGGTTCATTTTTCAGTTTTGAAAGCATTCTTTTGCGCATTTCGATATCCTTTGACGAGATTAACCCTTGTACAAAAATAAGACACTTGAAATTGTCCTGGGTTAATTCTGCCAACTCGAAGTCGTCGCAATGTTTATTCACGATTGCGGCGATCGTAGAATAGTCGTCATTTTCATACTTTACGAGGTTAAGACATTTCCACCTTTTGTGAAAAGTGACGTTTTCGGGCTGAAAAGCTCAGTCAGGCAGGTAGCTGCTTCATCAAACGTTAAATCATTTATCTTCTTTGGCAAAATGTAATCCACAAATTTTGTGTATTCATCCGCTCCTAATTTCCTGAGTAATAGTCGTAACTTCTTTGTTTCCATCCACTTTTGACAATCGATGTTGAAGATGTCTTCATGACGTCTGAAGAAGTCCCCGAAATTTTTATCCTCTAAGGAGTATTTGCATGTTTCTATCGTGTTCCATACTGCGTCTTGGGAAAAAGTCGCCTCTTTTTCAATATTTTGTTGTTGTGTATTACTCGCTACTTTTACAATTAGCTCCTGGTGTTGTATTTGTCTTTCTTCATTTTGCATTTGTCTTTCATGATTTTCCTTCTGCATTTGTAGTAATATTTTTCCATTCTTTCTTGGAATTGGAATTGCTGTTCATTTTGTATTTCTTGAAATTTTCTGTTCATTTTGGTATTTTACAAGTTCTACTAAAATACTTTTAAAATCCTCCATGATAAGAGTCTTACGAAAAACTCGATTTTCCGTATTTTAATCCTCGTAACTCTTTGTTACCCAGTTGTTGTAGATACTGGCAATTTTCTCTTTTGAGTCTCCGAGAAGTGCAAATTCTTGTCGCCCAAGCTGATGTGGTGAGAAGAGAGAATTTTTTTCTTTCCGTGTAGGTCCCAATTCCTCATCACCAAGTTGTGGTCGGCAAGGGAGAATTTTTCTTTGTTCTCTTCCTGTGTGAGTTCGAATTTCCTGGTCGCCAAGTCAAAAACTTCGAAATATCCAAAGTTACAGCCTGATCCTGATCATTCTTATCTACAGCTTGATAGACTCTTTCCGCAATTATCGTCAGTACATCAGCAGTTGACCTGGAGAAATGAAAGCCGTATTGTTTGTCTGCAAGAAAACACTGCGATGTGTGATACTTAACCAATTCAGCATTGATTAGGGATGCTAGTAGTGTTCCAAAAAAAAAAAAAGAAAGAGAAATGGATAATAGTTCAATATCTGGAACGGCCGGTTCACCTGAGTTCTTAAAAACTGTAATAGATGAGGATTTCTAACAGACAAGAAAGCAAGAGGCAGCAAGGCATTTATTATCCAGGAGTACACTTCTTAAAGACTATTACTGTGATGCCATTAGGTCCACATGCTTTGTAGGGATCTAGATACTATAGAGTGATCCGAGATTCTAAGAGGACAGTCTTGCGAAAGTCAGCAAGAGCGAGGAAAGAAGTTAATCAAGTAGATACGCCTGTTGAGTAGGAAAATCAACGATTTAAGTAAGGGATTATACAATGGAAAAATTACAAGTTTAAACACCGGCAACATCTGTAACATTAGAAAGTTTAATCCACGTGGTCGTGATGCGCATAAAATTATCGAACACAAAGAAGTTCACAGATCGATGGGGAGAGAGTGCCGTTTATATATTGGCAGAGATTATGAGAAGTGGAGGTATGATAAAGTAAAATTATATATATATATATATATATATATATATATATGTGTGTGTGTGTGTGTTCTCAATCTGTTTTTTTAATTATCTTAACATATTCTATATTGTTATGTCGTAAATTATTAATTTACTATTACGTTAACATAGGTGAGTGGGTTAAGTGCTTATTCACGGAAAATTCGCGGTACGTTGCGACTTACACTGAAAATCGCGTTACGATGCATCGTAGAAACGGAAGTCGTGGATCCGTTGTATATGGATTTGTTTTTATCGTTTCACCCCGATCAACGGAAACTTGGTTTATTTCTCTTATTGGATTTATTAGCGTAGAAAGTCAACCTATTAGCTTCGATTCTTGGAGATGGGAAGACGTTCAAGAAATTTATGCAGCTCGTTGGTTTAACGTCCGTCCAATGTGTTCTTAACCCGTCTCTGGAACCTGAGCGTGGCATTTGTATCGACGCTTTAAAATTCCAACGGACCTCTGCCGACTTCGTGCTTTTTTTGTCTAATATCGTAAAATTAAAAAAAAAGGCTATAAATCCCTGTCAGGACACCATGCTCGCAAAGTATTCTAACCAATTTCTGATCATCCGCACCCAACCTCCTCATTCAGTAACAAAGTTTTGCATCTTTTTTTTTCTTTTTTACTATTCGGTATCGTCTACGATGCTAGTTGATTCAACCGATACTGTAGTTCGCTCCAGAAGTCTTTAAAGTTGTCCTGTGAGGCACATCATTTATGGAGTGACAGTTCAACTATATTCAAATGAACATTATTTCATTTGTATAAACACCCGATGAAGGCAAAAGGTTGTTCATTTTCATAGTTTTTTTCAGCACGTTGTGAAACGTTTAACATGACGCAGCATTTGCAGAGGAGGACGCTATATATATATATATATATATATATATATATATATATATATATATATATATATATATTATAATTTATATATATTGCAAATAATTTCATATTGTTATATACATTCTGAAAAGAATTCTGCCAGCAAGCGGAATCTTTGGAAATCTTGAAACTGGCGGCTATTTTCGCTTATCTACTCAAATCTTTTAATAATAAATATGCTACTGATACAAGGATATATGAGAGCGCCACAAAAGCTCGTGATGGCCAGCTGATGTCTCCCCTAATTTTGCTCTAACAGTTCAATTGGGGGAAAATTAGCGGTGAGCGTGCATTCGTTAAACACATATTGGGAGTTAAGCTCACCCCAGACATCAAGTGGAACTCATACAAAGGGTCCATCGCAAAAGATAATGAATAAATGACCGCTTCGCTGTACCGATCCAGTAAGGACCTAAACTTTCCTGTTATCATCTATATTAACAAAAACCGGATCAGACCAAAAATGAGTTACTGCTGTCATATAGGGATACGAGCTGCACAAACTGTAGTCTTCAATCTCGTGTCAAAAAACGTCAACGCGGTATTGTAGGTGATGAATTATTTTACAGTCTACCAATTCTTTTACGATAGACAACTTGTTGCAAGGCTCTCGGTAATCTATCATTTTTAGGATGGAATTTGGTCAGGCGAACTACATTCCGTATTTCCACCGTAGGGTTATTGTCAGTTTCACGGTCAAAAAAAATCAGAAGCTCAAGCAAGCGCGTGGGCGCACACACGTTCATACACCACCCCCCCCACACACATGTATGGGAAAACGAAATAATATTTTTTTAATTAAAAATTTCCGGAAAATTTATGACACAATGGGAAGAAGATATGTTTAGGTTTATGTGATTACACATGTGAATGAAGGGGAGGGGACATTGACATTTTAAATGCTAAGTTACATACATGCATACATACATATATATATATATATATATATATACTAGCTTAAAATCCGCCCTACTGAGCAGCATTCAAATTAACTCCTGCGGACTACACTCGATTGGGCCTTCATCACAATAGTTAGGGATGGATAGATGCAACGGGCAACAATAAACTACAGAAGAACTCAAAACTAATCTCTGCATTTAAGTATTGCATTAATAGTTAAGCTTACTTTTTAAAAGTTCAACGGTAATTCGCAGCTGCCACTTCATTTAAAGACAATTTGATATATCTAAGTCCTTACTTTCCGTACAAAAACTTTGTTATTGTTTCATGGGCGAGTTTTTTTTCGATTTTGCAATTAATTTCGACTATTCCCAAACGTATTTTCAAATTATAAAATCTGTACTCGTACAAGAAAATTTGTCAAAAAAATTAAGTAAAAAATCGTCGAAAACAATCACAGTAATGAAAACTTGGGTACCCAAATTTTTTAATATTGCTGGTCCGAATCCGGCCCAGAATGTCTTGAATTTACACATGGAATTTCCTTATTCCAAAATGGTACGATGTGTTGGGCCCACGGCCTCAAGGAGCAAAATTGAAAAAGTGTAACACAGTGAATCACTGACATTCTCATTTATTTCATAGATGTTAATTTCTACATAAGAATGTGAAAAAAAAAAAAAACAATTTGCAACGCATTTTGCCATGTAAAAATTAATAAATAGAATTTATTTTATATTGACGTAGGTCCATCTTGAAATAATTTATCTAAACGCATTATACAATTAACATTGCTTTGAATTCTCATCAAAAGTTGCTATTTAAATAAACACACATTTATATATATTTAGGAATGGATTATTCATTTATTAATCCGACATATTTGAATTTATTGCACAATAGTTATTTTTAATGGATACTCATATCTAAATAAACGATCCGTTTATTTATTACAAATTAAGTGTTTTTTCTTACTGGGTACACACGTTTGGGCAGTTGTTTAGTTGGGCAGTTGTTTAGTGAATTTAATAATAACCGTCCTAGATTGACAAGTCTTACCAAAGAAAAATTGTGACACCAGGCAAAATTGCGGGTCGTATTCAGAAAAGAAAGCTAAAGGTTCAGTAATGGAATGTTCGCCCTGTCCTTTATTTGCATTTGGGAAAAAATCCAGTGTTCATATTTGTGAAATAAAATAGTTAGAATAAATTCTCCTTTAAGGCATCTTAACACTTGAGTACAAAGATTGGAAGATATTTTCATTATACTGAATCGCCTTCTTTTAACGCTAAGATACACCGGAATTTGTAAACATTTTTTTTTAAAGTTAGAAAGGCAGAGAAGAATTCTGTTGATCAAGGACTGAAGAAAATCGGCAGTGGCGTATTAGTACGCATTTTCTTTATTAAAATGTCTCGAATGTTCAGGCTTAAACAACGCAATAAACACTGTTTAATAATAATAAATGCGGCGTCTATTACAAATGCGAAGTATTTACTGTCATAACGTTTCAATTAAAAAAATTAATTATCCATTAATCTATAAAATGCACATCCTATATATTCAGCATACGTATACATACCTCACACAAACACACATACACACACAAGGACATTGTCACCATTTATCGTAAGAATCACTGGGAAATGTTTTGAGTTATTCAACTAGAAAGAGAACATGTTAAAATTGTTTGGTGCCAGAGCCACTGTTTGCTCAACTGAACAATGGTGAGAAAAAATCATTCCGAACTTCATTAATGGAACCAAGATTCATACTCTGGCTTCCATCTTAGAATATATATATATATATATATATATATATATATATAATTATCGACGGTTTGTTGTCTGATACGAAAATTTGAAGAGTCAACCCCAAAAATATTCGTAGATAATAGATATTTAAAAATTGGGAAATAAACATTAAATATGATAATAATCGTGCCAACTTATTTTGCTGGCAAATTTCAATGATTTCACTTAATACTGCATTAAAATTCAAGTTGTCGAAAAATATACAATTTTTACTTCATTCAAAAGAGAAATAAATTCTGCATAAAAACACACAATAAAACTAATTTATGTTGTTTTCTTAGAAACTAATTCTGAAATGAATAAAACTTTAACCATCGCTCTTAAACTATATATATATATATATATATATATATATATATATATATATATATATATATATATATCTGTGTGTGTATGTTTTCCTCAAATGTTTCTGAATACCGAAGAGCAAGAACCAGTTAGGCATTCTAATATTTGTTTCTGACAAATATAAAGGACACTACTTGAGTGTGTTGAAATCTCTGTCCATGCCATTTATCTAAAGTTAACAGTCCCAAGTGAAATCATGTCCAAAAAATATTTAACGCCCATTATCTCACGATTAATGCCTTTCCCAAAACGGATATATACAAGGGTAACAAAATTTGTTGATAAAGGTCGAACGCATATATGTGGAGTAAAAGAAGTAACCCAGAATTTAATAATGCTAGGACAACATTTGATTCAGCAGACGCATGCGAGTTATTTGGAATCTTATTATTGTAAAGACTTCATATTTTCAACATGAAGGACACCGAACACTATAGAGATGACGGTGTAATTCTACTTTCTACTCTGTAAAACTAGCCCCAAAATTATAGACCGATTGAGAAAGGAATCGATAAATATCACGAAATAAATATTGCCACTATCACCTATGTTAAAGTGATCAACCTTCTCGATGTTACCTTAGACTTAACTTATGGTCATTATATAATCATAGATACGTCAATACAGAATCAAACAACCTCCACAAAATTCTAGATAATTAAAATAAATTCATCCAAGTTAGATTATCTGCCAACTCCAGCATAAAGGCAATTTTTGATAATAATAAAATTATATTATAATCAATGATAAAATAAGATTAGAGTATTTAGAAAAAACAAAGAAATTAAAATTCGACAGAAACACCGTAAGCGTAACATCGTATGGTTCTATCAAACTTTTAATTGTAATGTTCAAAACTATATTGGAAGAATTTGCCTAAATTTAATCCATAAGCATTTTAGCCATTCACCAACACCAGAAAAGATTTTTGACAAGCTACGTTAATAACATAAACAAATCCATATCCCAATATAACAACATTATCTTAACAGTTTATTTTTATTAGAAATTAGGTTTTTCCGGGTTTCTTATATAAAAAGGACAAGTAATCTCCCTTTAATATAAAGCTATTTTTTATGTATATGTACAAATCACATTTGTCTTAAAGGTCTAATATGTGTGTCTATGTTTGCCATCAACTTGTTCTGATGATTTAAGAGCAAGAACGTGTTTGAGCTTTTTATTTCTTTTTTACTGTTATAATTTGAGTTCATACTCTAGCCCGTCACCCAGTCATTTCTGCAGAAATAAGAAAATTTTGTTAGCGATAATGTAGTTAGGGATATTATTATTTAGGTTTGTGAAAATTGAAAACGAAAACACTGTCGTGAGTTGTAAAAATTAAATGATAACAGCTGCATAAAAAAGACACTTAGAAACCCACGTACAACTCCCTGCCCATTTAGAAAAAAATTCTTGTACAATGAATGCTAATTGTAAAAGACGCCTTAAGATAATTGCGGCTCATTATATAAAGCAATTTAATCCAATTCTCCGCATTACCCTCTTTGACAGTGGTATTAACGCGTTGGCGGTCTTTTAAAAGACACCCTAACATACAATCACAACCACGTATGTTTTTTCTCACAGCGTAGAATTTCAACCGCTTCATTAAAATAAAATTTCGACACAGGTAAACATACAAACGGACCCCTTGAAAAGCATTAATTAATTGATCGAAACAACTTGATACAATAATCATTAGGTACATTTTCTTCACTCCCAGAAAAAAAGAAAACAGTAAGAACATTACTGAAATTTAATAAAAATATTATTACCTATTTCTTTTCTTATATATTCGTTTTAACTAATATAAGAGGTTTATTTGAAAAGTAACGGCGCTGGGGTAACAAACAATTTATTTAAATTCCTACCAATAAACAACATGGTTTCTCCCACAAAGTAACCTAAATGGAGTCTCATGCACTTTTCCATCCTTCTCTGACAAGCGTCTATTCACTGCTGGAAGTATTCTTCTTGGATACCTCTCAGCTACGTCGTTACGCTTTGACTTGATGGCTCTACACGTCTCCAAAACGTGTTCCATTGATGATCCACTTGAGATTGGAGAAAAGAAAAAGTCAAACGGAGCAAGGTCAGGTGTTCAGGGAGATTGTTTCATTAGGGCGATGTTCTTCTCAGCCAGGAACTGCTGGATGCTCAGAGCGCTGTGAGCAAGTGCATTGTCATAGTGAAGCAGGCACGATTTGTCCTGTCACAACTCACTCATGTGAAAAAAGCAGTGGATGCCAAAAGTTAAGATAACTTTTATATACTCCCAAGAATTCATGTTACATACAATTTGGTTATCCCTCTTTCAGGCATAGCTGACACAGCACACCCAGACCTGTTACTTTTCAGACAGACATCGTATATCTATCTATCTATCTATCTATCTATCTATCTCTCTCTCTCTCTCTCTATATATATATATATATATATATATATATATATATATATATATATATATATATATATGTGAAAAGTGTGTGTATATAATTTGTCTGACGATCTCTAAAGCGTGAAACCCAGGGTCACAAACTCACATCAACCAAATATATATATGTATATATACTGCATTAAAATATTTGGTGATGCAATGAGTGAAATTTATTTGTCCTCTTTCTTCTTGATACATGAACTGCAGATATTTCCTGGGACGCTATCTTTGGACCTACGTGGTTTCTTATCTTCATCAACGATATTCCCCATGTGATTAGTTTCCAGCTAGGTATACATGCAGATGACACAATTATTTACTTCTGTCTTAGTAGAAATCCAGGCAGATCCAACAATGGAAAACTGGCTGCTGCAAGTTTCTATGGCCAGATATTGAAATCACAGCTTTTCCACCAACGCTTTTATCCAACTTCACATTACCCAGTGAATAAAAAGCGTTGGTGGAAGTAATCCAAAAACACCAAATAAGTTGTGAGTTCAATACTTAGCCACAGCTGAGGTAAACAATAACTTGAAGAGTTGAGTTACTAAAGGGAGATAAATTAAACTGAGCCATTCAGAAAAGGCATGACACGTGGAACTAGAACAATCTACCACAGTGGGCAAAATAAAGACTTTGGTTCGAAATTCCAACGCATATCACCTGAAGAAGGCCGAAACGTCGTAAATATGACGTTTTCTTTTTTCTGGGACTGAAGAAAATGTCCCTAATGATTATTGTATCAAATGGTTTTGATCAATGTATATAGTGGAAAAAGTTAATATACCTCCTCTTTTAAATATATGTCTGTCGATTTCATACGGAACAATGGCTCTTCGCATATTGTGTTTGTTTATTGCTGTGGTGTTATTTCGCTGTGGAGGCTTGTATTTGTACTAAATCGGTCCTAAATAGTTCGACGTACAAAACGTTATGAACTTGATATAATAGGTATTTCACAGAGTAATCTTATTGTGGTCGCTGACTACTTTCGTATTCGACTAACTGTCGACTACTGTCGTCCGACATCGACTGACCCTCGTTTCTCTTACTACTCCTACTTATATTAGGTGGGAGAGTCTATTAACTATAGAATAGGTGTGTTTCACCACAACACCCCCCTCCTAAAACTTTACTCCGTAGTTTTATTTATTTATTTATTTTTTACAGGAAATATGAAGAAAAAACAAAAAAAAAACTTCATTTTTTTAGCAACATCGTAGCCTATATCCTACGATTTGGATCCACTTTTAAATGATCAGTTACCTTTCTTTTTCTCCTGGATCGGCCTACCTCAGTTAAAATCGTTGCAGGCGTGTTAGATCAAACGTATCGAAAATCACCTCCATCGGCGTTTCTTCCACGGGACCGCTGTCAACCACGTCTGAAGAGTGTCGTCTGATCTGGTTAATGTGCCTTCTACACGTGAATTTTTCGCCTTTCACCAAGTACATCATATTGCCAATCCGCTTATCTATTTTTTGGTACCTCCATAATGTTACCAGAAACAACCTTCCGCTTTAAGCTTCTTCGTTCAGCCTCTAGCTTCCCTTTTGTTGATCTTGAGCTTCTTAACGTTTCTGTGGTGACATCAGTTGACTTAAATCATTTAATAATACTGCATGTCCTTGGCAGCGGGTAACTCGCTCCCCAATTGTTCTCGGTGTCGGCTTCACCTTTACTTTCTGGGGCTTTTTTTCACGTATACAGTCGGTGTTGCCCATTCACTATACACAACTTTTTTAAGTAAACCGGTTTTCTCTAATCTGTCCAATTTTTCATCTATCTTCTGTTCAATTGCGGCAAACGGCACATTCATTTTCTTTTTGAATACTGCCTGAGCGTTTTCTTTTTTAACTGGAATTTTGCCTCCATCTTGGTACACGTTCCCAACCCTGGAGAAAAAACAGTAGGAAATGTTTCCTTAACTTTCTTTATTAATTTTTGGGCTTCGGTGTTTAAACTTTCTAACATGTAACAGAAGGAATTTATCGGTAGATCCCATAATTGGAATTCTGTTATCCAATTCGTACCAAGTAAGTTCGTGGTATTTTCTATGACAAATAGTTTAGCTTTTCGCGTTTTTTTTATTTAACGTGACGTTTGTAACAAATTCCCCAGAAAACTGTATTTTTCTCCCGTCACTGACCTCGCGATTTTGTTTGTCTTCATTAAAGTTAGTTTCCCCAACTTCTTCCATGTATGCAAATTTATGATAGATAAACCTGAGCCAGCGTCAAGTTGCATTTTTATATTTTTATTACTTATTTCGACGGTAAAAAATTTTCTGGTTATTCCATCTTTTACCTCGTTGGACTTTAATTTTCTTATTTTATTGTCTTTATTTTTTGACCTGCAACGCATGCTTTTATGACCCATTCTTTTACAGGTGAAACATTTTTATTCCTAAAATCGCAATATCTGTACCAGTGTAGTTCACCGCAAGCAAAACATGGCTACGGGAGTTATTGTTTATTTTTCTATGGTATTTCACTTTTTTCTTGATAATCCACAATTTTAGAATACTTTTTGGTAGACTGACTTTCTTTTTTGTAGCGTATTTTCCTTACATGTGAAACGTCAGTCTGTTCTATCTTTTTTTAATCTTTCTTTACGCTAACATATCTTGTGCAGTCTTCTGCCAATTTATACCAATTTATGTACCGTAATACTTGGATCACTTTCCAATTTTTCCAGTACTAGTTTTCTCAACTCTGCGTCTCTTTCCAATACCAGTCCCTGAACAAACACCAAACACTTAAAATTATCTGCGCTTAAGTCTATCAGCTTGAATTCTTCACAATGCTTGTTCACATTGGCTGCGTACGTTATATAGTCTTGTTCGTCATCTTTCATCAGATTCAAACATTTCCACCTCTTGTGAAACAGAGATGTCTTTTTACTAAATAATTCACTTAATATATTTACCGCCTCGGTAAATGTCAACTCGCTAGTTTTTTTTTTTTTTCGGTAAAATGTAGTTTACCAATTTGTTATGCTCAGCAGTTACTAATTTCCTTCAGATCACGAGTGGCAGTCCTCGTTATACACGTCTGTATATTTTTTATAATACTCCTCAAAAGTTATCTCTTCATCTGAACTGTACGTGAATATTTCAATTGAATTCCATATTGTATTCTCTGGGAAAGAATCATTTTGTAGATTTTTCTCTTTCTTCTCAGTCATTTCCAGAATTTTGTTTTGAAACTCCTTATACATCTGTTCCATTTTTTGGTGAAATTGCATCTGTCTATTAAAAGTTTCCTCCTGTAGCTGCATCTGAAATGTTTTTTGTTGCTCTAATATTGTCATCTGTTGTTCCGACTGGCACTTATTTGAGAAAACTGTATTATCGGGGAGAAAAAATACATTTCTTTTCTCAGTTGAGAATACGACGATTTTTCGTCACTAAGTTGACGTCTTGGCTTGCGAAAAACTTTTGTCGCCGAAGTTATTGTGGCGAGCGAATTTTATCTTCCTCCGTATGAGTGCGAATTCTCTTCGCCAAAATTGTTGTGGAGTATTTCGCAGTGGAGGCTTGTATTTGTACTAAATCGGTCCTAACTAGTTCGACGTACACAACGTTAGGAACTTGATATAATATGTATTACACAGAGTAATCTTGTTGTGGTCGCTGACTACTTTCGTATTCGACTGACTGTCGACTACTGTCGTCCGACATCGACTGACCCTCGTTTCTCTTACTACTCCTACTTATATTAGGTGGGAGAGTCTATTAACTCTAGAAAAGGTGTGTTTCACCATAACATTTATTAACTGCTAAAGTGCATCTATCATTGGGAAAGATATTGGAGTAGTTTCTCGTTAGCCTCTACAAGGTTTAGTATTCAGTTTCCCATTGTTTTTAAACAAGACTATAGGGCTCAGTCTGTTTTGCTATTAACCCATATAGGGTGACTTAAATGTTAATTTTGATGAGGCCATAAAATATTAAAAGTTTTAAAAATAAGAAAAATATAATGAATATATAACTGTGTATGACCTGATATAAGATTTTGTTAACAAAATAATATGCATGTAAATCAACTTTTTAATCTACCGGTAGATGCGTGAGTAAAAGTCATTTCCATAATGTATGTATTGTTTTCTTTCAAATGAAAAAACAAAAATTTAAAATATTGGGCAAAGTGAAAAGCACACAAAACAATTTTTGCTTAAATAATATATATCTTTTTTTAAGCGATGATATGTATATTTTGGGCAAAATATTTAAATGCTGAGAAAATATTTTCTTACAAAAATTAAAATATTTTTGTTTGTGTCGGTGTTTTTGCATAATCAATGTGTAGATTAAAAACAGCGTTACTTTAAATGTAATTTTAATTACATAAAAGCCATGTTCATGCTGTCAACGCGCAAAATTATATGTTGAAATCGTTGCTTTCCTCTTTTTCATTTGACATAATTACATCTGATTTGTTTTTCTCCACCTTCATTGTGAGATTGTTTATTTCTCTTTTATTGATCTTTATTTTGATTTTCGAAGTGTGTATGTAAAGAATATAGCAATAATCAACTCGGTGTGGGGCACACAAAGGATCATTAGAATGATGTGTTTACTGAAATAGAATATTTTCATCAAGATAAGAAAATCAAATAGATTGAAACTCAAAATAACTCTAATAAGAAATATTATATCGAGATCCGTAGTTAAATGCAGCGTTAATAAGAAAAAGAAGTAGTAATCAATAAAAGCATAATTTTTAATAACTTTCATGCAATATAAGGCTCATGTTAAATAGTTACTCTGTATTAGCGTAAGATAGGACGAGAAATGAAGTTCTTGGGGTTATGCAGTAGAGGTTAAAATTTAATTAGTGAATAAAATTTTAGAGTTCAGGCGGTGAGGTTACGAGTATAGAGTTGAGGCAGACTTTAGAGAGAACCGGAAACCCAATCCTTAACAAAAAACAAGACATGAGCCTTTACTATTGTTCAAAAGAGGTGTGTTAACCGGATGGTAGGTGAACCTATCTGCTCCTAGTAAATATTAATAAAAGAATACATTTCTACTAATGTTCAAAAGATCTAGAAGGAGTGTGAACCGGACAATAAACAATCCTATCTAAAAGTATTATATATTTATAGGAGGATAAAATTCTGTTTCTGTGGGGGAGTGTGAACCTGACTATAGGCGAACTTATCAAATCCTATTATATATTTATGCCTGCGAATTATAACATCTTTTTGGGATTTTATATTAAAATACTTTGCTTCAATGCTAATTTATACCGTATTCGATAAAGTGCAAGAATAGACATATTTCATAAAAGTATCTACTAAACTCAAAAATATATATTTATTCTTTATTGGAATGATAATGGTAATATTAGCCGTTTCCCTACAAGGAAACATTTGGAATTCATTGAAAAACAAGCTAGCAATGTTTTCGGTTGAAATTTATAAAACCTTTCTTTTTAAAAACATTTTTTACGAAAACAAATTGCTCAGGTCCACAAGCTGTTAACACTCTTTCCACTATTGGTGGGGTTTCCCTTCCTAACCTTCTATTTGAAGTGTTATGAAATGGTAACATTTGATTATGTCATTATTTTCTCTACGAATTACATGATTTACACATTTTTCTTGTTGCTACTGTGATGTGAATTATGTTATTTGACAAAGCTCTTAGCCTCAGTTCACAATGTTAAAAGAATTACAATCTTTATCTTTTTTTTAGATTGGAATTTGTAAGCGGTTATTGGCCGCAATCTAGCGTCTTAGCTTCACTCATTTTCCCACCGCCGTGAGATTGCCTCCCTTTTTCATTTACTATAAATGTTTTCATGCTAATAGTTCGAGTGAGCTCTTCGCTATAGTGTATAGATTCTTCAAATTTAAAGTCGGGCTGGCTAGAGGTAACCGTAAATTCTATGCTAATATATTCTTTTCTCACACTTCTCGCACGTGGAACTTACTCCCGGCTTCATGCTTTCGAGGCAACTTTAATCTGCAAAAATTCAAATGCAATGTTAATCAATATCTTAGGTAGTTATAATTACTCTTCCTCTATTGTCCTTCCTGTTTCCAACTCTTCAACACCCACTAATCCCTTGCGTCTCTGTCGTCAAGTCATATTGATGTAGAGTAGATTTCAAATGAAAGATAATGTGCTTCTACATAGTGTTCTAGATAGTTTAGAATTAGCTCTGGTTACTATAAAGGTGAATTTTAGTGAGTATACGTTTTTGAATTGATATCCCTGTTATTTTAATTTATTAAACCGTGAAATTACTGACAAAAGGCCTAAATTGAAAAGTCTTAAATATACAAATTCTACATCCGACTCAAATCGAACGTACATCCCTTTCTTTACCTCAGCGAAAGTATTACTTGAGCCATAACGTACATCTAACATTTTATCCATGAAACCAGATTGAGAGGGAAAAGTCAGAATAACCTGTCAAAGATAAAAGAAATCTTCCTTATCAGGTTATTATGACGTTGTCCTGTAAGCCTGGCTCCATGGTCGAACTGGGAGATGCACACTTTGTCTCACCTCTGTGCCTGTGTGTATGTGGGTGGATGCGTGTCAGAATGATAAAGGAATTCTGGTAAGTTTGTTTTTTTTATAAATCTTTGAGAAATCTTAGAGAAAACTTAGTAAACTTTTCGAGTTAATAATACGGTTTATTTTGTATTGTAGAATAGAATTCAAGCTGCAGAAATTGTCTTTTAGAATAAGTTACTGAAAAAGAAAAGCGATCAGTGTTTAAACTTTTCTATTTTTTCTATTTATGACACGTGAGAAATTCATTTGTCAAGAATCCTGTCTATTTCGATCTAACATTGAGAATTTTATGGGAATCTACGTCGAAGTTATCATAACTAGGCACTGAACAATCCATAAGTTCTCCAGTTAAACGGAACTAATTATAATAAATGGTTTGTGATTCATAAGATTCAAAAGAAATTAATCATCACTGATTATTGGAAGCTGGGGAAAATATTATTGTGCAAAAGATGCAATTAATTTTGTTTTATAATGCAATGGAAGGTGAAAGTAATTGCTATGGTTATGGAAGTTGACAGATATTAATTCCGCAGGAGCTACCGTGTATTCAAGCTAAGACGTAACGATTCTTTTTCTTTTTATAATACATTACAAGCCTAGAGGATCACTCAATGTCAAGACTAAAGAGATGTGGATTGCCCCTTCCTTTGAGAAGTTTAAGATTTTAGTTTTCATGGAATCATCCACAGAATAGCCTTTACTTGAGAAATAGCCACCTGAGTTAATGTTTTCCGTATCCTTGGAATACGGGGAATATTAAGATGATTTGACTACATGGAATTAGTATAGATTGTCCTAGCAGCAGCAATCTGAACTGGTTCATTTGAATATTGACCAAAGAAATAGCGATGGGGTTGCTTCTGAAGAGTCAAGAATTCTTACATCGGAACCCCTTAAACGATTTTGAATTCTATCAAGGCTTGAAAATAAACACTTACAAATAAAGAGCTAGAAGTATGCCAACATGCAGGACCTATGATCTTCAACCTACTACTCGATAAATTCCGTGCAAAACCACTTATTCAGTTAACAATTCCATGAAATTGGTATATTAAAATATATCCAATCAATCATCAGATCAAAGTAGGCATCGTGCTTTTATGATGAAATACACTATTCACTGTTTGCGTTACGTCAAATAAAATTACTTTGATCATGGTATAAAAGTGCAAATATTTCTATGCAATAAGAGATGTTATGAAGCAATTTCTCTATTGAGGGTCAAATTATACCAATTATTGTTTGAAGTCTTGTTGGAAATCCTCTACTGTAATTCCAGTCAGTTTTTTTTGACAACACAGATGAATTGCCTGATACTTCTAACTTTCTGCCTATTAGCCTTCTCATTCATTTTTCGAATGTATTAGAGGTAGATGTTCTAATCAACTTTGAATTGATTAATCTTCTTACATCGCAAGGTCTGTTTTCATATAAGCAATATGGCTTTCGCATATCTATGATAACTGCTTGTTTATTAACGACAGTTGCGGAATGATTCTATCTAGTTTCAGAAAAGAATGGTAAGCTCTGGCTGTTGCTTTAGATATCTCGAAGACATTTGACAGAGAAATCGCGAAATGAGAATTGTCTTGATCGGACATACTGCTAGATCTTTTTCATCAATGCAGTTGTCTTTTCTTGGGCCTACGTTGTCACTAATTCTCATCAACCACCTTCGTGATGTCATCAGTTCTCAACTCGTTATCTATGTTGATGACACAAATATTTAGTCCTTCTTAATTCTGAACGGTTCGATAAGAACAAATGAGCAACGGGTAAAATATTACAACAATCTGCAAATTTTATTGGTCTTCATCTTGCAAGATGGACGAAGAGGTTGCAGTGAGCCTCCAGATAAGCTCCGTGTTGACTGTTTTAGGAAAAGATCAAGATTTTTTGTGAGATCAACAAGCGTATCTATCAAAACGATGACGTGCCTTCTACACATTCTTCGTTTTTTTTGTGGTTGTGTAGCATTAATCCCAAAACGTTCGACACCAAATGAGACTTATCAAAATTTTCTAATACACATTAAAACAGATCGTGAAAATAAAGTAACCACTATTAGAAATTAAAACAATTTGCCTAGTTCACAGTCTGCCAGAGACGGAAGCAACAAATGCTAAACAACTAATTAATGATGGACAAGTACAAAGGCAGTTGTAAAAAAAAAACATTATATAAAGTGATACATCTTTTTACGGCTTATCAACTCTTTGCAGGTTAGTTAAAATCAGGAAATATTAAGTATTTAAATTTTAAGTATTATTTTCTTTTTTATTTAATGGTTTTAATGATACTAATTAACCCATATCTGGGGGAGAGCTCAGCTCTCCGATTCACATTTCCGAGCTATTATCCATTCTACCACTCGCACATCCAAGCTGTCACATCAAAGTAGTGACCAGGTTCGACGTTGTTTAACTTCGGTAATCGTATTAATACCGGTGTTGTGACTGTCAACTAAAATTACGTAAAGTGGAACCAATAATTCATGCATCAACATAGGGTTAAATATTTTAAACACAATGTAAGCAATGTATATATATATACATATATATATATATATATATATATATATATGTGAATACAATCATACACACACAATATTTGTGGGTATTTTTACTTGAGTCGGATGAAAGTAGCAAAGTATGCAAACATTAGAAGAAAAATCCTTTCAAACAATACAAAAAAGCAATATACTGATGTAATCGTAAACATATTTTTGTCTTGTTCGGAACTGTTAAAAAACGTAAAGAGAAAAAATATACTTAAATCTTTTCTTAAATATTCTTTTCATGTCCAACGGACTCGTTTTACTTTCAAACTAGTTCCGACATTAATCAATTCATAAACTATTTGTGCCGTTATTTGAAATTTACTAAATCCTATTCTGAATAATGTGGGAAGGCTTGCTGTTCGTCGATTTAAAGGAAGACGTCAAGGTTTAACGGTTAAACTGAACGAAGATTTGTGCGCAAGAAAACTTTAAATAATATGAAAAGAAGGGAAGTTTACTAAACCTCAGATTTTTCAATCTGCTTTTTTTCTTTTTGTATTGGAAACTCTACTTTTCTATACTCACCTGTTACGCAAACATCAGTTTGGATTTAAAGAAAAACTGACTTCCACGTCTATTCGTATAAATCTATGCAGCAACGATGCCGAAAAACAAAATTATAAAAAATCAGAAAATTCTGAATGATCTTTACCATGGTTATCAACATAATCACTACATGAAATTCCATACAAAGAATATCTGCTGGAAATCATGGTATCAAGATGCAACAAGTCTCACCAAATGAGCATGTCTTTACATGATGCTAAAATCCAATGTACCCCTGATGACATTCAAACTTATAAACGTTTATCAAATACAAACATCACAGATAAATGTGCGCCATATCGCGAAAACATATTAAACCTGCGTAAACCTTTCAAAGTGGGGAAAGCTTGAAACGGCTTCTGATTAACAATGTATCTATAAGCATCTATGCGTGACTCCCTAGTCACCTTGGTTGCCTCAGTCTTCTAAAAAGAGGTAAAAGAAATCCTCTGCAATGATCCTCACCCAACCCAACTCATAATCAATACCTAGGGTAATGTCCAACTGATTGAACTGTATCTATCTATCTATCTATCTATCTATCTATATATATATATATATATATATATATATATATATATATATATATATATATATATATTCCTTTGATTTTTGTTGCAGACACATTTCAGCCTAAGGTTAGAAATGGCATTGTGACATTTTAACTGAACCTTTTCTAACCAAAGTGCACAGACATTTTACATTGATAAATCCCTTCATAATGTGTGAGCTGTCCCTGTAAGAGTTATGTTTTGTATTTTGTATTACTTCTGCTATCATAAATCCCTTCAAATTAGTCTATCACACTATTTTCCAACCACCGCTCTAACCACAACTTATTGATGTCTTCATGATCATTGAAAATATATTTATTTTACGCTTTTCGCCTTTCAAGCCTCCATCAGATCACAAAAGGAAAATAAAAATAATTCACATGTGTGTGTGTGTTTTGAGATGAAAGCTAAAGACGTAATCCAGTTTCATTGAAACGTTTTCCATTTGTCAAATTTCTTAAAAACGTTTTCAGTATTCTATATCCAATTTTAAACACACACTCGCGAGTGCATATAATAGCCCTTGGGATTTAATCCTCACATTTTTCATCTTTTGTTTAAAACACTTTCCATAATATTTAAAAAAAATTTGAACTGGCTTGATTTTTGCGTCTCCAATTCTTTTCGCATTAATGTTTAGTCCTTTCTTTTCCTTTTCCTTTACTACAAATTCTAGGAGTTCTTTTAGTTTCCTATCTGTGCCTCTTATCAACACTTTTAATGAAAGTGTCACAGTACTTAGTGTATTTTAAGTCATCTTTGTTGACTATTTTCATGATGAACCAAAGTTCTGTCTCCAAGAAACCACCTAACTTCTAGATTAGCCATCAAATACGTCCACTTTTTCACTACATTATTTATTAAAATGATTAAAATTGATCCGTACATAAATGGGTGAGCCCTTGGGTATACTAGATGCTGTAAGTCTAGATGTATTGTTAGAGTAATGGATAATGGCTCGGAATAGGATATTGGGGTGCCGATTTCCAAATCTAGTCCCAGTTTGGTGCGTTAGTTTCATTTAGGCGCAAATTCCTTTGGGAAATATATGAATCGACCTCTTCTCCCCCCGCTATAAGTAGGACTTCTATCAGTAAATCATTATTATCTCCAAAAACGGTTGAAGTTAGTAAGACCTAATTTATAAGCCGATACAAATCAGGAAAAAAAAATCCTGTGTTCGTATGATTAATTTGAATCGGGTTCTGTCTTGCTTATTTCATAAATATTTTCGTCGTGATCCTTAACATCTAAGTTAATTTGTGGTATTAACCCCCTTGAAATCTAACTTTTTGCAATCATTTATCTCTAACTTCAGTATCTGCATTTTCTTCTCACTAAGCTAACCTCCCGCATTCACTTGTTTCTAAATAAAACGTGTGTATTTGTATGAATCGCAATAAAAAGACACTTGTTTCTAATGTTTGGTTTTCTCTTTTCCTTTTTTTTTTTCGAAAAATGATGGCTGTGATTTGCTTCTTCCTCGGTTTAATTGCGTATTTCGTTTATTTAAAGGAAATGCATGTTTGCTCCCTTTGCTCCTAACTTCAAACTAAACTCATTCCTTTCATTATCTTGTTTATACCTTTATCGAAATATTCGCTTAATTCAATCTTGCTAGGATTGCATCGGTGTCTCAGCGTGGAGTAATGATTAGTTAGATCGTCCTATGAAAGATTAATACTGGAAAACTTCGAAGAAAGTAAAGCTAACCAAACGACCTGTAATGTAATGGTTAGCGAACCCGGTTGGAAGAATTTTGGTAGCGAGTTCGATCTTCACGAGATGCTTCATGTCGGTAGCCATTTTTACCGCATATAATCTACATTGAGTAGATAATTTGTCACCTCAGTATTTTATAGATTCGATTATATCATTACTATTGCTTGCTAGATAGTATGATTCACTCGAGGTACCCTACAATCGTACCCCTGAGCTAAATATACCGTATACACGTGGATAAGCTGAAAAAATATATGGCAATAAAATCAATTATAAAATGGGAGTCTCACTTCAAGATCAATAATTTGTTAATCTGTAACGCGTTCATCATCTACTAGGAGCGCTATAAATATTATTTAAACATACGAAAATATCTATCATTGAAGTTTACAGTTTTATATACCTGAACAACTGCTCTATCTGGCCAAATTGGTTAAGGCTTGGCGAGCTTAGCAGTAGCTCTCTCTGCCCGGAGAGCATAATTTTATCTTGAATATTTATTGAACTTTTAGCCGAGGAAGAAAAATAAATAAATATAATATTCAATAAATAAACAAATCCCCTACTCAAATGCGATTATCCTCTAAAAATAACTTTTAAAGTAATAAAACTATCTATTCATAAAAATTTTGAGAATTTTGCATAATGTTTACTAGTATTCTTCTGTTAGAGTTTTGGGTTCAAGACGGATTCGTAATATTAGCATACGCCTAAAATTTCCAGTGTCCACCAATGAGGGACAAAGAGCAGTGATCCAAAGCTGTAGAGAATAATCTGAATTGGAGCCGTGTTAATTAAATAAACGTTCGCCTAAATGCCCTGTGTTCTCCAGTGACGTACAAAGCGTTGTGATCGGAATCTCTAGCGGACATTTTGATTTCAATTCGTGTTGGTTACATTAAAGTACGCCAAGATTCCAAGTGTCCCCCGATGAGATACAAAGAATAAAGATCGGAATGTCTATAGAAAATTCAGCGTTCGAATCGGGTTCGTTTCATTAAGGAACACCCAAATGCCCTGTGCCCAAAAATGAGAAACAAAAATCTGTGATCGGAATATTTAGAGAACATTTTGAGTTTGAGTCTGAGTTGTTAAATTCATGTACGCCCAAATTCCAGTTCCAGTTCCCAACAATGAGGGACTCAGTGCAGTGATCTTAATCTGTAGATACAATTTTGAGTTCGAGTCGAGTACGTTGCATTATCTCACGCCCAAATGTCCAATGCCCTCCAATGAAGGACAAAGAGCAGTGATCCGAACCTGCAGAGGACATTTGGAGTTGGAGTTTGTAACGCTTTCGTTACATTAAATTACGCCCAATACCCAGTTTCATCACATGAGGGACAATGAATAGTGATCAGAATTTGTAAAGAATTTGAATTCGCGTCGGGGTCAAATGCTCAGTATCCTCTAATGAATAACAAAGTATTTATAGGAATTTTTAGAGAAAATATTGAGTTAATGTTGGGTTCGTTGCATTAACGTATGCCCAAATATCCAGTTTCCTCCATTGAGAGAAATAGGGCTCTGATGGTAAACTTTAGAGAACAATTTGGGTTTGAGACGTATGCACAAATACCAAGTGTCCAATCATGACAGACAAAGGGCACTGATCCGAATACGTAGAGAACATTTTGAATTCGAGTCAGGTTCGTTACTTTAACACATAGTGTACTCCAATGAGGGAGAAAATGTTTGATCGTCATCTTTAGAAAGCATTTTGCGTTCCTGTCAGATTGGGTATATTAACATCCGCCCCAAATTTCCAGTGTTCCTATATGAGGGCAGTAATCCGAATTTCTAGAAAACATTTTTGGTCTAAGACAGAGTCGTTACATTAACGTACGCCCAAATGCCCAGAGTCTGTCATTGAGTAACAAAGGCCTGTGATCCGAAGCTATAAGTATATATAAGCCTTACGATTGTGCCTAGCATGAAACAGACTGTCACTTCTAAGTGTTGACTTCAATGTTCACTTTTATATATATATATATATATATATATATATATATATATATATATATATATATATATTATTTGGGGTTAAAATACTCAATATCGGAAATAGAGCATATGGAAATATAACAGTGGACATTGAAGAGAACACCCTTGAAACCTTCAACGCAATCTTCATCCCTCTATCACCTCTAGGCCTTGACTTCAATATCCACTTGAGTATATATATAACATTTTGCAGCAAACATTTTATAAAACATGAGATTTAATTTGTTTTGCGTGAGATGTAATTTGTGTTGCATGAGATGCAGTTTGTATGTTTTGACAGTTTTATTGTTTTGATTTGCATTATAAATTTAAATCTGAAAGCCAACTTTAAGAAATTAATAACTATTAACTCGCCACTTTAAAATCATCTGAAACACAATAGACACAACGAAAAAATTTTACACTCTTTTACCTCCAAGAAACCTTTGTGGGTTAGTCCATATTTTCTCATTAATTTCACATGACACATTGTTTGAATGAGAAATTGCAGAATTGTAGTTGCCAAATTTGGAGACAGTAAATCTATGAGTAATTTTCTGTGATTAAGATCACGCTTAGACTAATTCCGCCTCAGATATTTACCGTTTGATGAATGGATAGTAAAAGTTTTTCGGCTCTAACCTGAAACAATTTTAAAATAAATTCTGATGTTTGTTTTTTTAGTCAAAATTTGGAAATTGGGTCGGGCTTAGAAGCTTCAGTGTTCTCTCCTTCTCCACTCAGTATTCTCTCTCTCTACCTGTCTATTTATCTATCTGTCTATCTATTACTGTCTGTTCACTATTTATCTCTCTATCTCTCTATCTATTACTGTCTGTTCACTATTTATCTCTCTATCTATCTCTCTATCTATTACTGTCTGTTCACTACTTATCTCTCTATCTATCTATAAGGGTGTGATCCCGAACTCAAAGTTTCAAAAATAAATTAAAATTTTTGTGGAAGTGTTTTTATAAAAATACAATTCTCCAGTGAGACGAATTGACAGACGCATTTAGGCCGCATGTACGTTTTGGGTTCAGCGTTCCTTTGCCTTTTCTCTCTGTTCGCATGCTTAGGTACGCAGATGACAACATAGCGATGGCAGACACAAGAAAAAGAAAACTAAAGGTCTTAGACAGGCGAGTAAAAGACGAAAAAAGTTCATAGGCTAAATAGGAAGGATCATTGCATTAATATCAACTCTTCTTAATAAGTGCATTGTTTGCTTCCTGGTAAACCGACGTCTGACCATTCAAAAGAGACTTCAAAAGTAATAAGTAGCAATTTCTCTTGACAATGGACAAAATCTGGCACGTGGCTGCTATGAATAACCAACAGTGGTCTCCCCTTGTTTCGTTGCTCTCCTCTTTGAGAGAGGTATTTCTGTTTACTGGGACTATAAAACGACACAGAGAGAAACCTTGTATTCTCAGTTGAATACAGCTTTCTTAAAGACTATACTTTTGTACTTTTGTAATTACAGTGAGTTTCATCGCGTACATACACAAAAACGGTTTAACCGGCAGGGACATTTATGCTAATATGGTTGCTACATTATGGGATAACGCCCTGGCTTTATCAACTGTGTCAAATTGGGTAACTGAATTTAGTAGGGTGAGGGAGAATCTTGAATCTTGAACGTGTCACCGCCGAGGAAAACATTTATCGTGTTCACCTCATGCTGACGGACTACACGCGGCTGATTCTAAATCAAACAGACAATGCTATTAACATATCCCGTGAGATAGTTTGGAATATTCTACACAATAACGTAGTTTTCTGCACGGTTAGTGTCACGTCTTCTGGTACCTGATAAAAAAAGCCCATTAGACTGATCACATCCCCGGAAAATCTGACATTGTTTGAGGCAGATCCAACTGGTTTCCTTTAACGTTTTCTAATCCAGTATGTGTATTGGGTTCATGTCTCTGAGTTAGATACAATCCAAGTAATGCAAAACACCCTAACGTTCGACTGCTCCAAAGAAGGCAAATGTAGTTTCAAATACATGGAAGGTGATAGACTCAGATTTTTGGAATACAAACGGCATCGTGTTTATTGACTATATTCAAAAGGCCACCCAATCAATGGAGAATACTATGCCAGCTTCCTGAAACAATTGCGAATGATTATCAAGACCAGAAGCCATGAGAAACTGAAAAAGATTACTTGTTTCATCAGGACAATTTTCCAGCACACCCTCTTGGTTTCAATTGCTGTTTTGCTTAACTGTGGCTTTGAACTGGTTGGTCAGCCTCAATATTCTTCTGATTTGACTATGATCTCTACACCAATATATATTTAAAAAAAAACACTCGGCAGGGAATCAGCAGTGATGACGACGCCATGTATGCTGCTGTTGACTTTTTGATCAACAGGATGAAAGCTTTTTTCCTAATAGGATCCAAGTACTGCAACACGGATGGAAGAACTTTGTAGACTGCAAGGGGGACTATGCTGAAAAATAAGTCTCATCTCAAGACATTCCATGAGAGTATTTTGGTCAGCCTCTGAATTTGTCAGCCAATCTTCGTACAGCGGAGTGTAAGCAAGAGAGGCATATCAAGATGCGAGCTACGAATTCAAGACTTCAGAATCAAGAAATTACTGAATATTAACTATCACTGAATGCTAATAATAACGATGGAAATGTGGATATATTTATCAAAGTTACACAAACATATCTTGAACTATTTAAGAATAAATTTCTTGCAATTCTTCTGGATGGTCTCCTTCCTTAAGTAGATGAATGCTGCCATAATCCTTACTTTCAATTCATGTTTAGTGCTACAGGGAGTTTTGTTGATTTCTCGCTCAACTGCGCCCCACACATAATAATCAAGGGGGTTACAGTTAGTGGCAGATGTAAGGGGTGGTGTTCTCCTGCTTGTGTGGCATGGTGGAGAGTCCCATTGCCAGACATAGGTCCTTCCAACAGACGCACTCTTGAGTTAGAGGTATTTCTGTAGACCTCAGTCTTGAGTCTGAGCCCCCGCGGGAAGAAGAATGGAGGCATAGATTCGCCTTCATTAGTGATCACCCCAAACACCATGTTCGTAATGGAGCTTCCAGCGCGAATGCCAAGCAGTACAGCATGTCGTTTACAAATTTCTGACGGAGTGAATTGTGTCATGGTGCTCTTTGCCCAACTGACCGTACTGATACAATTTTGTTTTTGTAATATTAATAAAGGTTTGTACTCAGCCATTGACGTATATATTGAATGTAACAGTAAAATTGTTCAAATCGTGCAAAAGCAAAATTGTCCATTTATTAGATTAAGATTTGAACCGTTGTATCTTAGAAATGGTTAAAGATATGTTAATGGAAATTGCTGAGTTCTTTATAACACTATTGGACTCTACTTTGAGCAAAAAGAATGTATAATGACTCTCTAAGCTTAAAAGAAGAATCGTGATAAATTCGATCATAAATGAAAATGATATGTTACTCATTAATTAATTATAGGTAAGGATCTAAAGCTCATGAAGCATTCAAATAGATATATACATACATATATGCACACACAGACACACACACATATATATATATATTATTCCAGGATCATTTTCCAATTTATTCAAGATGATTTTCTAACTTTCTATCGTAAAGTAACAAGGTGCCTCACACGTTTCACGTCCGATTTCATTTTTAAGTCATTTTTCACTGCTCTTTGGACTTTCATAGCTGAAACTCCTCTCACCTGCCAAACTTCTTATAAATTGAGTTGGATCTTTTCTAATGGATCTCTTTAGCTCTAAGTTGAAATGATGGTCCCTCTTCCTCTCGTGACCTCCTGATCCAGTTTTCCTTCTTCTGTTCCTCTTTTTAAAGCATATTCACAGTTTTCTTGATGGTTTTTGAATGGAAGCCAAAGTATGAATACTGGGTCTATTATTGAAGGCCTGAACGATTTTTCCTCTGGCCATTGCTCAGTTGGGAAGACATAGTGGCGCTGGCACAAAACGATGTTAACCTGTTCTCTTCCTAACTGAATAACTAATAGTGTTTTCATTGATTCTTACGATAAATCGTGACAAGATGGCTAAACGTCTTATCTGAAAACCTGGAAAAATAAACACAATTAGTTTAGTGATTTTTTTTTATGTTACTGTTTTTCTGTTACACCCAGTATTTATAGTAAACATATCACTGAAATTTATGATATCGTTTTTTTTCTAGAAATATTTATTTTAAAGGTGATAGAATTGATTATTGTATCCGAGGTTTTTCTTTAGGTTACTATTTCAGTTATATAATGATTACAAGGATTCTTGATTAAGGTATGTATATATACCCAAAAGATAAATAAGGTGTATGCCCAAAAGAACCAAAACTATTGCAAAGTTATTTAAAGATGGGGAAGCGTCAATATTTAACATTCTTGCCGGCAAAAACAAATGTCAAAAGCACGATCTTTCCATTAAAGCCACCAGTATTTTAACTACCTTTACTAATTGGCAATGTTTATTCTTTTACAATGATTTGAGTAGAATTTTAATAAAATCTAAAAATATGAAAGTGAATTTATACGTTTTTCTTTGTTCTTGAGAATTTACAAGAAAAATATTAAAGGCTATTTAACGTTTAATTATTTTTATTGGTATGATTGTCAACACATCGGATAATTGCCAATCAATTCGAACTTTATAAAATGGTAAAGAGGAAGGATGTCATTATATTTGGTTCACATATTTTTATAATTTAATAAATGCTTATGAATTTATGAATAAGTATTGTTCTCATATTTATTTCTTTATAAATTTGTAAAAGATAAATATTGCATTGTATTAGTTTTCATATAATTGTATTGGATTTTACAATATTGTAAATGTAAATTTCTTATTGTAAATACGAAATCGAATAAACTACACACCGTTTTGGAGCGGGCATGAACGTTAAACAATGCCAGAGAAAGATTCCCAAATATTTCAGAATTCGAATAGAAATCACAAAAAGGATTCTAGGCTAGAAATACACATTAACTCTTTCAAGAAAATAATCAAAAGACCAAACGTGGAAAAGGGTGCAATATTGTGTGTTGCAATTGCAGCAAGTAGAATTAGAGTTTAATCAAGATGAATGAGTTAATATACTAAACTTCACTAAGTGTAATACTAATTAACCGGAGTAGCTCGTTAACCGTTTGTATTTGAGTATAATGTTAAAATAATTTCAGTGTGTTATGTGTAACATCATGACACAGAGAAGAAAATTCACTGTAATTGTTGGTCGAGAATACTGACTCACATTTTATAAAAAGAAAACCCCGCCTGTCAAAAGTCGTTGCAAAACACAAAAAAAAAAACAAATAAAGGCCAACCTCTCTTCTCCAAGTAATTTGTAATTAAAAGTATTTATATGAAAATAGAAAATTAATTTTAAAGAAACGAAAATAACTGGGAAGCAAGAAAAAATTCTGTAATTACTATTGAAGTTAAAATATATGGTCCGGTGAATTTGCTATTTACCGTTTGCTCCTTGATAAAATCCAAAAAAGAAACTCGCAATATTATTTATCTTGATCTGGCAACTAGGCTTCAGTCACTTTCCCACTGCTGTAAGGTTTCCTCGCTGTGTCATTTCTGTAAGTACTTTAATGGTAATTGTTCGGATGAGCTCTTTGCTATGACATCTACTGTTTTGAATGTAAGCGCAGTATTAGACTGACTAATCCTGCCTAGTCAGTCAGGAATCGAATGATACATTGGTCGCCCATTCGTGTATCACGTATGGCACTTAACTGACAGAGTTTTCATGGAAATGACATCTTACTAATGTTGGCCTTTGGATACGAAGGGATTTTATTGAAAATCATCCCACCGATTCACACAAATCTCTTGAATAAAATCTGTGTCGTGGAGGTGTAAAAGATCTGACAACGGGAATGATTTTGCTAGTAGATGTCACATCAGATTATGCGTTCTCGCTCAGAAACTGTAATTAATATCCGTTTATCAAAACTTGCTCTGTGGATTTTAAGGTAACATACATGTTACTGAGCAGGTGTCTGTAACAGGGATTAGCTAGCAAACGAGCAGTCATAAATTAAAATGCAGTATGTTTATGAGATAAATGAGCGATATATGCATAGCTGCGTAGATACAATAGAAAATGAGTGAGAATAATTTATTTCTTGGTTATGCGCTGTGGTGAAATGGACATCGGCTCGGAATGGGAAACTGAAGAGCTGAGTTCGAATTCGGGGTCGTTACATTCAATTACGCCAAAATACCAATTGGAAAACGTATGAATCGGCCTCTTCTCTCCTCGCCCTAGAATGGGTTAATCAGGCTGGGTACTATAGAGTTCGTTGCGATCAGTCTACCACAGAAGGAAACGAGAAAATCTTCTGCCTAGATAGTCATTAATTGAAAGAGACATGATCACCCAAGTGTGTATCACGTAGGGCACTTAACTGACTGAATTAATTTTATTAATTGACAACTTCTAGACTGTTAAATGTCGAATATTGCAGGCAGTGCCCGTTAAGGATCGATCACATTATTTAGTGGCAAAAATTAACAAAAGAAGCCACGTGAAGCACTACTCCACATCAATGCGTCTTTATAGATAAGTTAATAAAGAAAACAGAGAAGAAAAACACTAAAAATCAATTATATGATGCGAGAAGTTATAGTTGTCAGCAAAAGGATTTGTTCAACATGCGAATTACAAATTGGAAACACCAACATTTAGCAATACAAAAATTGAAATATCTAGGAATTGTTTTAACAGAGGACAGAAAAAAAATCAACGAATACCGAAAGCACATTGGTATAGCGATAGGTGCTTTGAAAAAGCTAAGCAAAGTATTATGAAACAGGAATATTTCGATAGAAACAAAAACAAAGAGTACTGAGCTGTTATGCAATATCTGTTCTAATATGAATGGTGGGCAAATCCCCGACAGATGAAGAAAAGATATAGAGTTATGCAAATGCGGTTCTATAGCAGAATTCTGAGAATACCATATAAGCTACAATGAAGTTTTAGTTAAAAGGGAAAAATGACACTTGCACTTAGCATTACAAAGAAAGAAATTGATGTTTCTCGGTCAAGTAATGAGGGCAGATGGCTTAGAAAATGTGACACTCGCATGGGATTTTGAAGACAAAACGAACCAAACAAATCACCACATAATCTAATTAAAGAACTTGCTTAAATGTTTTAGGGAAGAGGGATTATGATATATAACAAACAAGACACTATTAAGAGCTACAAAGGACAGGAAGTTGTGGATAGCCATGATCGTCCACATTCTGAGGGAAAATGACATATAGAAGAAGAATCACATTAAAAAAGCCAATCTTCCTTATTTTGTAACTCTTTGACTAAATGAGTTTAATCTATTTGCTACGTAGTACTCGGTGACCTTGAGTTTTAAAATGCGTCGTTTTCATTTCAAGGCTATAAAATGTTAAAGCTGTCATTTGCAAAGAAAATTATATTTCTTGTTCACTTCAACAGGCTTTTCACATAAACGTCCTTGACGCCAGAGCTAAATAGATTGCAACATAGGAAAAAAACAACTTTTTGATTTTGAACCCGATCATGAAATAGGGCAACACGTATATTTTATCTTTAACTTGATCATAAAATATTTCTTTATTGGTTTAATTTTATTTTTTATTAAACCATACATGGCAGCCATGTAAAAATTAACTGTTCGTCAACAGTAATATGTTACCAGCATTAATTGCAATCATGATTCCCTCCTACAGGGAATTTTTTTTTTTTTAAATTATGAATATGTGGGTGGCTGCTAATATTTGGCATTAAGGTAAAAATAAAAAATAAAATTAAATAAAAAAAGGGATTTTCGAGTATATGGCATGATTTACTATATCATAGATGATGAAAAAAAACTGAAATTGTTCAATTTTGTTTTAGCCTGAAAGAACGATTTATTCAAACGATTTTTTTCATGTAGCTGCATTGCAAATGATACATTCATTTCTTAGCATTTTGCTACCCTTAGGAGCGCTTTCTGCAGGCAAAACCCACGGCATTGAACACTGAAATATTTTGAAACGAAAAATATTATCACGCATTATGTCCAAAGAGCTTAACCGTTTTGGGAGGAAGCGAATCAGTTTTGTATAATAGAAATGGAAGAATAATAAATGTAATATTGTACAGACATAATTCTATATTTTGCATGCTTACATTAATATTAACCGTTGTCTTATATGGAAAAATTCGGCATTCATTGAGCGAGCAGTCAGTGCTTCTGTCGGTTGAAATTTATCCATAAAAATAGGCTTCACAAGTCTAGTATCTCTTATTACTCTTTCTAGTATTAACGAAGATTCCCTTCCTCACCTTTTGTGTAAGGTAGTGTGGAAGATCAACATCTTGATTATGTAATTATTTTCTCTTCGAGTTACATGTAGATGTTGCTGACATTGAAGTCCTCAATTGATGGAGTTTTTGGTATTTGCTGCAATTTTTTGTGAATCTGTATTGTGTGTCTACGTGACTGGAAAATATTATCCTCGCTTACATCTATACGCTTTCCCCACACGATAACATTTTTACGCATTCATCTGAGTTTTATGCAGCTAACAATTTAGACATTTCCTAATCTCTTTGGCGTCATGCATTATTTCCATATGAAAATTACCGATCATAATACCAAATCTTAAAATCCCGAAAGTCGAAATTCCCAAATTTGAAATCACGAATTTATAAAATCCCGATTTTTAAAATCCCGAAAGTTCAGATTTCAGGAAATTTATAATTCAGAAAAAAAATGAAAATATCTTTATTTGTAAACATTTACAAAATTGCATTGAAATAGAGTTTACACATGTGACACATTGAAAATCCATTAAAATATATAATGGTTGTCAGATAGAGCGGCTAGTCAAAACTTTTTGTAGACGCCTACTCAGGCACATTTTTTCAACACCCATAGACCCCAGTATAGTTAATAGTGAAACTATGCAGAGCGGGCCTTAGAATTTCTGGGACAGAGCATGAACAAGAGTTTGAATTCGGTCAGTACGCTCACAATGTCGCTCACTATGACTTCTGACTTATACCATAACCATATTCGAACAGTTCCGTAAACTGAACTCCAATCTTGGGTGAAACACTTTCCAAAGGTCTTACACGTTGGGATCGCCTCTCCAGACCGATTCAATGAAAAATAACATTCATGACAAATCGACAATTTTGACGATTGAAATCAGATATAATGGTCGGAAAGCGAACGTTCTAACGACTCGACCATGCTCCCAAATACAGAGCATTGGATAATGCGAAAGACCAGTCCAGACCAATAGCGAGATCAGGAACGTTACTCTCTCCGATAGCCTGGTTGGCAACCAAGACTATAGGACCCATATATATCGACTATATACCGAGTTATATATATATAATAAGCATAAGAAAATTCCATAATAACTACATCTACCAATATATATATATATATATATATATATATATATATATAGATAGATAGATAGATAGATAGATAGATAGATAGATAGATATATTTGGTTGGATTGATGTGAGTTTGTGACCCTGGGTTTCACGCTTTTGCGATCGTCAGACAAACTGATTATTTTTTTAAAAATTCGGGTTTATTTAGATTGCGTGTATTGGTGTTGTTATGGGTGTGGGGAGAATCGTCGTCGTGATGTCATCGTGCTAACGCAAACATAGATGCATGTCCGCACACCCGATGAGGTACGCAGACACACATACACACTTGCTCGTCCGTCGGGATTCATACATATATAAACATATGTGGAGAGTTTCGGATTTGACATATGTATGTATATGGGTGGTGTTGTGTCTATACATACGCATTTGTATGTTGAAATTCAAAAATTGGAAGTGTAGCGAAAATTTCTCGTGAATGTATACATGTCAGCAATTAGAGAATTTTTCTATTTTTTCGCATGTATGTATATACGTATGGTGGGGTCTGTGTAAAATTATTATAGGTAAAAATTACTATTATTTTTATTTTTAATTTTTAAAAAAAGGTTTATTTGTTATAATTTTAAAGCTGGTTATTTTCTTGTTTTTGATGACTGTGTATATGTAACTGGTAGAAATTTCGGTTTGTAATCCCTATTTTTAATGGTGGTATTTAATATGCTGAGAGAGGGGGTAGTTTACGTTAATAATTATAGCGGGTTTATATGATCATAGTAGATGTGATGTGATAGTAATGTTGTAAGGGGATTGGAGACAATGATAATATAAGTAGCTAATAGTTATTGTAAATTGGTAGTAGTGATTAGTAATGGTGGTGGGAGAATGATAAAAACAATAAATGTAATTATTGTGGTGGTAGCTTGAACTAAAAAGTGATTGTTGGTGTTTTATTTTATTTTGTTATATATATTAATTTATTTTGGTATAAATCCTGATAATAGGTATTCTGTGTAAAATTCTGATAGTTGAAAATTGCTATAATTTTTATTTTTTATTTAATTTTTTTTGTTATTATTTTAAAGCTGGTTATTTGCTTGTTTGTTTTTTTATTTTTTTGATGACTGTGTATATGTGACTGGTAGAAATTTCAGTTTGTAATCCTTATTGGTTATTTTATGGTGGTGTTAAATATGCTGGGGGTAGTTTAGTGTGTAAGGGGGTTGCTGACAATGATAATATAAGTGGCTAATAGTTATTGTAAATTGGTAGTAGTGATTAGTAATGGTGGTGGGAGAATAATAAAAAACAATAAATGTAATTATTGTGGTGCTAGCTTGAACTAAAAAGTGATTGTTGGTGTTTTATTTTATTTTCTATATTTATTTATTTATTTATTTTGGTATAAAACCTGATAATAGGTATTTATTCTCATGCCTACATTTGGAAATTATCTCTGATCTTATTGGTTTTTATTTGTTGGTATTAAATATGCTGGGGGGGAGTAATTTACGTTAATAATTATAGTGGATTTATATGTTAATAGTAGATGGGATGTGGTAGTAATGGTGTTGGGTGTTGGTGGTAATGATAATATTAGTGGTTAATATTTATTGTAAAGTGGTAGCAGTGATTACTAATGATGGTGCAATGATAATAACGATAAATGTAATTATTGTGATGGTAGCTTGAATTAAAGTGTGATTGTTGGTGGTTATTTTGTTTGGTATAAATTCGAATAATAGGTACTTGTTCTCATGCCTACATTTGGAGATTATCTCTGATTATTTGTTTAGTAAATTCTTTCGCGGGGTGTGTGACATTATTGCTACTTTTTCGTGTAAGCAAAGTAGGCATTTTTTGTAATGTTGCTGTAGGCAGGAGCCTTTTTCAATACTTTCCAACTTATTGTTGGTGTGATATTTCTGTCCTTTTGCTGCCATATGTATGTGGATAGTGTAGTGCTGTTCGCGTATTCCCTGTTGGTAAATGAAAGGTTGTGATTGTTATTCCTCTTCTTGAATGGACCTTCAGTGGCACCGATGTAGTACATTATGCTGTTGCTTGCACTTACCTTGGCCTTGTATATTGTGTTCGTAAATTGGCAATTTCCCTGGAGTGTTGTTCTATTTCTGCAGTTGCATTTTGGATCCTTGGTTTCATTTTTGTAGGTTGTCATTTTTTTGTTGTGGCTTTTGATTATTTCTGTTATACTTTTTGTGCAGCTGTAACTGATCTTTACGTTATTTTTGTTGAATATTTTTGCTACACACTTTTCATATATATATATATATATATATATATATATATATATATATATATATATATATATAATAAATAAATTGATCACTTCAAGATCAAAGTCAGTGACATCTGCAAATGATGTCTCAAAGAATCCAAAGAAGAAACAGCAATAATATTGGTGCTGACTTGGTATCTCCAAATCAGTCACTATCCCACAACCCTAATTTAGGTTCCCAATGCCTTTTCTATATATACTTTCATGGTAATTGTTCGACTGACCGCATTTCTTTATAACCTGGACATGATGAATTTAAACGCTGTACTTGGTCAGCAATGAGGTACCATCGGTTTAGAGTTTAATCGGCTAGATATAACCGTACGTTCTATGCTAATAGTTTTATTTCTCGCACTTCTCGTGTGTGGAACTCTTTTCTGGCTCCATACATTTCAAACAATTTTGATCTTCAAAACTTTCAATGCAATGTCAATCCTTATCTACTCTGTTCTTGATTACTCTTCTTTTATTCTCGGTCTATGATAACATTTCTCTTTTTTTTTTATTCTTATTCTTTCACATTTAGTCACCGATTGGGTCTTGGTGGCTATACTGATTTGCATGGGGTGAAATGATTACAAAAAGATATGCAAAAAACAGGAACTAAACAAAGGGTTATACAACGTGCTCTTCAAACTGTTACATAATATCTGATAAAGATGCAACAGAGATTGAGCGAATATATCAGAGATCACTTCCATAACAATAGAGATTAGACTTTTCCTTTTATGTGCCGGTAGTATGTAGGCAATCATTCGCCCATTGTAGCTCTTAGAATTGTTTTCTTTTCACTGTCGCTCCTATTACCTATTCTGCCAATCATCTGCACAAACTCCTTAGATACACCCTTGCGCAAATTAATTGAAACAACCGCTTTAGTTTCCCTTCCTTTCCATACGGTCAGTTTTAGACCCACTGGAGTGACATGATGTAATCGATTTTTTATTTTTTCCTCAGATTAGGTCATTTGCAGTGGTGTGCAGTAATATGAATTTATTTTCGGGGTGTATGATGAAATATGTTTAGCCTTGAAAAATATTGCGTCATCCGTGATTGTATCAGATTTTCATCACGTCCAAACACTGTCGATTAGTTGTCCTACGGCCATTGTCTGTGATAGACTTTACTCCAAGGAAGCGTACGAAAATTGCAACGCTACACGAACACAATGGCAAGCCTAACAGTTAGCAAATTAAAGTAATATCAACTGGCTTGTAAACTCTTCTGATTTAAATCGAATCAAGAATCTGTGGTCAATCTGCAAAGAAAGTTTTCGTTGAATAAACATACGAAGTACTAATATGTTCACTAGTAAATAATAACGGAATTATTTGTATTGTTTCAATTAATTTACACAAGCGTGTATGTTATGAGTAGCTTCACATTGTACATTTTGCATTAAGTATTACCTTCATATTCTCTTTTTTCTAAAAGATCCAAATGTCCTTCTCTAAGTATAAACTTTCGGCTCTTTGCCATAAAAAAGCTTCCTGTTTACTCGTAGCCCCTTTTTCCTTGATATTTCATCTCTCTTTCAGATGTTTAGTATAAGTGCCCGTTTTTTTTATATTTTATTTATTTACATATAGCTGCATCTACCGCAAGCAATGCTGGGTCACTATGTCGTGCCAGATGATTTTCCTTGCACATTACAAAAAAAAAAAACTATCATGCGTCTGTGCATTGAATACTGTTTCCAAATGTGGTCTGGTCCACCTGCTATTCATGTCACGGTTGTTGAAGGATCTGTAATGTAATTGATCCTGACTTGGCACCTCGACGTTGCTTCCCACTGTCTTTTATAGTAATATTGTCAAGGCAACTGTTCTGATGAACTTTTATCCCTGGTGCCCTGATTACATTAATTTAAGCGTTTACGGTTAAAATGGATAAATGCAACCGCCACTTCAACTTCAATAGTTTCTTTTCTTGCATTTCCAGCCTGTGGAACTCTATGCTTCTCTGATAACTACCATCTTCAAAAGTTTAAATGTAACGTCAATCAGCATCTTCTATATACTTGAAACCCGTTCATCTGTTATCCTTTCCTCACTCCTCCCTATAATCAGTCTTTTCACTCACATTCACTCCTTGTAACCCCTTGCGTACTAGTGGAATTACCGCCTTGCTTTGGGTGATATGATTAAAACAAATAAGATCATGTAGTATAAATGTCGTAAATAATATCAGTAAAGGTGAACATTAATAGAACAATACATAGTAGTAATAGAAATATTGTCAGTATTAAACAATGTCTCTCTTACAATCTTTTAATCATTTTGCGATAACATTTTTTTTTCTCTTCCATCGACATGGTTGATGTGAATCCCAACTCATTTGCCGCTTCTCGGACGAACGTTTCCGCTGACGTGAAATGGAAAGATTAGATTGAATCAGTTGATACTTCTAGAAAAGTTGGTTCACTGTGTCGTGCTAAACAATATTTCTCACCTGAATCTCGCCTATATATACATAAATGTAACATTCGTCAATGCTCTGAATATAACTGCTACATATGGTTTGGTATTTCTGCTATGTATTTAGAGATTCTTGACAAAATACAGAGAAGAATATGCAATGTTATTTCGCTCATATCCAATATTTTGTCCCAATTCTCTGTTACTTTCTACTTTGGATTTTATAATACAGTTTTAAATTTAAAAGAAAAATGACATCGTACTTTTAAAGGAAATTAATTTTTAAAATTTTATTCTTTTTTTCTTGTTTGTTTTATCTATATCTGTATTAGAACCGTTTCATATTGTAGGATTTTAAATCAGGAAATTGTATTAATAATAAAATGATAAAAATGTCACTGATTTAAAATCCTACAAAACGAAGCGGTTCTAATGCAGGTATAGATAAAGCCAACAAGCACAGAGGCAGACAATCAAGTCTCAATCAGGAATAGATAAGCTACGGTAATTATATTTATTTACGATACCCACTTATCCTCAAATATCCTTAGACATTTTCGTTACATATACTTTTGTCATTCTTTTAACCAAACCGATGTAACTAGAGAGACTATAAATTTTTTCCGCAGAATAAAAAAAAAATTCCACTTCGCCTCATCATTTTCACATGTTAAGCTTGTGTAGATGTCGTCCCCGCTCGTTTGTGGAGAAGGGAAGCTAAAGATGACAACTTTTGGACATACCTGATAAAGCAATAGCTGATATCGGACAGTAATATGAAAATGAATCACCACCGAAAGCGATATCTCACAGAAGTTTCATCTGTCGCGAAGGAGATGACAATTTTAATGACTAATTTAGCAGGTGTTGCTATATCAAATGTCATGAGAAGATTTCGACAATCCAAGTCCTCGGCTTAATTAGGAATCAAGCGAGAGAAGCGAATTTTGTTTTCTCACTTTTACTTCGTAATTTGCCAACACTTGCTGGTTAACATACCAAAGAAAGAAAGATATGCGAAAATCGATTTTACGACTGACCAATATTTGAGTGACGCGAAATGGTCTAATTATAAATTGGCGAACCACCTAAAGAAATATATTGTTGAAAGTAATGTGTAACGAAAAAGACATACTAATTTGTGCTATTCGTATGTAGGTTTGTGTTCTTATGTGAGTGTATAGATGCACATACATACATATATATATATATATATATATGTATGTGTGTGTGTGTGTGTGTGTGTGTGTGTGTGTGTGTGTGTGTGTGTGTTTGATTGTATTTCCCAATTTCAGGTTATTTCCCACTCTGACATGAAGTGTAGTGACTATATTGAATCATTTGCAAATTCTACTGCTTGAAGTTAGTTCACTGTGTCGCGTCAGAATCTATTTTGCTCATTTATAAATCTACTATTCGTTCGTGGATTGAATATTGCTGCCACATTTGATCTGGTGCTCCGACCTATAGACTTCGGTCCTAATATTCGGCTAATTTCTGTTTGAATTTCTGGGATGAGTAGTTTTCATTATTTACATTTTTCACATACGGACTATTGTCCTCATAGCCCTCTTCTGTTTTCTTGTTATCACAGCGTTTCCCCGGGCTTCGTCAGGTGTATGTCGGCCTTTAGGGAATTCCGAAATAAACATTCATTTAATCTACGTGGACAGATTGTTCTCGTTCCCCTTCTCATATCTCGTAAAATAGCGTTTAGTTCTTATTTTCTTCTACTTAGTTATTGCTGACTTCTAGAAAGAACTGCCCGGAGCAGGGATTAAGCACACAATTACAATGACATCATAATCCAGAAACGATACTCTAATTCACAAGGCTATTGTCCCGTTGAAACTCAATGGGCCGCATTTAGATAATATCAGCATAATTATTAAATAAATACTGGTTTATTTTATCCTTTAAAAGATTACAATTACGTTTTATTTAATTATATATTCAGCATTAATTGCAATGACTCATTGCCACTAATCAAACAGCTGTTCATGAACTTTTGAATAACATTCCCCAGCAGTTGACTTGACAATATTTTCGACGAAACCTTGAATCTGGTATTCATTAGAGAAAGTGTTTTCCATCGATGCGTGTTTTTGCAGCTATCGACAAAGGCAATGAACGGTTGATTCAAGGTCAGGTAAATATAATTTCCACAATTCTTTCTGCGCATAGTCTTAGTGTATGTGCCCTTGCCTTGTCAAAAGGGCAGAATTATTTTTCCTCGCGTTTCAGCCAAACATTTATGATCTCAAAATTCAAAGAATGGTCTCTAATGTAACCGATCCTGACTAGGAACCTCGACTTCAGCCAATTTCCCGCCGATTTGACGTGGCTTCCCACTGTCTTTTCTGAAATGATTTTCATGGCAATTCTTCTGATGAGCTTTTCTCAATGATGCAATAGAAACGTTAGCGTGAACAAGTAATGGTAATATTAATATTAAGATTATCCTCATTCAATGGCCGAACAGTTAACATTAATGTTGCTTGAAATTTATACAATATTTCTATTAAAGAATTTTTCAGGGAATTGTACTTCCAAAGACCACAAATCTCTATCGATATTTCTAGTACTGATGGAGATGCTATGACAGACTAATTTGTCTGTTTAACGGCATATCAACACCTTATGAGTAACAATGTTGAAAATGAATTTTCTTGGGAGTTGGAAGTAATAAAATATGATATGTTATTCCGCTTTCACTACTGAATACGTGGTAGATGACACTCAGATTTTGGGCTTAGTATTCAAGTAATGTGGTTTCTGTTATTTGGTAAAGTTCATTGTCATTCTGTAGCGCAGTATTTCGCAAACGGGATTCGTCGGATGTCTTGGGTTTCGTGAGAGGTGAATACTGGTTCCGCTAGAAATAGCGATAAATAGACTATGACATTTTAGAATAATATTTGTTCAATTTTATTTTTATAATTTTACTATACACGTACTGCATATTGTTGGAAAGTCCTTAGTTATTATAATAAATTAAAATGATATCGCTTATTTATGTTTTTTGTACGTGTATTTACAGATTTTGGGAGAATAAAAACTTTGGTGTGTGTCTCATAAACGGATAATATTATTTTATTTTATTTTTCATTACCAATTAATTTGATATAAAGAAGGGTCAATTTTTCTTTAATCAGATCTCTAAAAAATGTGTTTGCCAAGTGAAATATGATAAAAATATAAAATATGTGTATATTAATAATGGTATATAATAATTTTATGGTGGCATAAATCAGACACAAAAACTGTTTCAAAAGTTCCACAAGGGCTCAAAGGTTGAGAAACGCTTATCGTGTGCCATTCTACAAGGTCCGACGATGGAGAGTACATTAAGAAGCAGAGTGTTCAGTCACTTGAATCCATTTCTTTAATTATGAATATGGGAAAATAGGTCGTATTTCCTGATACTTTAGATATTAAATGATAAAGACGATTTTGGTAAAGAAATTTGGACAGATCGTAGAATCAAAGGAGTATTTTATTCCAGAACATCAGAAAATACAAAGAAACATGGAAACTGCACCGGAGAAAGATTTTTATAAATACAATGTATACGCTGCATTCAAAGAGTTTGGGGAGACTCTTCATTTCTTAAAAAAATCTTTAAAACGATATTATTTTTGCATTTTCTTAAAGTAAAAGATAAAATTACAGTAACTAGTGTGCATTTGCTTTTATTTTTCAATCTTTGTCCAGGTTGCTGTTATTAAGAAAATAATTTAAATTTAGATTCGTCTGTCCACAATTCATTTTTCTATATTATGAACATTTCGCGTGAGAAACATTATATTTTCTTTTTAAAATTAACCCTTCTGTAGCCTTTTTTCAGATTACCAAAAGGGCTTGATTCAGGTCAAGGGAATCATAAAAAAAGAATAATTTCATTTGATATGCTATAACACCTGGTTTATGCATAATTGTAAAATATTACATCTTTCAACAAGACAACAATCCAAAACAGTTTTCTAAATTATGTCAAATTTAACTCAAGTTAAAAAAGGAGCAAAAAATTGTTCTATTATAATTTGGCTGACTCAATCAATAGAAAATTAATACTGAATGCAACAATGATAATGATACTAGATCTCATATGTCTATAATATAGGCCTATTTATGATAGCTCGAGCGTCAGCATAAATACTGGTATCCGATAAAAAAATAGGTACGTTTAAAGTAATAAAAAAAAACATCGGATTAAAAAATAAATGAAAATATCATGAATTCTTTCGAATGAAAGTAGGACGTAAGTTCGAATCCTGCAGGATGGCCGGTAGAACATCTACAGATCGTCTACTCAAATACGGGTACCCGCTAGATAAAAGTTTGAATTAATAAAAAATAAGACTATAATAAAACAATATTGCACAGGGTTTTGCCGATATGTTCATTTAGGAATACTTTTTTGTCAAGGAGTTTAAATCTACGTGTTACCTGCAACAGGAAATTTATACTTATTAGAAATGTGCTTTTATCGAAATATTATATCTGTTGTTATGTTTTCAATAACAAATTGCTTGTTCAGCATTAGAAAAATATGCCTGGCCCCACAAAAAAAAATAAATAACGACATAACTAAAATCAATATCGTATGTCTACCTTAAATGGCATCATTCCGATGCAGACATACTCGTTTAATAACGAAGCTTGTTGAGTAGTCTACATAAACATGTATTAAAAGGTGGAGACAGAAAAAAGAAGAATGTGCGGAAGTTAGGGCAAGAAAACTTACACGGCCCATTAATTTGATTCTACAGAAAACTTAGCAGCCAGACATACATATGAATAGATTCATTGACCATTGGAAAAATTCCCATTAAGTTGATTTGATAAAATTGTTGAAAAGATCTTTTCTGTTACTGTTCTTTTAAAGAAATTTCGGAAAGTTAGTAAAGAACTTCCTTTGACAATCTGCCCAAATAAATTGATTTAATTGCACCACAAGCTAAAAGTTAATTAATGAGATCACTTGTTGAAAGGATTAAGTAATTGATTTTTTTTCGTTTGTATTTGCATCGATCTATACTTGCCGGAATAAAAGTAGTTGGTATATAATAGATGGTTCAAAAATACATTTTTGTTTTTGATGTGCAATCTTATTCTGTTTCAACTTTGTGATTAGTGATTATTCTAGAGGTCGGCCACTAGAGCTGTAAAACTAGCAGAAAACAGAACGATATTGTGTTTTAAAGGTGCGTTGATGCAAAAGTTCGCAGTTAAACAACCTTTAACTTTCTATGGTCTTACACCTCCTCCCGGTAGATTATTTCGAACATTTTCCAACCTACAATTTCTTTCCGACAGACGAAAATTTGCAAAGCTCTCTATACCTATTTCCAAATATTCTGACGAGCTAAATGCTTTACTTCCATCAGTTGTAACCTTCGCTCTTAAGACCCGCTTTGTCACTTACACTGAGATGAATCGTCCCAATTCCCTTCGTATTTCATTAGTAATAAGGAAGTTCTTCCCAAGAAATTTGTTGAATAGACAACCGAAATGAGATTTTACGACTTGAACTTTAGCATAGACCATTACTGTTTCTAGATGATCATATAAAATGTCCTTCTTATCGCGCCTTTTTACGATCATTCAAAAACTCATTCAGTACTACTCAACATTGAAAGGTTCTTGGTCCTGGTATTGGATGAGCATTAGTAAATAAATGTCGATTCCTCCCAACTAGGTTGATAAAAATGATTAGATCATTCATTTTGATAAGGCATATTTTTCTTATATGCCAAACTTCATTAATCGCCTTCCAAAAACGTTCCATGACGATTTTCTGGTTGCATTTGATTCAAGTGTTAAATAATAGTTTAGCAGACTATTCTTTTTAGAGGGGATTGTATCTCAGCTGCAACTCACAGAGGATGATCTTCGAGGTCAGATGCAAGCCAAAATAAGGTAATCGATTTTGATAGGCTGAACTAACATGGGAATGATAGATTGAAAAAGGTTATTCAGGGAGTCGAGTCTTAACAATCAAACAATGTAGACATCTCTCCTTTGTGTGTGAAACGGCTCCTAGTAAGGGGGAACAACCTCTACTGGATAGATAGAACATGTCGTCATAAACGTTAATAAAATAGTTAAAATTCCATGCGTTAAAATTCTTTCATCTCTGAACCAAAACTTTTCGCGACCCACGAGTCATAAGACGGGAGAGAAAATATACAACATATGTAAATTGGTTCCGATGAACAAGACCTCTTCAGTACGAGGGGGGTCTATACAACACGAAGAACTGAAGAAATTGCTTAGACATTGATGGAAATAATTTTAGAACAAACAAGGGTTATTTCAGAACAGAACAAACAATGGTACTTGTCGCAAACTTAAGAGCGTCTGTAGTGAAAAGAATGTCTGCTTTAAATAGAAGAATGTTGCATGCATCGTTCTTATCAAAGGTTTATATGCCTGAAGGACCAATTTAAAATATGAAGAAAATAGAGGAAAACTAAGTCAAAGAAAAGACTGGAAAATCTTTCACAGAGAAACATATCAGCATGCAGCAGAAACATATGCAGGAAGACTGTCATTTGCTCGGATGTACAGTGACCCTGTCGTCACACTTGGTCAGGGGACGGATGAAGATGGAATTTATGCTTAAATTGACGAAACAATTGATAGTCCAGTGATAACGATAAAAATTCACAATCAATTGGCTGAATGGTAACAAATTTCACATGCTGTCTGAACTTTTGCTTATCGCGTCTCATATTAAATATGAGGAAAATCATTTTCATTCTGCGCAATCAATAATAGTAGTCCTTAACTAGAAAATATATTTTTGTTTTCAAAGCGTCATTGCAATGGACCACGAAATTATTGGAGCAATAACAGTTGGTTCAGTTTCAAGCAAGAAATAATAAAAGTAATGGTTTTTAATTCTCAAGGGTTTTTCCAATTAATATTTATTTGTATTAAGTTGTTAATGGTTAATTTCTTCTCATGTTAAAATAACCATTACTACCACTTACTTTACAGCCTTCTATAAAGTGTCTGAAATCCAACGAAATATATTGTAGCGCCTCGTCTATAATTCATAATTTTACTTAACTTTTCAATATTTGTTCCGTTAATGTTGATTTTAAAAAAAGCTTTTAATTTAAATTTATACACACGCTATTGATATTTAAATGACTAATTTTACTAACTTATTTAATAATAGGGCCGGGTGATTTTTTGTTGTGAAGACCTTCGTGTTTCTTCTCAATGCTGATGCGTAATAGTTCTCCTCAGTACACACTTGTTTTGAGAAAATCAACATTCACTCAGTGGGAAGGCTCATTTTTTGTGTGATATAAACTGACACAAATAATTAGATTCATAGCTTTTACCAATACTTGAGCATTTAGTTTAAGGTTCGTCTGAAAAATGTACAGAAATACCAAATTCTAATTTACACACTGACTTCAGAATCTTACCATTTCAAGAATAAATCCAAATAAAGTTGATATTTGATAAGTTTTAGATACATTGAATGGAAAATATATTCGAATTGGAATTTTAATTAGGAATCACCACAAACAAAATATGTATTGTTTTTGTATTGGATAATTAAAATCTGTGTAAAAAAAATTGTAAAAGATTACAAAAAGGCTACTCTATGAATAAGATTTGTTAGACCATTTGTTAGAGCATAATTAATAAAAAATAAAAGTGGATAAATGTGTATATAACACCATAAAACTGCTGGACACACAAATTGTTTTAAATTTGCATTGTTTTTTTTAAGTAACACTAAATCTACTATACCGTATAACATTAAATTATATATGTAGCTATGATATAGCGAAAATGTTCAGTATAATTCCTCTTTCAAAAAATGAAGACCTTATTTGATAGCACAATGATTAAGTAATAATTTACTTGAGCCAAGCAACTGGTCTATATGCAATTTCTAAAACTTCAGTAAATTATAAATTTGATAAAGTCGTGCTATAAGGCTTTCACTGATCACCGGAATGATATACCAACGCTACGATTTTGAACCTAAATTTAATTTTTAAACTCGTGTTCTCAAAAAATATTATTTGGATAAATATTTTGTTATTTACCCCAATTTTCAAATTGAGTGCATTATTACGGTTTCAGATTTGACCTACTCTATTGTAATAATATGAATATATTGTTTACTCATCACTAGTTTCATTGTTAGTGTTACTTAAGTTTGAAGATTAGTAATGTTTGACTATATTCCGGTGCATCATCAATTCTCTCTTTCGGATTATCATTTTTATTCTGACTTTATTCTACATTCCAACATATACACTATGATTTTAGTTATATCGAGTAAGTTGCCAGTTTCCAATATATTGGCACAGAGTCAAGATCCTTAAATTCACTTATGTGCATTAAGCCTTGGTAAATATAACAATCTCTTCTCCACCCAGCAGCTATTGACAGACTGTACCTTATAGTCTTAGCAACCGGTCTAGAAGAATAACTCTGATTTCAAACTGAAGAGGTTATTTTGGGATATTGTAACCCACTAAGTGCCCAAATTTCGCGTATTCAGCTCTTCCAAAGAGTGTGGGTAGTTCTAAGTCTTTATCATTATAATCACTTATAAACAAATCATATATCAATAGAACTGCTGTACGGTTGTAAGAAATGTAATACTGCGCTTTCATACGTCGAAATCTCTCTCCCTCTCTCTCTCTTTCTCTCTCTCTATATATATATATATGTAATGTGTGTGTGTGTTGGTATGTATCTATATATGTGTGTGTGTGTGTGTGTGAGTGTGAAACGGTGTCCGTTCTAGCATTCAGTAACAAGTCATTGTAACAGAGGGTTTGAATTTTTCTGGCGTTCTTCAAACTGCGTATCACGTAGAATTATACGCTCTTTCCCATGAACTAAGGTCTTGTCATTTTAAACAGGAGTTGGGCTGTGTGGGTGTTAAACAAGTACAAAAGTGCCTGAGCAAAAGTCTGGAGCAGGGACTGAATAGTCAGACTATCATACGAGTTTGCGACTATCCATCCATGCAGATGTCCAAGAAAACGCCTCGATAAGGTATTCTTCAGTCTTCAAATATTAAATCGACTAAAATATGTTGAGCAGTTTGGTGAGAATGAGTAGTTTATTTTCATTTCGGGTTTTAGTTTTGAAGTCATGTCTTAAAGGAAAAAATCTCTAAATACATGGATTAAAATGAAAAGAGAAAGTTTCTCGACTTTAAATAAAATTGAATCGAAGAAATCGCATATCATTGCTCCTTCAATGAGCGTTTAATGCAGTTCTTCAGAAGGCTCATCAGTGTTGCATCTGTACACTGAATTAACGACATACACTTTACTTGAGACTTTGGGTGTCGACTTTATAGGCGTCGTTTCTAGAAGAGAATGAGAAATAGAGGGAGAAAGAGGGAGATGAAATAAAAGTTAAGCCAGCTAACCATCCTCTTCCTGTCGTGATTTTTTACAGGAACAGGATGGTTAGCTGGCTTAACTTTTATTTCAAGGAACAGATTCACACTATAAAGTGTGGTCAGATTTAGAGATATCCTCCTATGAATCATTATTGGGGTTGTTAAAAGAGAGGGCGTAAAATGCAACCCGGCATGAGAAGGCGAATAGAGAAAGATGCCTTTCAAATTCTACGCAACGTATTATGAAAGAAGAAAACGTCGTTAGAAACAAAGAAAAGATACCGTACAGTTATTATAGTGAACGCTGAACAGTCTCCTCACAGAGGATTCCCAGGTTCTGTAGAGGGATGCTGAGAATATAACTGAGTTTCTAAATTTTTTTAAACGTAGCTTAAATGTGGCACAAGGCTGAATATATGAAAAATCCCAGTGAGAATCTCACTCACTATTCAGTCGTAATTAATCTACCGAGAAAGGCTTGCTAAACATTACAAAACGTCGAAGTGCGCAAAAGATGTTGAAAATATTATGGACTGAACGGAGGAAATTCTAGGGAAATTAGATATAAAAAGACACTTATAGTGAGAATCAGAAATATAAAATTCATATTTTTAGGGAACATAATGAGGAAAGTGGTCTTGGAGAATTTGGCATTCACGGAACGTATTGAAGGCAAGAGAGACAGAGGAATGCAGACACTAATCTGCCTAACGTGCATGCACAATTGCATTGAAGAAGAGGGATTAGGAAATACCAAAAAGGCAAACCTTGCTAAGAGCCAAAAAAAAAAAAGTTGTTGAATGGCATTAACTGCCATGTCCTGAAGGGATAACAAAAAAAAAAGAATAAATGAAAATATGGGTATGCTCGGTGAGTCAATGCAAAAATAACAATAGAAAATGAAGAAAATAAAGATTATCTAACACCAGTTTGTAGCAATTAAATATATAATTCCTTCATAATTATCCAGTATTAGTCGTGCTCTCCCGACACACATTCTAACAGATCGATAATAGTCCGTCTAGGTGAATGAAAGCTCTGATTTTAAAATTCTGGTGTCTTGCAGCCCTATCTAAAACGCCTATAGAAGATAATCCAAACAGAAAATCCGGAGTGGAGCTCCGAAGGCGGTCGGCTGGCAACACAGAAAACCTTCAGGCAACTCCTGCCGTCAATGTATTTGCCAGTATTCCTTTGAATCTGTCGATATGACGGAGAGCGGGGCCATGTGGTCTGGGAACCACACGGCCTCAAAAGACCATCGCCCAGATATGCACACTCGAGATTTCACTTTAGTCTCATAACCAAAGTACTGAATTTTGACTAAGGTGGCTTCTACCTTTATCTGATAAACAGATGCCTACTATATACTATATAAGGTATCGTAATTCCAATTGTAAAGTAGATTTGCCCTTTTCATGGTGAATAAACATAGAGCGCACTTTTGTGAGTCAGTTTTAACATATTTCTAATTCTACGTTGTGTTAATAGGACTCACCTGGATTATACCAACGGATTACTACCTATATATATATATATATATATATATATATATATATATATATATATATAATATAAATGTAATATTCCATCGCTTCCGCATATAGAGGTCCAGTATCTCAGTTCTTAGAAGCGAGAAACCAGGCTACCCGCATATATAAGTAGATCGGAACCAGCCATATCTTATACAGAGAACTTGTGCATATAGTGTGTGTGGAAAATTCTGTTGTGTTGATACGTGAATGTGACGGTAGTCTAACAGCTATCAGCACCCCAAATTGTATCGGCGACCTAAGTTCAAATAATGTTACCTTTACTTTCGCATTAACACCTATGAGAAAGACATTGGACTCATTCTGATATTATCCTGGGACAATTGCCTACTGGATTAAAGCATTGGTTCGTGAATTTGGTGACATAGTAAGTTAAACACACTAAATAGGGCAGAATGTCCTTGAAATTAGTGGGAACGGAGTGAATAATAACTGAAAAGCACTAAAAATAAGAACAAGAAAATGTATCCCTAGACATGGCGAAACCTGCAAATTGAATAAAGTGTTAAGTTCTAAATCCCGTGAACGGATCGACACACACATGATGAAGGCGAGTATGCACAACTTCCGAAACAGTGTGTTAACGAAAACAAGAATGAGGAGAATATTCTGCATGTAAATAATAAAAATAGCAAGTATTTGTCGTTGCATGATACGGATCGTATGGATCAGGGATTAAAAGGGACATCTTCTTCCAAGTTAGGATGCTTCAAAGCATTTTACTGGCTTTTAAGTGGTATTTGATGCAGAAATACAAGCCTATATTTCATATCAGTTAATGCTCTTCAGATTAATTCCCATTTTCACTTTTCTATTTCATCTCAGACCTGCACATAATTAGGTTTGTAAGCTGAAACGTCACTGGATCTGCGATACAGTTGCGAATAATGCTGATTAATTCTTAAAGCGGTATGGAAATAAAATACACTTTGAAATGACTAGAGATTTTCGGTTAAACATTTCAAGATGGCTACCAATTATGATAACAGCTACTTGAAGAAGGCCGGATAATAAAACGATACATTGTAACTATGAGAAACAAGAGCGAAGGACGAAGCATATAGTCGTCATTTGAATGAACTTTTATTTCCAGAAAAAATTATTTACAAATAGCACAAAAAATATGCGTGGTTTATGGACATGATGCCATATTTGAGAATACTATTATATGTCGTTCGATAGGTGAAAACTTATCCTGATCCGAGAATATTCTGATGGTTCCTATAGCGGTCGAATATGTTGGTGTGAACCATGGAATGTTTAGATGTTTTACCTGATGTTTCTGAGCCAAGACGTCACCCCAGTGGCGCAATTTTCAATTAGCAGGTTAAAGATGTTAGTCCAAGGGGCGTCACAAAAAATCATGGAGTGAGTCCTAATAAGCATGCTGGCAACAGAAAAGAGATTTTAAAGATAGAGGGTTGCTGGTAAACAGATGATTGGAATGAAATTTCAATAGCTACCACAGATTGCTCCACGTCACCAAAAGGACAGTGTTGCGAAGTTCAGCAAGAGCGAGGAAGGGAGGTAAGGAATAAATCAAGTAGAGTTTCTCGGTTTTTCTAGGTAAACTATTACGGAAGTCCACGATTTCAATAAGGGATTGAGCAATGGAAAAATTTAATGTTTGAATAAAGGCACCATCAGTACTTATAGAATGTTTTAGACATGTGTCTCAGTGAGCATTAAAGTTACCGAAAACAAAGATGTTCGCAGATGGATGAAGAGGAAGTGCCTTTTCTATACTGTCAGTTATTGCACCTTATATACTGCAGTCATGGGAAGAAAGGGAGGGATAAAGGAAAAAGCGATTGGTAACACAGTTTAGTAACAAAAGACAGAATCTCATGAAAGTCTAGTCAGTGGCCGCGAGAGAAATCCTCGGAAGATTACCTAGGATATAAATACCAAGGCCATGCATGTCAATGGTGGAATCTTTTCGGAATAAGGGAAGATCGCCTGGAACCAAGAATTCATTGGTAGCAATAGAAGAAGTTTCACAAAGGGCAAAGATATTTGGCGACCGTGCCAGGAGAAATAATAATACGCTGCAGAAGTTGTCATGAATATTGGAGAAAGAAACGCTGAGGTCGGTCATTGGATTTTTTTAGTTACTTGTTTAGTTTATTTTCTTTTTGTTGTGATTTCATTGTGATTCGTTTTGAGGAGGAGAGAGAAAAAATATCACTATCTGTCGTCAATGGCAATACAAATTAGCCAGGGCATGGCTGAGAGCAGAGCACAATGTAGTCTCACGGTTGCACACCAGAAATAAATACAGGGACACCTACCTATGCACGATATGTCACTTCAAATACCCCGATATTATGCGACTTTTGATCAGAGCAGCCTACCAAAGATTTCGGGCTACTAACGATCAGTAGGAAGCAGCAGCCAGCAATCTGCCAACTGGGTACCCTCATAATGGAAATTCGCAGCCACTGGTTAGTCTGATCACCAAAAAGTTAAGACAGTTAAAACATTGTGGTCCTGGTAAAAGATAGAAAGAGAGAAATTGTAAACCATAACAGAAAACAACGGATGAACTTCTACTCCTGTTCAATGGACATGGAAGGAGTGCAGGCCGGACGATAGGTTAGTCTATCTACTCCTATTAATCAGTATAAAAAGCACATAAAATATGGAAGAATTCATATTAAGTTATGATTTAATATATGTTCTGATGTCTACTACAATCTAAAAAGGGAGATGGTAAAACCTAATTCGCCCTTATTGCATCAATTCTTCAACATTGATAAGCAACAATAAGCAAGTAGAGTCTAAATAAAACAAACTGGTGGGAGGAGCTGAAGTAAAAAAGTTTGATAATTAATAGCAAAAGAGAAATAAAAAAACGATAGAGAAGGAAAGAGAGGGTGAAAACATCGGAACCAAAAGGAAAAAAATTAATTTCAACATTTCCAAACAAGAAAATGGCACAAGGTATGGTATGTTACTTACAAGGGACTATTTCAGTGGTTCTTTCTAATCCTTAAATTGGAAATATTTTACGGACAGGGCAAGATCCTTTAATTTCAATTTTGGTTTGGTGAAAAATAAATTGTATCTGAAATGGATCTCGGTTACGATTATCGTCTCTCACTTGTGATGGATGATTGAAAGTGGTAGGAAGGGGTGAAAGGTCCAGGCAAAAGATTCTCACTTCGTATCTGTGCTGTGGTTTAGTTTCCGGAATTTCTCATTTGCGATTTGTAGTGAACAGTGGTGAAGTCTATAGAATTTCTCTGTATACAAATTGCCCCTATTAAAAAATATAATTTTTATTTTTCCTTTTCTTATTTTCATGTTTCGAACCTCGACTCAAAGAAATAGTTGAGTCAAACAATGCAATAGTTATATTTTCCTTATTTTCTTTTGCCTTGTGATTTTGGCCAGCAGTGTATATACAGAAAGTTATGTATATCAATGGTAACTGATAACTTGAAAACATGCGACGAAGATTCTATTTTCTCGAAGCTATCCAAATGATGTTTTAATAAATAGCCATGATTCAGATTCGAACACAGTCGACCGTTTTCTTAGTGTTAACTTTTACTCTAGCCAACACCTGCGTACAAAATTATATAAAAACAGTTTTACAGAGAACAAAAAATATCCACCGCGAAAATACTAATTGTTGATAGGAAAAGAAAACTACATGATGGAAAAGGTAATTTCTTAATCAGCTAAGAGTATTCTAGAAAGACAAGGCAAAAGTTATTTTTGCATCTTCGCTGCAATGATACCAGATGCACGTACAGACTTTTTTAGTCACAAGAAAATTATTTACTTTCCTTTTTTGTTTACTTACGTTAATACAGTATCGAATTTTCAGAAGGTAACTTTTGTGTATACAGCTGCAACTACGAAAAAAAAACGTGGACATAAAAAAAAAACCTCGCCACCTAAAAATGTCGCTGTAACCTGTCATTTGCATTAACTTGTTAAATAAGATGTTTCTAAAAATGTGATATATTTTATATTTACTAATCCGACAGAATATTCCGCATCTATCATTAAAGAAAAATATTCGTTCTCCGGCAATATTCGAACCTGCGTTAGGAGATGTAAGTTGTACTGAAATACAAAGTATGTGCATGATTAGCTAAATGTAATGATACTTCAACACCTTGTATTTAATCTCGAATATGAGGCTTCTTGGACAAATATTGCAGTAAATCACCCGGCTTTCGCAAATCTAAAATATGAATTTCAAATTTTTTAGATAGGATTGCGGTTTGCACAGATCATGAGCATAGAGTAGGACCGGTTTGCTCTAAAATAAAGACTCCAAAATGTAGCCATAGAACCTGTTTGCGTCAAAGAGGTGGTATAGGTGTGACTTATACTAGAATCACAGAATATTCTTCAGTTATTTTATAAAGAAAATATGCGCTCTCCGACAAGTTTCGAACCTGCGCCCGCATTACTAGGAGAAGCCATCGTTAGATCCGACCGGCTTGTACGGACACAGCCGCTGAGTGCGCCGCCGATCAAACACCCTTGAACAATACCTTATAAAGGCAAATATATATTTATTTCAAACACTTCTCAGTTTTCTCTTCTAACGTAAGCAAAGCAAATTCTAAAGCTGTGAAGGATGTTTTTTATTTACTAATCGGACAGAATATCCTTTTGTTGTGGAGTGATTTCACAGTGAAGGCTTTTATTTGTACTAAGTCGGTCCTAAAATAGGTTCAACGTACAAAATGTTAGGAACTTGATATAATCGGTATAACGCAGAGTAATCTAGTTGTGGTCGCTGATACTTTAGTATTCGACTGACTGACCGAATCACTGACCGACTCCCCATGTTACTCTTAATACTCCTACTTAGTATAGGTGGGAGAGTCTATTAACTATAGAATAGGTGTGTTCCACTATAACAGCTTTGTTTTTATTTTTCTCGATTTTTAATAATGAAACTTTCTGGAATCATCTAAAAGAAGAAACAAGTTTTGTCTATACATCTTATATATTACGTAATCGTACTCTTAGTGGATACCCATATTCGAGTAGACGCTCCATTTATTTATTAAACTGTATTTATTTATTTTCGTCTATCGGCCTCAATATTCGAAAAATCTTAATAAAGATAGAGAGAGCACATATTTTTTCTTCCAAATTGTTAAACAGTTCACACGCTGTTTTCCTTGCCACTCTTGCCTTCATTATATCCTGTAAGCGTTTAATTCACTTTAACTCTTTTTCTTCATTTTAATTCATTGAAAGTTTATCTGTCGCTTACTGATTCAAATAGAAGTGACCTCGTTGTTCCCATTTATCTCAAAACTTCCTCGTTTCTATGGTGTTCTCAGCATTGGCCAGTATAACCACACCTCGGCCATTTCAAACTAAATTGTTCCCTTAGTCCCGCTTGGAGATATCTGAATTATTCTCTGTCTAGAAGTAATTTAGAAGTGCATCAGTGATAGGGCCAGATTCCTACTAAAATAAAAAAAATACTTTCAGTTCAACTGAAATACCACGTATGGGGATGGTTTGTTAAATTTACCGATATATCGCTACTTGGATTTTAATTTCAAATATGAATCTTCTTGCACAATTATCACAAAAAATCGCTTAGTTTTCTTAAAGCTAAAAACATTAGTGTTAAACGTTGACATGGGTCCGGTTTATGCGAGTGTGAAAAATTTCGATATATTGTTCGGTTTACTGTGAGCATGGACGTAGAGTAGACCCAGATTCGTACTAAAATAAAAAATACTCCAAAACGTAGCCATAGAACCTGTCAGCACTATCATCAAATAAGCAGTCTGTGTCTAGTTTATACTAGAATAATAAAACTATATCTAGGTCTGGTTAGAGCGAGAGACAAATAGTTTGAGTAGGTCCGGTATACTGTCATCTAAGTGCCATATATGATACATACTTAGACGATCTGTCTCTTACGATTCATGACTGACTAGGCAGAAGATTTCCTCCCAGTAGATTGCTGTTTCATTCTGTAGTAGATGTTGTAATGCCCTCCCTCTAAAGAGTCTATGTTGGACTCTTCCGCCTACTATAAGATTAGTAGGAGATAAGGCCTTAGAGGAACAGTCGAATATATTGTTCAACTGTCCAACTCTCTGCCTCGGCAGAGAGGAACTCGGACGAGGCTTTGCCGCAGGGCAAAGTTTCGTCCGGGGAGGTAGACAGACCCTGAACCCGTTTATATGGGTTCAAAGGGAATATATTTTGCCGAGACTACGGGCTCTGAGAATCACTGGTTAAACTCGGTCTTGTGCCACATACATTCCTTGCGGGTGACTGTTAAATATAACAGTCGAATAGATTGAACGCTGCGTCATCCGACACAGACCCACTATTCGTGTAATACTGTTCTGTTGTATTTACTGTTTAATATATGATATGTCTGTAACACTTGTTTTGTTATTTCTTTAACCATTTGCTTGGTCACAACATCTTGGCGACGAAGGATTCAAAGAAACGGACTTCACGTTAAATCATTTTTTTTTCCAATGTCTACAACAGTGGTGAAGAAAGGAATTTTAATCAAACTCTACAAAAGGATATCCAGCTTTAATTACAACAGTGACAGTGAAAAAAAAGAAACTCCTCAACCAATTTGATTTCTAAGAGTTCAATTCAGTGGTTGAGAAGGTTGGTGAAACTTGTTATTTTTTCCATTACATCAAGTCAGTAAAATGACTATACAAGTCAAACAGACTTATTGTTTTCGCAAATAGGGTAAAGTAAAAAATTACCCCCTCTCCCGCTTTTTTCAGTAAAATAATCGTATTATGGTTAAGAGGATAAAGAGAAAAAATCCCCCCCTCTCATTTCTTAATTTTACGTACTACCGCAATAAAATGGACGAATTTAAAAGCGGAATGCTAGAGTTGATGAAAAACCAACAGGAACAATAACTACTGTTAGAATAGAAATATCAAGAAAGACAAGAGAAATTTGAGGAATTACACCTAGAAATTCAGGTTAGACAACAGAAACTGGAAGAAAGGCTCCTTCAAACACAGAATGAACAAAGGCACTTGTATAATATATACATCAAAAGCCAAAACGAGGACAGCGAAAACGCTTTCTCTCAAAATGCTATATGGACTGCTATTGAAAACTTCACGTTTGCACCTGAAGAAGAAATTATATTCGCGTCGTACTTTAAATGTTACGAGTATTTATACAATACGAATTGTGGCCAATTACATTAGTATAGAGATTGTCTTTTTAAAGATAAAATTGTTTTAATTGCGATAAATTGGGATACAAAAGTTCTCACTGTAGGATTAAGAACAAGACAAAAAAAAGTTTTGTAAAAATTACCAAGTCTGATGAATCAGAAAGTCGTAACATCAGGAAATATATTGAAGTGCAAATATTTAACAAAAGTATAAAGCTACAACTTGATTCGGGTTTAGACTTATCCATATTATCAAACATGGAAAAAAGCTGGGTAAGACGACTTTTTAAAAATGAACCGAACAGCTAAACTAACTGGCGATCCTATTAAGTTTATGGGCGAACTTATAACGAACGTGTCATTCAAAGATAAAACTTTAAAACTCAAGGTGTATATTACGAAGAATATGAGTAATTTGTTTGAGACTGATTGGTTAGAATAGTTTCAAAATTGGGATATGCCTATTAACTTATTATGACAAAAAGTCAAAGCAGAAAAGTTAAAAGGTGAACTTTTAAAAAGATTCCCAAGGTTTTCAATGGAGGAATAAGAAAATGCACAAAATGTCTGCTAAGTTTGAGCTAAAGCCAGACGTAAACCCAGTTTTTAAGAGAAACCGTGACGTTCCATTTGACTCGTTGAATCAAATTGACGAGGAGTTGAATCGATTTGAGGAATGGGACGTCTGGGAAAGGTTGAATATAGTGAATGGGCATCTCCCACAGTTTATACTTAAAAAAAAAAAAAATGGCAAAGAAATTCGTGTATGTGCTGACTTCTCTACGGGGCTGAACAGCACTCTAAAGGATCACCATTATCTCCGTCCAGAGGAGATATTTTCTAATTTTTCTAAGATTAACGTAAGCGTTGCATATATACAAATACCCGTGGACAACGAATATTCGAAGCGCCCACAAGGTTTTATACAATTTTTTAAACCTTCCATTCGGGGTTAAGGTCGCCCCTTCCATTTTTCCCCAGGTCATGGACACGATGTTAAATGGCCTGGATTTTGCGATGGCTTATATCGATGAGGTACTAATCAACAGCGAGAGCATCGAGGAACAAAAATCGAACGTCTGGCAGGTATTCATGAGAATTCAGGATTACAGATTCAAATTAAAAGACGTGGTGTGAGTTTTTCTTAGAGAGGATTAAGTACTTAAAGCAAATAATTGACAAAGACGGAAGACGTCTCGACGACGTCTCGACCCAGATAAGCCAAAGGCTATAAAGAATATGCCAGCACCAGAACATGTGTCGGCTCTTCAAAATCTTTAGGCCTTGCCAATTATTACAACATTTTTGTCCCAAGAATGCATAGTTTGTGATCTACACTTAATGAATTATTGAGAAAAGATAACGAGTGGAAATGTACAACCAAATTCCAGGAAGTATTTCAGATCTGTTATTGACTCATTACGATCCAAATCTTAACATCATCGTAGTCAGCGATGTTAGCTCTTAAGGCATCGGGGCGTTCATTTTGCACAAGTTAAAGGATGGATCGGTAAAGCCAATCGTCCATGCATCTAGGATGCTATTACCAGCTGAAAGAGGTTACTCGCAAATAGAAATGGAAGCCTTAGGAATCATTTTTGAGGTGACTAAATTCCATAGGTTTATTCATGGAAGGTACTTTTTTGTTATACACATACCATTGTCCATTGCTTACTATCTTTCGATCAAAAAAGGGTCTGCCAACACATACTTCTAATAGACTGCAAAGATAACGAACCACTCTCCTTAATTATAACTACAAAATGAAGTTTCTCCCATCCAATAAAATCTGTCATGCAGACGGGTTGTCTAGATTGATACCTGAGGACACAGTGATTGCTGCCATTAGAACAGAGGTCGAAATAAAAAGTACATTGTGCAATACTGCCAGGGAGCTTTCTATAACAATTGATGAGATAATAGACAAAGCGTCCGATGATGAGTTCATAAAGGAAATAAAAGACAAACTAAATAGTAAAGACCAGAATATCTCAGAAGCTTACTCACTTTGTAACGATATACTAATGTACGGAGACAGAGTAGTAATACCATCTACACTACAGAAAAGAACATTAAAGGAATTCCATGTTGGCCATCCGGGAACTTCAACAATGAAGATTCTGATGAGGAGTTATGTCTACTGGACCGACATGGATATTGAAAACACAAAGGGTCTGCTTTGGCTGTTAAAGCACTCCCGATAAAATTCAATCCCTGGCCTAAAACCGACTGTCCGTGGTCGCGGATATACATTGATTTTGCTGGCCCACTTGATGGTTTTTAGTACTTTGTTGTACTTGACAGTTATTCCAAGTGGCCAGAAATATGGAAATGTAAGAAGCCGACCGCGGAGGTGACAGTAAATTTTTTGCATGAGTTATTTTCCAGATTCGGAGTTGTTGACTGTGTCGTAACAGACAATGCTGCACAGTTCACATCCTGAGAATTTAAGGATTTTTGTCAGTCATTCCTGATAGAATATATTACCACAGCGCCATATACCCAAGAAGTAATGACAGGCAGAGCGTTTCCTTTCCGGAGAGCACTGAGGAAGCTGAAAGGTACTTCCACCGATACGGCTATACAGCAGTTTTTGCATGTCTACCGTGTAACCCCTAATAGCAGTGCTCCATCTTCCAAGACGCCAGCGGAGGTCATGTTTGCCAGGAAAATAAAATCGGCATTTGGCAAGTTCCTTCCGAGTGAAACGAAAGCGAGAAATAGGAATAAAGTGCCTAAAAAGCGCATTAAGATCGGTGAAAAGTTGTTTTTTTTCCGTGTATTTGGGAATAATAAAACTCACTGGGAGATAGGAACAATAGGCAGACAAATTGGTAACATGATTTACATGGTTTAGGGACCGAAGTTTATACACAAACGTCATGTAAACCAAATTAGAAAACGGCATGAAAGGGTAGTCGACAGGGATCCCATAGAGGATGACACTATGGATGTCGTTTGAGGTTAGGTTTAGGGTTAGGGCTACCCCAATACCACAATCAGTGACAGAGCTCAGAAGGCCCAAAAGAGAAAGTTAATATACGGAACCTTTAGAAAATAACCCGAAAAGAAAAAAGACATTGAACATCTTTCATTTCATACAATGTCTACAGAAAAAGGAAAAGAATGATTAAAAAAAAGAAAACATCTCCTAATTTATGAACTTTGAATTACCAAAAAAGCACAATACGCATTAGATTATTGGAAATTATTAACATTATAATTTAGATTAAAACTTATGCTATTCAATATCTGAGGGAAGAAGATATGGATTCATGCCTTCCCTATGGATATTAACACGTAAGTGAATGTAACGAACCCGACAGGAATTTGAACTCAAATTTCAGTTTGTTACAAAAAAAATTTAAAATATAGCCATATGTATATGTATATATATATATATATCAAGATGTTAGGCATAGATACAAATTGTACTTGAGTAAAAACGTTACACATATCCAAGTTAGGATGATGCGTTGTTTTTTGTATTAAAAACTTGATATTTTGTTAGACACGAAATCCAGTTTTTCTCTACTTTTTAAATCAGGTAACTCTTATCGTTCCGTTGTCATGACACGTGTATGCGTACGGTTTTCAGACAAAGATGAATTTAGAAACTGAAGAGTAAAAAAAAAATCAAATCTGTGTAAGAAGAATCCATAATGAAAAACTTCATTTGTTAAATATACAAGTTATTTTTTAATGGTTTTATTGAATTTTGTAAAGCACTTTCGAATTTTAGTTCATCTACGACTATTGAAAATAGTCTGTAAAATCGTTATTTGATATTTCTTTATTTTTCACATCTAAATTTGCCTGAAGGAAGAAGCCATCAAATGCATCTATTTGCAGTCTTACTTTAAGACAGAAATATTGAAATCTGAAACAAAAGTGGTTTCATTTGAATGAATAAACAATGTTGTTGCTTTTAAATTTGAATGGCGAAAAATAAACTTAGGCCGACTATGAATTTACATATGTAGAAGTATTATTCGAATTGTGTTATCTCTTTAAATTAAGTTATTTTTTCGTCTTGGTTTGTTGAGCCGTTTTAGAATCATTTGTCACTTGACTGCAAAAGTGATGTTATGTATTTTTAACTGATTTTTTTTTAAAAAGAAACTGATTTTCTTCAACATTAGTTTGTTTTATAATGGCGTCATATCAGAGCGATAAGCTAAAACATCACTGCAATCAGAGGAGGAAGTAAAGAATTAAAAAAAATATGTAGGTCTCACATCACAAAATGTAAAAACCTTTTTACTGCAGTATCTCATTTGGTTGAAATATTGCGTATACAATGAAACGGAAACATCTGGCGCTCAGGAAACACTTTTAACAACTATCACAACTAGATCTTACAGTCGACTGTATTTTCAAGCTGAGTACTTAAGAGTTCATCTTTATTGATTACCATCTTCAAATGTCACCATGGAGCTGGAGCTATATAATCCTCACGTTTTAACCTTCACAGCATTCAAAAGCGTTTACGCAGTCTCGTTGTCAATGAATTATTTTCCGCCCTACAACCGCTTTCCTACAGTAGAAAATCTCTTAGTCTATTGGCGCTCTATATTATATGGCAAATGTTCAGACGAGCTACATATCTCAGATCAAACAATTCAAGATTTACAGCTTGGACCAGCTTTGCCATATATATAAGCTTGACTCATCCGCATTACTTTTGTATTCCATTGGTAATGAGGAATTTTTACTTAAGTAGATTCTTTCTAAGAACTCTTACCTTTTACAAAAAAAACTCCCAAAAGAATACTTCCTTGATCACTAGGATATTAACAGCTTCAATTCGAGGATCAACTATTATCTAGCCTATATATCCACATAAAGCCAGCAAATTTCGTAATTGTCTATATTCATTGACTCTTTGACTGTGTATTATGTTAAAAACAAAATTAAAAACAGTAAACACTTTGTGAATAAGTTTAGAAACAGTTCGGGAAAAGATATATTATAAAATACAGAATATTTCGTTTTTTGTTTAAAATCAATTTTAGCAATTTAAGAAATCAAATCGTACGTTGTCTATTGAAAATTATATTAGTGTTCAGTCACATTCCCGCAGATGTAAGTTTGCATCTTTGCGTCTTTTCTATAAATACTTTTATGGTAATTATTCGGATGAGCAATTTACCATTGTACGTTTGTAGTGAGAGTTCTCTTTATGACCAGTGGTGAGCACCTGACGCGTTTTTGCCAAGCTTTGGAACGTTCTTTTTGAATTTCTCTCCCATCATTAATTTCTTTTTGAATTCTTTTTACGTTCTTTTATTTCTAATTTTTTTTTTTTTTTAAAGTTTTAAATTTTCTTTTTTCTTTTTTTGCCATTGGCTTTGGCCGCGAGCCTTTATTTTTTTTATTTAATTAAATATTAATAAAATTTAATTTAATAAAATTAATTAATAATTAAATAATTAAAATTTAATAAAATTAATTAATAATTAATTTTATTAAAATTCTGTATCTTTCATTTTGTTTTGACATTTAGTTTATAGTTTATTTTAAATTTTTGACGTGACTTGTGAAACTTCCCCGCTAAAATGAAAGAAAAATATCCATTTTCGTTAACTGTTTTTTTTGTTTGTTTTTTTATTTTAATTTTGAATGTTTTTATTATTTTCTTCTTCTCGATTTTTTTTTTCATTTTCTCGGTGGCTTAGGCAGCAATCTTGATTTTAATTTATTTTTGTAAAGTTCTACAAGGCCATTAATTTTTTTAAATTTTTTGTTTTTTTTTATTTAGTAACGACTTATTTGAGCTAGTTTATTTAATCGAAATACTATTCTGTTTTTTCTTCATATTTAATCAGTTTATTTTTATTTTATCAGTCTTTGATTTCTTAGCTGAACATCCTCGGTTTCGCCCGACTTATATTCTTTTTTTTTCTTTTTCTTTTTGATGGGGGGTACGTTTAGTTTTTCAAGACTTGTTTTTACTAGGCATCATGTCTGAAAACTTTATTGCCTTAAGTTAAATCTTTTTTAATTTAAACCGTTTTTTCATTAATTTAATTTTTTGCTTAACTGGTTTAACCAGTTAATTTTTTTTATTGTCTTTATTTTTCTCTCCCCACTCTCCTGTTAGCAATTTTCTTTTATTGTTTTTCAATTTTTAATTATTTATCTGTTTGTGTATTTTATTATTTTCGTACTCCCCTTACACCTATATTTTCTCTTCAGAAGTAGTAATATATATATATATATATATATATATATATATATATATATAATAATAGACCAGCTTAGTGAGGGTGATTATTTTTTCTCAAAATGGCCGACGAAAACAGTCGGTCTGCCATAAAGCATCTTTTTGTGGCGGCCTCCAAGTCTGGTAAACGGGGCAACTAACCCGGAAAACACCAGTACATGAATCAAATGTGCGAGATACAAGTAGTACAAAAATTGGAAAGACCGGAGTTCAAGTAAAACCAATGAGAACAATGTACCAAAAAATAGACACAAGACGACAGCCGGGGAATCGCCTTCATGCTGGAAGTCGAGACCGAGTTGCATAATAAAGAAAATGGAATTCTTGGAAAAGGCTAAGAGTGACGCACATCTTTTGAAAGAAGATGGACTCTTAGAAGACGTCTAAGCATTAAAGATGTTTGAAAAGAGAAAAAAGGGAATGGTGTATGGACCAGCGTACGCGCCAAATTTGACGCTCTACGAAAACAGTGATTGAATTACTCATATCCGTGGGGATTAAACCACAAAGAGTTATAAAAGGAAACGATTTTTTCATGTAGGACGTGGTAATGCCCAGCTAAAGATTGCTCGATGAAATTGATAACGAATGACCTCATACTACGGACTGAAGTTGTAGGTTGGCGAAGGATTTGAGGTACCTCTTCGCAGTCTTCATGCCTATCCATACCTGCTGGAAAGAAAGACCAAGCTCTTGTAGTTAGGGCTAGGTTAAAAAGAATGTCCTCCGAGGCGACGAACTTGGCGACTGAATTGCAACAGGAGGAATTGCGTAGAGAGTCTGATCATAACATCCCAATTGTCACATTGACTGGCAGGCGACGGGTGACTACGAACGGAACATTTGTGAGGTTTTTATGTCCTTTTTTCAGTAACTCTCCACGAGGGAGCCTGGACTGAGTCCTGCTCAGTTGGACGCCTATTTAGCTGATTTTTCCCACCTCGAGAAGACTGAAACGGCTGGATGCGAAGAAGCCATTACAGAAGAGGAAATCTGAGGAGCGCTGGAGCAAGTCAGTCGAGACAAGACTCCGGAGATAGATGGCCTACACTATGTGATATTCTTGAGGTAGTCACCCATGTTTGTTCCTCTGTTGGCACTTATGTTCGACCACTGGCTGAGGAATGGGAATATACCCCATCGCCAGAGGTGTCATGAAATTGCTACGTAAGAACAAAAACGGTGGGGACGGGATAGGGAATTTTTGCCCTTCAGCTATGCTTAATGCTGAGTTGAAGATTTTGGGAAAGGTCATAGCAAATCAGCTGCAGTTTGTCCTGCCTAGTGTGATTAGTTCCGAGCAGACCTCTTCTGTGATGGGGCAGGACTATTTCGTTCAACCTTTTTTTTGTTCGCCTGATCATTTAAAAATCGACGGAGAAGTCGCTTGATCCATTTGGATCAGTCCAAGGCATTTGATAGGGGAACCATCGATTTCTCCCGCCGTACTTTCGCTCCTGGATCCGTCTCCTCTATGAGTCCACGCGGGCGCTGGTGGTGGTGAATGGGATCAGGTCGGAGGCTTTCGCTTTGTCTCGGACTGTTCGCCACGGTTGCCCGCTTTTTCCAAAGCTTTATGTCCTTGCGTTGGAACCATTCCTGCGCAGGTTGAAGACGAATTCTGGCCTGATGTACCTGTGCTCGCAATGAGCACCGCCGAAATAGATAAAAGCAGTAAACAAATATAGAGGTATAAAAAGTTTACAGGTGCAAACATCAACTGCAATAAGTTTGGTGGCTTGCGGTTGAGTGAGTGAAAGGGAGTTTCTCTTCCGGGGCCCTTCAATTGGATGCAGAGGCCTGTCAAGATACTTGCTCTCGGGTCTCGACCTCCCCTTTGAAAAGAAATGCTCAGAGCTTCGGAAGAAGGTAGAAGAAACAGTTGTGGGCTCGAAAGGATCTTTCCGTTTAGGAGATGACGCTTCTAGATTATCCTAAAACGCCGGGGACGGTTTATGCCTTAGGCCGCAATCTCAATATCATTTGCTTAAGGAGCATATAAAAACCACCTAAGTTCAGTCTCTCTCACACGCACCAAAACCGAAGCTCTCACCCACCTTTCGCCGAATTTTGACGAAGAAAGTTTCCTGCTCTAATTTTAACTTTAAGCTGATGCTTAAAGAAAAAGATCAGTTGAGAACTTCTCATCTACATAAAACTCCTATCTCTTGTATTTTTTCTGACTTATCAAAAGTCTTGGTTTTTCTTTTTCAGTTTTTCATTGAAGCAGAACTTAAGAGCATCAGATGGACACTCCAACATCCAGGTATTGTTCCGAAGGTTATTACATCCTGTGTTAGTTAGGGGGTCTGATCTGATTGACGACCTCAGCCTTACGAAGCAGGAGGCTCGCTCAATATAGTCTTGAACTCCTGGGTATTATGAGGTATCACTCAACTGGCTGGTGATTATTAGTGTCCTCTGGGTCGGCAAAAGTTTTTGTTCGTCGGGCGTGGAGAAATCTCCAAACTGCGTTCGCTGTGATGGGATGGTGGAGACCCTGGGTCACGCTTTCTTTTATTGCATAGTCGTAATCCTGTTGTGCAAGTTTATTGAAGACATCATGTTTCCCATGCTGCGCGAAAAGTGTTTTCGTCCTCGAGGCCAGTTCTCTGTGTAGCAATGTGATACAACCGTTGACGAAGGCTGAACATTAGGTGTTCATTTACTTGCTAGGTGTTATGAAAGTCGTGATCTTGTGTGTTAAGCATCAGCTTAAGTCAAGATTAGCACGGAAAGGCGGGTTCACCCACCATCAGAATCTGACAAAAGGTGGACGAGATATGCGCGTTTGTGTCAGAGTAGCACTTTGATGTCGGATAGTTTTAACAATAATTGTGCATTTGGGTAGCAATCTCTTTTTTCTACAAGTTTCCTTTAAACAGACTGAGAAGTTAGTGCCGTTAAGTTTCTGTTTATTTTTTCTAGTGTTGTTATATATTTGTTGGATATAAATTTTGTAGAATTTGTCCAAATGTTTTCTATGTTCGAGCGTTTTCGGCTATACTTTTAGACATTGTCAAGAATGACTTTAGATTTAATTTCAACTGAATGTATGGATTGTTTTATGTATGTATCTAAAGTTATAAGAATGTTTATTTTACAAACACGGTCAGCACAATCTTGATATTTTCTACATATTTTATGTCCAGAAATTAAATAAAAATTAACTCAGTACGTCAATTTTTTTAATTAAACATATTCTTAAATATAATAGCCCCATATATATATATATATATATATATATATATTTGTGTGTGTGTGTGAGCACTATGGAAAAAAAGAATTTTTAACGGCTGCCTCAGCTTTAATGTATCGCTTCTCGTAAGAATAGAGCATTATAGCAGCTGGTATGGCGTTTATATAGCACGTATATAATGCTTTACAAATTCTCTTTCTCTGCCGTGCGCCGATAATCAAGGGGTAAGTGTCTCTGACTGATGTCAAATCGGTCGAGGTTCGATCCCGGCTTGAAGTAATCACATGTCTAGTCACACTGACGAGCTGTGATACTGGGAAACAAGCTGGATGACTATATATAAAAGTCTTGTGTGTGCGTGTATGTGTGTGTGTATGTGTAGCGTGTGTGTGCGTGTGAGTGTGCAACAATTGAGAGGCAGTGTACGAAATACCCCATTCACGCCCACACACAAAAAGTTAACGCGCGGAAAAACTACAAAGAAATTCCCTGCTTTCCTTCTCTCGCACGAATTGGCAGGGGAGGGTGCGGTGAACTACAAAGAGAAACGCTCCCTAGGGCGAGACAGTTCACAGTAAGAACTAAATTGTATCGAATCTTGACCCTCAGAAATTTGACGTTTAACAAAAACCCGAGTAGACGGATGAACATCTTTACATTATTGTTCTTTGGGAAGATTTGCATTAAAGAAAATATGTAAAATTTATGAGGATAAAATACGGATATTTTTCCTGAGGTTTTTTTTTTTTTTTATAAACGGTACACTCTTCAATTATTAATATTAACAACGACCTATTTTAAATTACAGAATTGTTCATGGATGAAACGAAAATTACTTACAATATAATACATATTACATATAATACATTCCTTCTTACAATATAATACATATTACATATAATACAATCCTTCTTACCGTTAATTTTAACGGCAAGGATACACTATAATATATATATGTGTGTGTGTGTGTGCGTGTGTGTGTTTGCGTGTGTGTGTGCACAACATAAAAAATTATTTAAACCTTTACTTAAGCTAAAATCTCAGCCTAGTGCCACGTGGAAAAATATGGTTGAAAGAGAAGTGACTGATCTTAAGCTATTTTCAGTTTTCTCCCGATCCTAAACTTCAAAAATGAAAAAATACAGGAGTTCTATCCGAAACACAATTTGGGAAACTCACACCACCCCTAGCAGCAAAGTATCTAATACCTAAGACAGCAAGTTATCGACTGTATAATTAGCCTACACTGTACTGCAATTGCTTGAATTAGCACTATCAGAGGCGTTTTTTAACCTAAAATAATCCTCGAATTTTTACGATGTTCATGCTGAGCGAACGCCACGCTCATCAGAGATTACGCTTCCGGGAAGTATATCAAGATAAACGCAGCGTCTTGCATCTGACCCTGCCAAAAGAAATATACATATCTCATGGTACATATAGATAAGTAACAAAAGAAAAAAAATTATATCTATATAATAAAAAATACAATATATTTTAGTTAGTTTTCTTATATGTAGATAGAAATGACTGCCACATTTATTCAAAGTAATTTTTTTTCAAATAATCTGACCAGCCGAAACCTCGAGGCGTCTTCTTTTCTTGGTTCGACTTTATTTAAAATGTTCGCCCAACATATTTACGAAAAGCCACTAGTGGGAGAGAATGCAAGTAAGCAAACTTTTAAATTATATATATATATATATATATATATATATATATTCTTTTACAAAGTTGAACGATGTAAGACGAACCTCACTTAATCGATAATTTCGGTAATTCAGAACGTGAATTTGAATTTAGCATTGACGTTATCATCATAATCATCATCAGTCCCATGACCGGATGTAGCTCTATGTTCGTTGCGAAGCTGAGTATCTGATCAGCTTCCTCTATATGTATGACTTACACGACAATCTACGAATCTTCTCTGTGAATGATCTTTTTTGTCCAATCAGTGATTTTGTCGGCCTATTTTCCCCTGTGTCTGCCTGTTTTTCTTTTGCTTATATGCAGATGTCATAGTGTAATAGCAAATACAGAAACTGAATTCCAAGATGTCTATATTTATGGTTGTCAGCAAAAGGAAGAGCCCAGCATTCAAATTGCAAACTAGAGAAACCAAAATCAATCATGTACAAGGAATTAAATATCTGGAAAGTGTTTTAGCAGAGCAGGGAATGTATGGTATTGAAATCCGAAGGCGTAGTGGGATACCAAATGATACCTTCCAAAATCTAAGCCAATTAGTAACTAAGAGAAAAAAAATTCTTTGGAAACACAGATAAACATACTGAACAGTTATGTAATATCAGTCCTGCTATATGGCAGTGAATACTGGATAATCTCCTCACAAATAAAAAACAAGCCTAAAGCATAAAAAATATGGATCTACAGAAGGATGCTAAGAATATGATGGACTGATCATGTGAGCAACGAGGAAGATTTTAGAAAAAATGGAAACATAAGGAAGGGAGATTTGAAATTTCTATATCACATAAAGAGAAAAAGAGAGCTTGGAAAATTTGACACTCACAGTACGAGTCACTTTGATTGAAGGCAAGAGTGACAGACGAAAAACCTATCTAGCGCGCTCGAGTAAAATGATTGGCGGAATAGGGTTTAAGAAAGATAGCAAAAGACAAATTTATTAAAAGCTAGAAAAGGTCTACAAATTGAGGAGAGTCACCATTGCCCGCGCCATGAAGGTACATTTTAGGAGAGTAATGGTAAAAGTTGGTTCTTATGACTTTATCATACCATTCACGTAGGTCGTCTCGATGGCAGATATGTAATCTTCATAAACATCTCATTTCATATACTTGAATTATTCGTAATAATTTTGCTTTTAATATCCGAGATTTACAAACGTAAAGATTGCGAATGCCACTGCACGTAAGAGGTCTGAACTTAGATTTTAGGCATATATTCTTCACTTTCCAGACAGCTGACATTGTTTATTTATGTTTGTAAAATTAGTGAATGAATAAAAGAAATAATAATTAAAAGATACGTCGAGATTATAGGGATTTTGAATAACGAATTTTATTCCCCGTGACTAGTTGCCATTCAAGGCTGAAGAGCTAAAACTATCCTACCATTTAAACCTTAGCTGAAGGAGTGAAGGTGCATGTTCATAGCTTTTCCAATGGTAATTCTGCTGAAATGAATGTAACGAACCTGACGGCAATCTGGTAATCTTTGGAATGTTTTTAGAAGTTTGAAATAGTGTACGTCAGCGTAGATTATTTCAAATTTCCAGCATTTGGATGGGAAAAGAAATTTAAACTACCATGCAACACCACATTGGTTATTGAAAGTGACTTAAATGATCGAAAGTAGTCGAACAAAACAATATGACATTATGAACATCGAACAGTTTATTCACAATTTCGAGCGCAAATTTCAACACATCCGAAAATTGGATAATGCAATAAAAACATCAAACAGACAAACTTTTTCGGTGCGTTTTCACCGAAAAAGTTTGGATATATAAGGGTGTTAGAGCAAAATTGTCAAAAACGTGTAACAGCAAATTTGTCCAATTGTTAGATTAAGCTTTAAATAGTTGTAACATAAAAATGATTAAAGATGTGTCAGTGGAATTCTCCGAGAATTTACTCTCCAATATTAACAGAACAGTCGCGATTTCAAACATATATATATATATTTGTGTGTGTGTGTGTGTGTGTGTGTGTCATTCCAGGATAATTTTCCAACTTATTCAAGATGATCTTTGCATTCTCTAACTTTTATAAATGTCTGTCTGTCTTGGAGTAAAAAGTCGTCTCACATGCTTGACGTACGATTTCTTTTTGAAGTCTTTTTTCAATGCTATTTAGATTATCATAGGTGAACCTTTCTCACGTGCTAAGCATCTTATGCCTTTTCTGATTGATATCTTTGGCTCTAAGTTGAAATGATGATGCCTCTGTGTTGTGACCTCTCTCTCTCTCTCTCACATATATATATATATATATATATATATATATATATATATATATATATATATATATATATAAACACACAGGGTGCGATGAATAAATTATCAGCATATTATAATTTTAATTTCGTGCATGCGCGTTCTTTGTTTTTTTTTATTTTGTCGGCAGCACAGTAGGGTCAGCTGACCGCCGTCTGTGAGAAACAGTGCGCCAGAATGCAATTCACTTTGCTAGAAATTTGGAAACGGCATGCAGTTCTGCTTGGCATTCGCGCCAAAATTTCCAATACAAACATTTCAGTGTTTGGGTGACAGTCTGAGGCCAATGCAGAGGATTCCGAAAGAGTTGGATGAATTTGTTGGTGAGAGTTTCAGACTCAACACGGAGGCCAAACGAAGTGCCTTGAGGAAGTAGTGCTTCTCGAAGACCCTATATCAGGAATCTTCTCCATGCCACACAAGCAGGAGAACAGACAATTTCTGCGACCGCATTACACCTTACATCTGCTCAGCAAACTGCAACTCCTTTTATTATTATCTCTGCTACGCAGTTGTGCAAGAGTCCAATCAAAACTCCTTGTAATACCAAAAATGAACCGAAGGCAAGGATTACAGCAAAATTATCCAACTTATACAAAGAGACTGTTCAGAAGAGTTGCAGAAGATTCCGAAATCGTCTGGAGGCCGTGGTTGAGGCCAATGGCGATTCTTTTAAATATATGAAATCGAATCCATTAAATTCACTTACGTACTAATAACATGGGAAAGGGATGAATCTTCTTCTTCTCCCTCCAGCAGGACAGACTGGTTTCTATAACCTTTGATGAAAACTGGTCTAAGGGAAGGACAACTCTGAATTCAAATCCTGCTGGGTGTCGTTTGGGGATCTTGTGGCATTTAGTGCACCATGTTTCTGTATTTGGCCCTTAAAAAAAGCGCGGTTGGTTCACCACTATAATTAAAACATATTTGGTCTGCCGGGTCCTAGTAACTGTGCTGCTTGATCCCCATACATCAAATACGACGGGAGAGTCCACTATATATATATATATATATATATATATATATATATATATATATATATATGCACCTTCGTATAATTGTCGATTTGCGTAAAAATCTCTGCAAATCAACTGTCAATATGAGACAACCGATGGAAGAGGAATATTTTCAGAGTGGGTATAGGAACAGGACTTATGCCCAAGAAGAGACACATCTTTTATGGCAATGCGTCATTTCTCCATGTTTCTTGCAGAAAGTAAAGTCGATTGGAAGATCTTTTAGAATTCAGAAACATTGTCGGCATCTTCACTTCCCATTTACTGATTCAGCTGCATGGTGATGAACCGTTATTCGGTAACTCTGTACTTTTTTCATATCGCTTCTGTTGCAGATGACCTGAGTTCAGATCTCGAAAATGTAGGATTTTCCGGAAATCGAATATTCCTTAAATTTAGTTAATATCAATCACTGTAGAGCAGACAAGATCAAATCGAGGTCAGCTCACCGCATTCAGTTTATTTGGTCATTCTCAATGGCCTGCTTAATTTCATGTGAAAATTAACGTTTCTTAAAATGTAATTTTGTTTCGTATTCAATCCTTCACCCGCACTCTTATAAATAACAACATACATTAACGATAATTAAGTACAATGTTTCGTTTCTTGAACTATGCAAGCATTCGGTGAAAATAACGTTTTCATTATATTAAACCTTTTATAATTTAAACCCCTAAGAAAGATCATATGTGTAAACATTTTTTTTGTTTTTGCTTTTTAAACAGAAAACATTCATAATATTTTTTTCACTCGGGAATAAATATACTTAATTTATTTTCAAGAGAATAACTTATAAATAAACCACAGGCAGCGACATGGGTTAATAACACTGTCATCTGTGATAATTCATTTTGTAATTATATTTCTCAAAAACAAAACAAGCTTTCTACCATTTCTAATGTATATTCTTATTCATATGGTTTTCTGTAGTGAAAATAACAGTAAAATACTGCGAAGAATTATATTGAATCGTTATAGTAGTGTGTTATGAGCAACAGATTATGCGGTCCACTGCTTGTAAAAGATTTCATATGTTTTGGTCGTGTAGTAATATTTACATTTCTTTCAACAGACCATTAGTTCTGTTTCGACATTTTGATCCTCGCTCTTTTCTCGAAATCATTGCCGTTGTATAAATTCAATTGTGCAAATATATATGAAAGTGAAAACTAGTCCATTTGTTGCTATCAAGAATCTTTTCTTTTCGCGTAATTTCTGTAAATTAGATTTCAAATAAATCTAATTTCTATAACACAAAAAATATTATTTACAAATCATGAAATCTTGGAAACGACATATCAAAACGAGATAAGACATCGTTTGCTTCATTATCTGATGTCTTCAAATCAGAAATAAACTAATTATTGCTGGCTAAAGGTCACGTCAACGTTGTGTAGTAAATAACGATCCCCTCGAGGTAGCATCGGAGTAGAGATTTCAATTTTAGTTCGGTCTCAATATATGTTGTTTGAGTCAAATTAAGTGAAGATTGTTAAATGTCAATAACTTAATTATTTTTAAAACTGACAAGAGTCAGGAAATTTATGAGTGAAATTGTTCTTCGAATGTATATTAATTTTAACACAAAACAACAGGATAAGGCTAAAAATATAGGGGGCATATATTGCCAGTATCCCAAATACAAAAGTAATAAACCTTTCATTGTAAAATCAGTAAAATGAAATGTCACCATGTTGGAAATAGGTACAGAAAATAGATTTTGTTATGACGACTGAGAATAAACATAAACCCCATGTTTAATGACATCTATAACTATATTTTTATATCAGGTCAGTCGACGAGGATTGCTTATAACATATAACCTAGCACTATCAATCAAATGATTACATTATCGGAGATTAAACCAGTTCCCCCACAGAAATTTCAACTGAGGACACTTTCTCCTACTTCTTCTATGTGCCCCGTCCAGCCTCCTGAAAATACGGTAAGTGGTGTACATTAATTGTTTTCCCGTTTGTTTACATCTCAGTGGTAAAAGTTTTGAATTTTATATTTTGGAAATATAGTTTTAGTCCAGAAAACTCGACATACGACGCAATTTACAGTAAATGTCCTTATTGTTTTTCTTTTCTCTAAAACTTCATCATTGTTGATATGATCAGTCCATTATTTTCCCAGTATCCTCCTTTAGAACTACATTTCTGTTACTTCAAGTCTTCATCTGAGAGAATTTACTGCCATATAGGAGAATTGGTAATACGTGACTGTTTGTTAATTATTTCTTTGTTTCTGCATACTTTGCTTAGCTTATGGAAAACATCTTACGATATCCTAATATACCTTCAGATTTCGATGTCACACTTCCTCTCCACTGTTAGAAAACTTTTCAAATATTTAAATTGCTGTACTTGTTTGATTTTGTGATATCGAATATATAATTTGTATATTGGACATTTGCTTTTGCAATGCATTCTGTATTCTTGTAATAACATGCCCTGTCAAAGGGAGAATGGGTCAATGGTCGTTCAGCAGAATGGAGTAGACGAAACTCTATAGCTATGGATGCAGCCAGGGTGGAGGTTTCATCTGATGAAATAAACGGCCTGGTGCTCATCACCAGGATGAGAATCTCATTTGGAGGACATCGGATATAGTTTTCTTACTTAACTAAGTCACACTATACATTTTATGATCATAATTAAATGTAATGACTAACAAACTAAAACCACGGCTCCTTGGTGTGGGGTACTGTTTAGAGAGCTGGTTTGCAGTTATAATTATATAGTTGTACGATCCGGTCTTCTTTAAGTGTTATACGTTATACGAGTTTCGAACCATATCTGGATGGAAAGTTGGGGTTCACCGCCATCTGTAGGATGAGATTGAAATAATAGACAGAGTTGATGACTGGAAAATCAAGAAATCAGCGCCTATGCTAGGGCACACAAACCACCAAAGCCGGCCAAGTATTGACATGAATACAATATTGAACCTAGTAATACAGAGAGCTACAGTAAAAAAAAACAACACAAATTGTAATATGAACTCTGGTAAAAAAAAAGATTACCGTATTTTAAAGATCTGAATAGCTATTATGACATGATTTTGTTGCCAAGCTTTTAAATCTTCCTATACTTGGGTTTTGATTGGTCATTCTAGCTTTTGTAACAACGTTTTCCCCTTACGAAGGATCGTTAATTAATTTGAAACTTTTAAAACCATTTATTTTACATTCAACATCATCGCTTGATAAGACACCGAGGTGTTGAAACAATATATATATATATATATATATATATATATATTATATATAGAGAAGTTTTTTGGTTATAATTAAATTAAATTAATTGTGGATTAATTAAATAGATATTATATTTTATTTTCCATATTTTTGCAACATGCGTTTCTGGTCTCGCGACCTTCATCAGGCAAAGAGTGGTTATTTCAACATATTTTTAAAATGAATTAATTTTCTTGTGTTTTCCGATGTTTAATTATTAAACTCAAAAATCGAGGCTACCCCACAACACTAATAAACAAATGTTTTAGACGAGCAGAAAAATGCCTTTAGACCAACTACAAAATCCAAAGAAACGTAACGTCGAACAAACGCTAGCATATGACTCAGCATACAAGAACTATCCAGAACTATTTACAGAAATTACAAGAAATCTATACGTACTCAGCAAGAATAATAAAATGAAAAACTCTTCTTTTTCAAATTGCTCTAACCCAGAAATGTTTACTGAATAAGGAATAACCAACGTGGAGGTTGTAAAGTTAATGGTAATCTTTATAGCACCAACAAAATACTATACTCACCAGTGGCGTGAAGTAGGTAAACCACTGCTAGTGATGGACTACTTAGCATATTATCCACCCAACTGACAATAGTGTCCAACGTATTTATGAGTATCGGGACATATCCATTAGTGTACGGCATACAAAAAATATACACTTTTATATACAGTTTTGTCTACTTATTTTTAATAAGATCCAAATTAGCAAATTGTCGTCATCAGGATATTGTTTTTTCTAAAAAAAGAAATTTCGTGTTCTATGACGAAATTGTTGTGTAAGCTGTAAACAACGAATTTGCTGTTAGTGTTGAAGTACTAGGAGGGGGTGGATAAACCACCCACGCTCACTGCGGAGATTTACTGGGAGGTAATGATATGAGAGCGGAAGAAGGAAATTTCCAAGAATTATCCTCCTTGGACCAACACAACGCGAAGATACCTGCGACGATTCGATCTTCGCTGCCTTAGGATCAATGTAGGACAGGTTCATCGATCAACCGTGGTCTTGGAAGACTTGGACGACCAATGTTATAAGATTATATATATATATATATATATATATATATATATATATAAATGTATGTGGGGGGGTCGGTGTGTGTATTTAGGAAGCATATTTTCATTTTAACCTGTTTCATTGAATAATATAAACATATGTCTATTTATCTTTATAATACTTTTTAATTCTCTAATCAGTTTCTTGATGTTAAGATGAAATTCATCAGCGAATGCAACTGTGTTTTTCCTACCCAAGTATCTACCATCTCCTCCGAAATATATATATATATATTATTTGCTGATTATTTGCTTATTTCGATTTTTAATATCGAATAATCTTTTAAAATGTTTATTAATTTTTTTCTCATATTCTCTCAAACTTAGAAGCAGCATACATCTTAGTGGCTGTATTATCTTGTTTGAGGTCGAGATGATTAAATAATAATGGTTTTCTGTTAGTATGGTCTGTAATAATTTCTAACTTTTTATAATTCTCTCCAATTATCTGTGCATTGTATATGGACCTAATGCCGAAACATGCACAAACATATGATATTCCATTTATTGAATTCCATTTTTAAAAGCTAATCTTATAATATTGATCCTCTGTCAGTTATAGCCCGGTAAACGACCTTCGGGTACTTGCACTTTGAATAAAATTAATTGAGCGTGGGTGGTTCTAGCTTCGTTAGTTTGGAGTAACTTTATACGTTCATTAAGCAACCTCTTGAAGTCATTATAAAATCTTGTACTGTAAATGAATAAATAGTTTTTCGATCATTAAATATCTGATTCACTCTAATATTTAGACTTATTCGATTAATTTTCTTCATGTCATTGCCTATCTCCGGTGCCGTGGATTCAGGAAATAGTAGTCAAGCCAATATGTCCGTAAGCGGGAAAAAAATTAAGATTCTGTGAATTCTCACTTGATTCCACTTAATTAATGTCATATTCGAACAAAAGAAATAAAAACTTTTCGTACAAAATTGTGTTTTTGGATGCGTTAATATAATCACGATTCTATGATTTCCGTTCTTAAAATGTTTCGGCTATTCTACCCATCGGGCTTCGTGATATGCATGTTGATGTGGGTAACAGACAGAGAATTAACAGTTTAAAATTGCCTTTACGTTATATATTTGCATAAATAGAAGCGTGAAGATGCGTTACTTGAAGAATAGACGACCCATCACCGATCGATGTGACACTCGAAAGCAGACAAAACAAACACTGTGCATATCTGCAAGCACAATTTTATCAACCCACAAACAATTATTTCATAATGGCTTATGTAAGAATACATATATAGACAATATTAAAAAAAAATCTAGATTAAGATTTACTGGAAGAATAGTATAATGAAATGACCATTGTCCTTATCTTTGTTGCTTGTATCAAAACGTTTCGCCTTTGTAGTCTCCAGCCTTCATCAGGTGGATGTCGATCCAGGCAACCCACATAGAATTTTGAAATGAAAATCCATTTAAGGTTTTGTTTTCGACTGTCCACAGTATATTTTACTAAATTATGAATATTTAGTGCGAGAAACATTATATATTTCTTTCAACATTAAACAATCATTTGACTTTTTGAGATTAACAAAACGGCTGAGGATTTGATTCATATTAAGAGGATCCTGAAAAAAAAACATATCGTTCGACTTTTCAAAGGGATGTTGTACTATATGGTTTACGCATAATATTTAAACAAAACACCTTTCACCAAGACAAAAATAAAAAATAACTTCTAAATTACATGAAAACAATATTTTTGAAATTATGACTTGGCCGTTAAATTACTATGGGATGAATTAGATAGTCAAGTTCGAAAAGAATACCCAAATAGTGAGAGTGCTTTTTCAGTGCTTGAAGAATGCTTAGAAAAGCCGATGTCCATTTTTTTCAAAAACTGTTGGAACAATGCCAATAATTTGTAAAGTAGTAATTAAAGCCGGTGATATTTTTTCTCGACAAAACAAAATGTGATGCTGATGTAAGATAGGCTTTTAGATTTAAGTGCTTCTTTGTTGTCCAAAGAAATATAAATACACTGTAGGGACTGAAGTTTTATCCTTTATCTAAAGGAAATACAAAACTACTTCATTTTAATGTGTTTTTTTAAAGAAAGGCAGGGTAGCCTCATAATTTTGCCTGTGGTGTAATTTTGATACTAATTTTTTAAGTCATTCTAGTCTTTCCTTCTGTCGTGTTATTATCTAACGGATATGTTAATGCTTAATGTGAGTTCCGGAGAGGAGAAAAGACCAAGATATTCTATCTATCTTTATAAGCACCCCTTTAGAGTTCCTCTACATCGGGAAATATGATTCTTAATGTAATTTCAAGATTTGCTTTCCTTGCTTTGAATGATAGCATTTACTTTTTTCTTTGCTTCTCTTTTAAATCAGTCTCTTTGAAGATAATCCAATCAGTTGCGAGCATTTGTTCGAAGATTAAAGATATGGATTTCAATACCATCAGTCTACAGAGTTTCGAACGAATTAATTTAAAGTTCGACTGTCTTACTAAAACTACATCTACAAGATTTAACTTAGGAAAATTCAATAAAAAAATTCAGCAATAAGCCTTGTTTGACGACTATTTTTTCGCATTTTAACTGAGGTTCTGCTTTAGAAAGTTCATCTTCGTACAGACAAATGGGCAAGTCAGACATTTATTTTTCATTTTGTTGCGTTTCTCTTTTCATTCATCAAATCGAGTTGCACTGAATTGAAGAACGCAATTAGATTTGACGACAACGACGAAGATGACAAAGAAGAAATTACACAGAAAATGAAAACAAAGAAAATAGACAGGGAAAATTTAAATGACAAAATACATGTAAGCAATACATTTTTGAATGAGTGAATAGATTCGAAGCAGACGACGATAAATGACGAAAGAAACCAAATAAAATTTAAGAAATAAAAGTAAGTGTAAAAAAGGAAAAAAAAAGATAAAAGACAAGATAAGCGTGGAAAGGAATAAAGAAGAAAAATGAGAAATTGACAAAATCTTACGAGAAAAATAGAAGAGGAAAGAGCTTTTTAAAAAAAAAAAGGAAAAACAGGAGTGATGAGAGGAGTAGAGCGAATAAAATTAAGAACGAAGATTCATGTGACGATAAAGATTATTTTACAATAATGTTCAACCTGTACAAGGCCTAAGAGCTACAGGAAGTAGAGGGTTACAGATTAAGAGAACTAGTCTTACAAGTCAAACAGATCGTTGAGAGAAAGAAATTACGTTCAAAAAAGAAATCAACAAAAAACAAAAGCGAAAACAAGTAAAACTGTAAATCTGTAAATATATATACATATATATATATATATATATGTGTGTCTGTAAATGTTTGAAAATATTAGCACTAAACACAGATTATATTAACTCACAGCAGAATAATTCCATTTCTAATACATACATCCTCATTCAATCGAAAATATTCGCATGCTTGTTTAACTTCATACAGCATCTGTTAAATATCATTAAAAATGTTGCAACCTCTTTATGAGCTATTGCGAATTTAACGTTATTTACGAGGCCTTTATTGTAGCCTGATCGATTTTTCTTGTCTCCCGCTACCATTCATAAGCCATGTTCACTCATCAAAGGTCAAGTATAAAGAATAAAAACTCCACCTTTGCTCACTGAATCAGATTTTCTTTTTAAAAATGTAATCAAGATTTCGTACTAAAATCCTAAAATGTAATTCCCGATACAACACGCATCAGTTGAAACCTATTTTTAACCTTTTCTCAATAAGTCAATCCAAATCGGCATAAAAAATTCCACCAGTCGTCTTCTTGAGATGTCACAAATGTTACTCACACCATTATACCTATAATGAAACGCATCAACACCGTAAATAACTTGACTGAATCGATAACAATAAATTCAATAATTGCTGAATTCAAATTTGGAAGTCTAAGAACATAACAAATTTCAATAGCTGATCATTGATCATTCATTAACTATGCGTGCAAAATTGACAGCCAATAAAAAATGTATTGTCACTATTGAATGCTAAGCATTTCCGCATAGCTTAATGGGTAGCGACACAGACATTGGGATAGGCGTGACAAGTTTAAATCCTCCTAAAATTACATACAGCACCAACGCCTGTCACCGTAAAGACTGTGGCTCTATATCCTATGTGTATTCTATAGTTTGAAAGAACTAAATTTTTTACAGACGATTGTGTCAACCATACAGAATATTGCACCGGGACGTAGTTATTGTTTAGTAAGCGTATCTGATCTAGAACAATACGACTGAGTAGGGAGTTCAATCCTCATTGGGTGCCCCATACTTTAGATGTGTCACATCTAAGCCAAGCTTAGAAAATCACCATATATTATGTTGGACTTCAGCATGAAAAAGAAACAAATACATCCTTGGTCTTAATTGATATATTTCCAATAAATGCTTCTCTATGCATTTTTAAGTCGATTTATTACCTCTTCGCGTTTGAGTATGAAAGAATATAAGAAAATATTTATTAAGGAGTGAGATTAATAAAAGACAATTTAAGAGGAGAGAAGATAACAATTAACATTGCATTTAAATTATGGCATTAGACAGATCCTAAAAGATATTAATAAAATTGCGTTAACAAACCTACGTTTTTAATCACTCCAACCAAGACTACTATGATACAAGGAGTTACTGAATGTGAGAGAATATAAAAAAATTATTAAGGAGGGAGAACAATAAAAGAGCAGGAATTAAAAGGAGAGACGAAAACGATTAAGACTGCCTTTAAATTTTTGAAGATGAAATTGTCTGAGAAACAATAAACCGGAAAAAGTAACGCAAGAAGAAACTGTAAGCATAGATTAAATCTAGCCATTTTGATTCTAAAATGATAAGAACTTACCACCAATCTAGTACTGCACTTAAATTCATAGACTCTAGGTACCATAGAGAAAATTAATATTTATCTTGTTTTAATACAAAAATGTAACACATGGCCAAAATTGGGATAGTGTCTTGAATCTGAAAGCTGGTCTCATCTTAAACTTAGGTAACCACGATTACTGACCCAAACATAACACAGTACTTCTTACACTAAAACAACACATTCTTACTTACCATTTTTACTACACCCACCATAATATCTCGAAGTCTCTAAATAGTCTAAACTCGTCCTCATTCGAAGAATTTGTCTATGGCGGGGGTGGGGAATAGAGATAACAACATTTAAAAAATGAAACGTCGATGAATATTTTCAATGAATACAAAAAAAGGGAAGTCTTCAGAACATATAGCATCAAAGTATGTATAGAAAAGGCATAGTGAAGTTACATTACGTCCGCAGGAAAGAGACTGAAGTTCAGATGTCAGGCCAATACTAGTGACATTGCAGATTCTTCTTTGGGTTTTCATCAAGGGTCTCTAAATATATATCAGGAGCACCAGACAATATGTAGCAGCAATATACGAATAATAGACTTGTAAGATAGATTCTGGCGAGAAGCAGACTTAGCAATATTTTGCCTGTTACATTTCGTTTCCTGTTACACACTTTCTGCACTAAATTCTTCGCCTTTTCTGCTCATTCCTTTTGCATTGAAGACGCCTAGAAAAATGCTGTCATTTGTTTACTCTCTCTTATTAATTTTGCAAATGTCGCCACAAAATCCTTCCATTTTCTCCTCCAGCATTTTTGAATTTGATGCTTAAGTATTTGCTCACTTTTAGAGAGCATCTTCACAATGCAAAGTGCGACAGTTAATTCTTTTCTATTTCAGTTGTCTTCCCTATTAAAATATGAGTGCGCTGTATTTTCCACCTTTTCTTTTACTATTTTTGCATTGGTTTGGTTTATTTTATATTTATATCAATCTCAATGGGTTATTTAATACAGACAAGTATTTTAGGATAGGTTCTTAGGAATAGAATATGTATTCTTTGCAAGCAATCAGTTTCTAGATCAGGTTTCCTTGATGTATTTTTGTATAGTTTTTTGTCAGTTGTATTGCTGGTAATAATTGTTATTTCTTTTTTTTTTGGGGGGGTTTCTTAATGTATTGATATTAATTTTTAGTATAAAAATGTATGCATATATTTTTATAGTGTTTTCACACCCGTTTATTGGTTAACTATTTTCCCATAGCTGGGACCCTAACAGGTGCTACCACTCCGAGTCGGTGTAGTTTATCGTCATACAAAGACGTCTTTTGCGTTAAAGTCGCCCATCAAAATGTTATAATTTCTTTCTCTCCGATTGTAACTCTGGTAATATAGGCGTGAAAAGCTTCAACATTCTCCTTCTATTAATCTTAGTTGGTGCGTATACCTTGCTTCAGGGCCAGTGGGTACTATCCCTGACTTTCTGACCAGGGTACATCAATCTTACTGGGGCCCCGGGCAGTACTTTGTGACCCTTGCTATCTTATCAACATTTTCTTTTTTCTATCTACATTTATATACGTTAAAATTGAACACAAATGACTATTAAAGGATAATACATTTTTGCGAACTTTGACGTAATTCTGGTGTACATTTTCGTCCAAATCCGTGAATCTGTCTTGCCATACTAAGTCAAATAAATAAAACAATGTAAAATTTACTATTTTTTTATCCATAGTGTGGAATGTATTAACTTATTCAACTTTTTAACAAGAAAAAACTTCAAGTCGATGTTAAAAATTTGCCACAAGACATTGTTGATTTATTTGAGACGAAATGATCAAATAGATACATTGTAATTCTTTTCAATTCTTCTTGTTGAACTGTTCACCTATATTGAATATGGCCCATTATTATACGTAATTAGGCCACAATAATATTTGTATCTTATATGAATACTAACTTATGAATCTTCAAAAGTACTAGTGGGGGTGTATAACAGATTCAAGTGGGCAGGAAATACTTGCACTAACCCTGCATGGCTTATTTATAGAAGAACAACTTTCTCATTCACTAATTTTGGTTCAAAGTGCGAGAGGATTTCCTTTCCAATGCAATTTATCCAGTATCTAAATCTATCATGTAGATTTCACTATCTATTCAAGTGTAATTGTCTAATAGTTGAAACTCTAGAAATTTTATGGGATTTAACAACTAAGATTATGTGTTCTCGCGAATCTTTCGTATGCAGTTACATTTCCTTTTTTATTTTGTCATTCGATTGCTATCAAGGCAGTCTCTAAATATTTTCGTCGTAGTGAATTGTTTTCTGCTTTGATCAGATTGACATTATTTTCTGTCAAAATTATTATTCACCATAGCATCTTTTCCTAATACAACAATAGCTCTGTCTATTCCTCTCATCGCATAAAGGCAACATTCTGAGGATTTCGATAGAGAATGGCTAGAAATGTGTCTAAGATACAAGGGGTTACTGGGTGTGAGAGAATTAGAATACAGAAACATTATGAAGGAGCGAGAACAATAGAAGAGTATTCAGGATGACAGTAGATAACGACTGACATTCCATTTTCAATGTTTGAAAATCAAAGTTGTATAGAAAGCAAGAGGTCTGAAGCGAGTTCGACAAGCTAAAAGTGTGAGAAAACGGTTACGTCGGATCTAAAACGATGAGGCCTTGTTGCTAATCTAATACTGCGCTTAAATTCATAAAATTTAGGTATCAAAGGGGAGAGATCATCTGAGCAATTAACATGAAAATATTTATAGAAAAGGTACAGTGAAGCTACTTTATGGCGGTGAAAAAGTGACTAAAACTGAGATGACAGGCCAGGACCAATAAAATCGCAGATTACTCTTTAGATTCTATCAAGAATATCTAAGTATAAAGCAGGCGCACTTCTTAAGGCATGGATGAATTGTAGACTTGTAAATAAGCGAGATAGAGTTTGACGAGAAAAGTTGTCTAGCACAACGCAGTGAACTAAGTGTTTTTGAAGAAGCCCTAACAATAGATTCAATATTGTCATTCAAATTCATTCCAGCCGGGAATGTTATCCCGAGAAGGCGCAATGAGTCGCTTTCCTTGGAGGCGTTAAAATTAGCAAAGCATCCCTTGCCTTAGTTAGCAACAAACTGTCGGTCTTTTTTTTGTTCTGCTGCAAATTTGATATTATAGTTGAGAGTTGATGCCATATGTACCAAGGCTTGTTGAAAAATCTCACAGATAAAGAGAAACTTCTACTGATGAATGCGTAGAATTTAATGAGAATACAGACAACAATGTAATTTATACTTACAATCAGAATTGAAGGCAAGACGAACTAGTGAATTAATTACTTAACGAATTAGTGTAAATGGATGATAGAAATATTCCACTTCTAAGTATCGTGTACCTTCGGAACGTAGGTAATCATGGCTTTCCAGAAGTCCCTGTACATAGTAACTCTTTGTTATTTCTCATAAAATCCTGTTCCGCCATCCATTTACTCTAGCTCATTAAGTTATAACTTGTCCCTCTTGGTCACCTTCTGTGCGTATCAGATTTTACAAGCAATCCTTCTTCATTCATGTGGCCCTGAAGCTTCAACTTTCTCTTTTTGATGTAAAGTATGAATTGCTATTAGCCTCTATTTTCTCTAAACCTCATCGATGCTCAAAAAACATATTTGGAGAAAAGCATTTTTTTTTAAATTTTGTACAAGTAATATTTTAATTATTCATTTATTAAATCATTCTATTTCATGCATTATTATAAAATAATTATATCTCTCTCGCGGTAGCCCTGGAAATTTAAATTACTTATATATTCTTCTTCATCATTTTAATTACTCAGGTGAAGAGTGTGTTAGATCTACGTTTGCTTATAGACTAGTTCAGTCAATGTCACTTCTCTGACGATAAGATGATAACATTTCAAGTCTATATCGTATATTCATTTAAAATACTACATTTATTAGAAAATATATTCTCATCATATATAGAATAAAAATAACTTTAAAGAGCCACATATTTCGTTTCTCCTTACAAAAATGAGCTATCAGACAGATGTGCATTTCAGTTTCATTCAAATTGTGGGTGTATGTAATTTTAATTCAATGTAAGCTTTTAAAATATTTCTACGATATTAAAAAATAATTCTACTTATTGACGAATGGTTCCTATAAATATTTGATATTTTTCAGTCCTTAAAAATTGATTTTTTTCAATTCTTTTAATGCTCAGCAATGTAAGAGTTGCCCACACCGATAGGAAAGGAATTATATTATCTCGCTCTCTTATTTTAAACTCAGTAAAATTGTGTAGTTATGTATGTTTGTGCGCGTTTGTGTGTATCTTAAATGCCACAATAACATGTAAATCATTTACACAAAAACAAATAGAAATAAAAATTATTTTTTTTAAATTCTATTTACTACAGAATTATTTCCGAAATTTCTCATAGATGTCTATTTTTTTCTGGGGCTTATAAGAATTGAGTTTTTTTAAAATTATTTTTCGTTTGTAAATGTATGGTTATAATGTTCAGCCGAAAGTAGAGGTTGTTCACACTGAATGGGAGAAGAATGAATAATGCCAATGTCTTATTTGAAATTCATTTAAATTGTGTGTATGTACACGAATGAAAATGTGTACATTTAAACAATGCAGACATAAGGCGTTTATTACATATGCACAATTTCTACCGAGACAATGTGTGACTGGCAGACAATTAACATAGTTTCACGCAGGGAAAATGGGACGAATAATAACTGATAATTAAGAAAGAGACGAGATATCGCTAAGTATGGGGGTGAGATTAATCTACACTCGTATAAAGGGTTCAGTTTCAAATTCCATGAATGTTACTCGGTTTGGCAAGCACCTGAAAATGCCGAAAGCACAATGACCGAAACGTTATAATAATAGCAAAAAAGATGAGGATAATTGTAATTACAATGGTAATATTATTATGTGTCCACTTGTATTGAAATATTCGGTATCCTCTGAACAGTTCTACCTATTATAAAATTATAAAATTTCTAGTAAATTGATATTTTAAGAAAATAGATTTCTCAAGGCTACTAAGTCTTATGTTATTGGCTTTTCCCTAGGTTGGTTTCCTCAGAAACATTTTGCTTGAAGTAATGTGGAATGCCAACATCTTAATTATAAGCTTATTTTCTCATTGTTTTATATATGCTGTCTATTTTCCTTGTTGCTGTCGTTGAATGTCCTCAAATAATGTGGTTTCTGTTATTTAATACAATTATTTGTGATTATGTTGCGCCAGACCACGAGATTCGGAGAAGGATGATATTCCGCATATCAGTAATGTCAATATAAAATCAACATAACTTTTAGAATAAAATAATAGCTACTCCTATTATTTTATAGGTTCGCCTATCATCCAGTTCACACTCCACCCATAAAATTGAGGTAATAATGCATCGCTAAGATATAAACGACCAAGTACAATTAACATTTCCTTACTGCGAGAAGCGATGTGTTCTCGTAATGTTACTGTCGTCCTGTGCTACATATAAGACTCAGCCTAGTCGGCATTCGTTAAGCTGCTCTTAGTTTGACTCAAATCCGTTCATATGGAACAATCGGCGTCAGTCAAGAACACGAGAATGACAACTTACTGCAAAGTGAAACGAGTTTAATACGGTAAGTCTGTTAAGAGTTTTCTCTTTATAGGTAGGCTACCTTCATTGAAATCCACTTCTTATTACGAATAGTGTGTCACAATTGAAACTGAGAAGTCATTTGGCATTCGTTTCATGCAGAAGTGTACCGTAAGAGGATAACAACTGTAATCTGTGTGAGAAAGGTCAGATGATTTCCGATCATGCCAATGTTAAATGAAATGAATGAAACATTATAATTACGTATCTTTATGCAAAAAGAGTGTATCCTCAAAATGTTAGGCACGCTGATATTTTCGTATTCAGATATAAAATCATTTCATCATAAGAAAAAGTCATAAAATTTCTTGTCCTTATTTGTATTCCTTCCGGTCATTCATATTTTCACGGCTATTAAGTATTTAACTTATGCTTACAGAAAGCGGGACCAAAAGAGTCTTGGTCCTACGTAGCTTAAAATTATTATTAGTTTACATTGGAATCTTTTTTGTTTGTTTATTTTTAATTATTTCACCCAAAGCAATGCGATAATAAGAAGCAGTGGTTACTGCGAGAAGTCTTTCGTGAGGAGTATTTACAATAAAAGAACAGTGATCAGGAAGACAAAAAAATTGCAATTGACGGTGCATTTAAAATTTTGAAGGTTGTAGGTAGCTAGGAAGCAAGAAAATGGAAAAGAATTCCATGGGTGAAAATTGCGAGAAAAAAAAGGAACTGTTAAAATAGAACTTGGTGTTATATGTAGCTATTTCAACATTAAAAAAGATGAGACCTAATGGCCAACCTAGTAATCCACATAAATTCATGCGTCAAGATACGAAGTAAGAGAGCTCAGAACAATTGTCATGAAAATATCTATAGATAATACAGAGGGAATTGATGTCACGATGGAGGAAAGGTGTCTGAAATTGTCAGGACGAATAACATTACAAACCATTCTATGAATTTTGTCAAGAATGTCAAGATATATAGCAGGAGTACTAGACCAGTTATAGCAGTAATACCTAATGCGCGGAAGAATGGTAGTTTTTATAAATGTGTAAGATGTATTCTGACAAGAAAAATGAATCGGGTGCGACACAATGAACCAATTTTTCTAACAGCACACCAAGCAATTAATTCAATATAATCGCTCCATTTCCTGTCAGTGGAAAATATGAGAGTGTGCATTGAATTGCTCTCCTTGAGTTTAGCATCAGCCATGCCGATGGGAGGCAAAATGATACCCTATGCTGATTAAAATGTAGAAAAGTTTCTTTTTGGAAGCGTTAACATCTACAAATCATTCCTTTTTTTTGTAATAACTTATTGGAGATTATTCAATTACGATTTAATAGTGACTTCGATCCTCACTGTATGCTTCATATTTTCAGGCTTGTACAACGTCTGGGCTACGCTTGGATGACATTTTGTCTGACCTATCTTGCTTATTATTTAAGACTGGCGTGTAATCATCAGCGTAAATAATTAGTTGGGAACTAATAACATCGGAAATGCCGTTGGTGAAAATAAGGAACAACTTTTATCCTGGGGGTACCAGCATTGATGTGCTATAATCTCGAAGCTTTGCCGTGCTACATGACCTTCATGACACAATTTTTAATGTCGATTGGATTAAGCAATATATTTGATCAATAACACTATAACTCTTGAGCTTGAAGAGAAGGCCGGCAAACCTTTTCAAACGCACAAGGGTCACCGTTCTTACCTAAAGCCTGATAGGCAAATTCAGTAATAATTCAGTAATAACCGTTAAAAATCAACCGTTAATCGAGAGAAACTAAAGCCATATCATTTATCTGAAGGAAGGCCGTGTAGGAAGAGATGTTGACCCAATTCGAAGTTGATTAGTGCCTCTGGTATTTTGCCAAAAATAAGTAAAAACTGATAGGGCGAGTATTCCAAGGCACGGAAGGTTTGCCAGAATTCTTAATCATAGGAATTACACAGGCGGATTTCCAACAAACTGCAAAGCAAGAAGTAGCAAGGCATTTCTGGTAGAGTTTGATGGAAACAAGAGCAAGTTCAGGAGCTTATGATTTCCTTCCGACAATTGTAGGCATATAAATTCTGCAATTCTTGTAGAACCTAGTTTATGGAACATCTAAGCCACGTGAAATTTTGAAAAAAAAAATGGAACAAAAAGGACACTGGTATTGAGCATCATAAAAGAACAGATTCTAGAATACCTACAGAGAAAAGACAGCGCAGAAATTTGATGCTCACAGGACATATTGGAAGCAAGACTATCAGTGAGAAACAATGAGTAACATAGAGAACGAATTTTCGTAAATGCATGACTGAACATTGCCTGCTAGGGTGGGTAAGTGAATTAAGATTGCTTAGAGATACAAAGTATACTATTGATGGTGAGACATGATAGCCCATATCCTGAACGGATATTGCATATTAAGGAATATAATTTATTTTTGCCTCGATGTAAGTACTTCTGAAAAGAACGCTGAGCTAAAACGTGGTTTTTCGTGGTTTTTAATTATGTTTACACAACAAACGTAATAGAAGGAGTTTTAAGAAACATAATGGGGCGTCTGTTTCAAACACAAGTATCAACTAAAATAAAAGTTTAAAGTAGGAAAAATGTCGTATTACGAATAAGTCCAATAATTCGTTAGAAATTATGGATCTTCTATACACACGCAGACTCATCTCTCTCTATCTCTTTCTCTTTATATATACATATATATATATATATATATATATATATATATATATATATATATATGTGTATATGTTTGTGTGTTATGTTTGTGTATATATATATATATATATATATATATATATATATATATATATATATATATATATATATATTTATATATATATATATATGAAATAAATCTAAAAGAACAGACCCAGGAAAAACCTACCTAGGTTTCACTTAAACGGATCTTCAGAGTAAGCCGGTTAAAGAGGAAATTATATGAAACTGTATTTATTGATAAAACCACTAAAACTAATTAGTATAAAACCTGGTGGCAGAAGATTTAGGCTTTATTTCGTTTATCCCTGCTCTACATAACATATTGAACACTCTACTTTTTAGCTTTATTATTTGCTTCTTTTTTGTTTGTTTAATTTTTTTTTTTTTCTTTGGACTAAAAACTTAAGGCACTGGACTATATATATTTTTTACAGTACTAGCGAATGAATTGCACTAATATAATTATAAAATGCATCTACATGTGTGCGCATGTATGTGAGATTGATTCACTTTGTCTTTTTCTATGTGCATAATTACAGCAGTCAGCCACATGAAATAAGCAGGGGAAACTGTAGCCTGTAACTTTTCCTTTTGTGTCAACATTATTTTGTAATACAATATACTCGAAT